>NC_069424.1:31859158-31889158 GCF_026875155.1 Cherax quadricarinatus
GTGTCACCCAGTGTTGACACACTGTGTGAGTGTCACCCCAGTGTTGACACACTGTGTGAGTGTCACCCCAGTGTTGACACACTGTGTGAGTGTCACCCAGTGTTGACACACTGTGTGAGTGTCGCCCAGTGTTGACACACTGTGTGAGTGTCACCCAGTGTTGACACAGTGAGTGTCACCCAGTGTTGACACAGTGAGTGTCACCCAGTGTTGACACAGTGAGTGTCACCCAGTGTTGACACAGTGTGTGAGTGTCACCAAGCGTTGACACACAGTGTCAACACAGTGTGAGAGTATCGCACACAGTGTCTGCACAGTGTTGGAGTGTCACACACAGTGTCAGCACAGTGTGGGAGTGTCACACACAGTGTGGGAGTGTCACCCATAGTGTCAACCGTGTGGAAGTGTCACACACTGTGTCAACACAGTGTAGGAGTGTCACACACTGTGTCAACACAGTGTAGGAGCGTCACACAGTGTCCACACAGTGTGGGAGTGTCACACACAGTGTCAACACAATGTAGGAGTGTCACACACAGTGTCAACACAATGTTGGAGTGTCACACACAGTGTCAGCACAGTGTGGGAGTGTCACCCATAGTGTCAACCGTGTGGAAGTGTCACACACTGTGTCAACACAGTGTAGAAGTGTCACACACTGTGTCAACACAGTGTAGGAGCGTCACACAGTGTCCACACAGTGTGGGAGTGTCACACACAGTGTGGGAGTGTCACACACAGTGTCAACACAATGTAGGAGTGTCACGCACAGTGTCAACACAATGTTGGAGTGTCACACACAGTGTCAACACAATGTAGGAGTGTCACACACAGTGTCAACACAATGTAGGAGTGTCACACACAGTGTCAACACAATGTTGGAGTGTCACACACTGTGTCAACACAATGTTGGAGTGTCACACACAGTGTCCACACAGTGTGGGAGTGTCACACACAGTGTCAACACAATGTAGGAGTGTCACACA
This sequence comes from Cherax quadricarinatus, assembly GCF_026875155.1. NCBI lineage: Eukaryota > Metazoa > Arthropoda > Malacostraca > Decapoda > Parastacidae > Cherax > Cherax quadricarinatus. The sequence continues at coordinate 31,860,145 of NC_069424.1, forward strand.
CAGTGTCAACACAATGTTGGAGTGTCACACACAGTGTCAGCACAGTGTGGGAGTGTCACACACAGTGTCAGCACAGTGTGGGAGTGTCACCCATAGTATCAACCGTGTGGAAGTGTCACACACAGTGTCAACACAGGCTGAGTCAATACAGGCTCAGGCACGCAGGCTGAAGCACTCAGCCTGAGTGCCTCAGCCTGAGTACTTCAGCCTGAGTGCTTCAGCTTGAGTGCTTCAGCCTGAGCGCTTCAGCTTGAGTGCTTCAGCCTGAGCGCTTCAGCCTGAGTGCTTCAGCCTGAGTACTTCAGCCTGAGTGCTTCAGCTTGAGTGCTTCAGCCTGAGCGCTTCAGCCTGAGTGCTTCAGCCTGAGTACTTCAGCCTGAGTGCTTCAGCTTGAGTGCTTCAGCCTGAGCGCTTCAGCTTGAGTGCTTCAGCCTGAGTACTTCAGCCTGAGTGCTTCAGCTTGAGTGCTTCAGCCTGAGCGCTTCAGCTTGAGTGCTTCAGCCTGAGTGCTTCAGTGTGGAAGTGCCTCAGGTAGGTAGGTATTACGTTTATCAGGAAACAGGACAAGTGTTTCCTGATGCGGGCCTCAGGCACGCGTCTTGAACACATAATAATGACCCAGAAAGATAATTGCAGCTGCTCTGCCAACTGTCTCTCCAGATCCTCAGCAAATTTTCAAAGATACGAGAATTTAATGGCCGATGTTTTTATTCGACAATCCTTACTGAGTTAATGGCGAGGTCACTCTCCTACATATATATGCTAGTGAGGAGAACTCCTGCGTTATGAAATACTCCTCTAGTGGTTTAATTAGGGATCTGTGCCACAATCAGCGAATTGATAAATGACAGTCAGGAGGGCGAGATAACTGAACTAACTGGCAACCCTCAGGAAAAGGTTGACGTGTAAACAGTAAGTAAATACGTTAAGTGATGTACATATACACTAAAGTACAAAAATCATACCTAGTAACATGCAATAAGATCACAGTAAACAGGTGATAATTACCCAGGATAAACCAAGAAAAGGCCAGATAGAGTGACTTATTTCCAGTGTGGCTTCTTGTAATTCATATTTTTTACGTCACTGGAGTTACTGTGAACGTCCAGATGCGACACAAAGACGCAGTCTACGTCTAGTATGACATCTTGTAATGATCATTAACTGAAATATATTTTCTTTTGTATTTCTGGATAAATAATTAAAAATAAAAGAGAGAAAGAGAGATAGACGGAGAGAGAGAGAGAGAGAGAGAGAGAGAGAGAGAGGTAACCGGCAACACCCTCCCCATCCCCGCCACTTGTGAGACTATAAAAAGCTGCAATGAGCTGGTGTCAGGCCACTTTCTGCTGAGCTGGACCTCAGCCCGCACCACTCTGCCCACCGATCCTTTATACACATCTATTTTCTTTTAATACTTTGCAAAGGATATATATGTCGTGACGAATAGGTAAAACTTGGGATTTTGGCTTAATAGCAATACTCTTCTTGCCGAATAAGGCAAGCGAGAATTTGTGGATGCACTAATTTCGCAAAAATCATTCTTAACCTTACGAAAAATATATATTTGATTGTGTTTGTTTATTATTAAATTGCTGTATACTTATCTAAAATATATTTAGCTGGTTTAGGCTAAATTAAATTACGCTTGTTATAATAAGGTTAAGTTTTCGAAGGTTCTTTTGGTAAAAAAATTTTAATTTTCACATTAACATAAATGAAAAAATAAATCTTTAAACATATAAGAGAAAATTTTAGAAAGGGCTTAATTTTAAATGAGTTCTTGCTAATTGGCCAATTTTACCTATTCGGCACCACATATACACCGAGTGGTGTAAGTCTCTCAGTGCATATATGCCGGGAATTTACTTTAATTCGCTGTTATAGGCATTCTCAAACCATACCACGGACGGGGATAGAACCCGCGATCAGAAAGTCTCAAAACTCCATGTTGATAGGCATTCTCGTCTGGTGACAAGGTTACAGTACTGTAGCTTTAATGACGCTAATATAGTCGATAGGATTTAAACCCCATTAACCATTTGTTTTGCGCAGGGTATAAACACTGGTATTATACCTCTCAGGGTATATATGCCATGTTTATTTTAATGTTAATTATAGGCATTAAATTATTCTTGACTGGTGATGGACAGGTGACGTGCGGCCTTAATTGTGAGGTTGATGGGCTAACTCCTGTTAGATCTTGATCCTCGACCTTCATGTTAGATCTTGATTCTTGACCTTCATGTTACACCTTGATCGTTGACCTTCATGTTAGACCATGATTCTTGACCTTCATGTTAGACCTTGATCCTCAACCTTCATGTTAGACCTTGAGTTTTGACCTTCATGTTAGACCTTGATCCTTGACCTTCATGTTAAACCTTGATTCCTGATCATGATGTTAGACCTTCATGTTAGACCTTGAGTCTTGACCTTGATTCTCGACCTTCATGTTAGACCTTGATCCTCGACCTTCATGTTAGACCTTGATCCTCGACCTTCATGTTAGACCTTGATTCTCGACCTTCATGTTAGACCTTGATCCTCGACCTTCATGTTAGACCTTGATCCTCCACCTTAATGTTAGACCTTGATCCTCGATCTTCATGTTAAACCTTGATCCTCGACCTTCATGTTAGACCTTGATTCTCGACCTTCATGTTAGACCTTGATCCTCGACCTTCATGTTAGACCTTGATCCTCGACCTTAATGTTAGACCTTGATCCTCGATCTTCATGTTAGACCTTGATCCTCGACCTTCATGTTAGACCTTGATTCTCGACCTTCTTGTTAGACCTTGATCCTCGACCTTCATGTTAGACCTTGATCCTACCTTCTGTTAGACCTTGATCCTCGACCTTAATGTTAGACCTTGATCTCGACCTTAATGTTAGACCTTGTTTCCTCGCCTTATGTTAGACCTGATCCTCGCCCTAATGTTAGACCTTGATCCCGACCTTATGTTAGACCTTGTTTCCTCGATCTTCATTTTTGACCTTGATCCTCGACCTTAATGTTAGGACCTTGATCCTCGACCTTAATGTTAGACCTTGATCTCGAACCTTAATGTTAGACCTTGATCCTCGACCTTAATGTGTCCTTTATTCTCAATCTTCAGTTAAGTTGTCACTTGATGTTAGCTTGTTGACAAGAGACCTTGATTCGTCTTATGATAGACCTTGATGATCACGTGTGATTGACAACGACCTTTAAAAATTTTAAAACCTTGATCCCGACCTTAATGTTAGCCTGTTTGTTTTCCAAACGACCTTTGATTTCATGTTGACTGACCAACGACCTTGATGTAGCCTTGTTTGCCCAAAGACCTTGATTTCACTTTTTGATGACCCGACCTTATGTACCTTGAACTGACTCGGACCTTGATAAATCTCTTTTTGATTGACCCGACCTTAAGTAACCTTATTGACCAAAGCCCCTTGATGATCCAGTTGATTGTTTTGACAATGAACCTTGATAGTCATGTTGATGACCCGACCTTAATGGTCACTGTGATTTGACCCGCACCTTGATTCACTTAGGGAGACCTTGTTTTGATCCATGTTGTGACCTCGACCTTATGTAGCTGTGTTTGCCCAAAGCCCCTTGATTATCACCATGTAATGACCCGACCTTTGATTTCATGTTGATTGACCCGACCTTAATGTTAGCCTTTGATGCCAAAGACCTTGATGATCCTGTTGATTGACCCGCCCCTTAATGATAGTTTGATTGCCCAAAGACCTTGATGATCCTGTTATGACCGACCTTTGATTCATGTTAGACAACCTCCCCTTAATGTAGCCTTTGATCCAACGACCTTAATGTTACCCTTGTTTACCGACTTATGTTAGCTTGTTTGATTATGCGCCCCGCCCTTATGATCAAGCTGATTGTGAAAAACCACCTTGATGATCAGCTGTGGTGATGACAAACGCCCCTTGATGATCAGCTGTGGATGACCGCACCTTGATGATCAGCTGTGTGATGACAAACGTACCTTAAAGATCAGCGTGTGATGACAAACGCACCTTGATGATCAGCTTGTGATGACAAACGCACCTTGATGATCAGCTGTGTGATGACAAACGCACCTTGATGATCAGCTGTGTGATGACAAACGCACCTTGATGATCAGCTGTGTGATGACAAACGCACCTTGATGATCACCTGTGTAATGACGGCCGCACCTTGATGATCAGCTGTGTGATGACAAACGCACCTTGATGATCAGCTGTATAATGACAAACGCCCCTTGATGATCAGCTGTGTGATGACAAACGCACCTTGATAGTCAGCTGTGTGATGACGGCCGCACCTTGATGGTCAGCTGTGTGATGACGGCCGCACCTTGATGGTCAGCTGTGTGATGACAAACGCACCTTGATGATCAGCTGTGTGATGACAAACGCACCTTGATGATCAGCTGTGTGATGACAAACGCACCTTGATGATCAGCTGTGTGATGACAAACGCACCTTGATGATCAGCTGTGTGATGACAAACACACCTTGATGATCAGCTGTGTGATGACAAACACACCTTGATGATCAGCTGTGTGATGACAAACGCACCTTGATGATCAGCTGTGTGATGACAAACGGACCTTGATGATCACCTGTGTAATGACGGCCGCACCTTGATGATCAGCTGTGTGATGACAAACGCACCTTGATGATCAGCTGTATAATGACAAACGCACCTTGATGATCAGCTGTGTGATGACAAACGCACCTTGATAGTCAGCTGTGTGATGACAAACGCACCTTGATGATCAGTTGTGTGATGACAAACGCACCTTGATAGTCAGCTGTGTGATGACAAACGCACCTTGATGATCAGTTGTGTGATGACAAACGCACCTTGATAGTCAGCTGTGTGATGACAAACGCACCTTGATGGTCAGTTGTGTGATGACAAACGCACCTTGATGGTCAGCTGTGTGATGTCAAACGCACCTTGATGATCAGCTGTGTGATGACAAACGCACCTTGATGATCAGGTGTGATGACAAACGCACCTTGATGATCAGCTGTGTGATGACAAACGCACCTTGATGGTCGGTTGTGTGATGACAAACGCACCTTGATGGTCAGCTGTGTGATGTCAAACGCACCTTGATGATCAGCTGTGTGATGACAAACGCACCTTGATGATCAGCTGTGTGATGACAAACGCACCTTGATGATCAGCTGTGTAATGACAGCCGCACCTTGATGATCAGCTGTGTGATGACAAACGCACCTTGATGATCAGCTGTATGATGACAAACGCACCTTGATGGTCAGCTGTATGATGACAAACGCACCTTGATGATGAGCTGTGTGATGACAAACGCACCTTGATGATCAGCTGTGTGACGACACACGCACCTTGATGATCAGGTGTGATGACAAACGCACCTTGATGATCAGCTGTGTAATGACGGCCGCACCTTGATGATCAGCAGTATGATGACAAACGCACCTTGATGGTCAGCTGTATGATGACAAACGCACCTTGATGATCAGCTGTGTGAGGACAAACGCACCTTAATGACCAGCTGAGTGATGACGGTCGTACCTTGATGAACAGGTGTGTGATGACAGCCACACCTTGATGGGCAACTGAGTGATCATGATCGCACCTTGAAATACAAGCTCAATTAACCTAGTAATTAACTTACGTGTTAATAACACTAATAAGTATTAACCTTGTAAAGTGAAGGAGTGAACACCAGCGTAGTTCCTCCAACAATCACTCGTGTTATTACTGAACACCAGAGTATTTCCTCCAACAATCACTCGTGTTATTACTGAACACCAGCGTAGTTCCTCCAACAATCACTCGTGTTATTACTGAACACCAGCGTAGTTCCTCCAACAATCACTCGTGTTATTAGTGAACACCAGCGTAGTTCCTCCAACAATCACTCGTGTAATTACTGAACACCAGCGTTGTTCCTCCAACAATCACTCGTTTTATTACTGAACACCAGCGTAGTTCCTCCAACAATCACTCGCGTTATTACTGAACACCAGCGTAGTTCCTCCAACAATCACTCGCGTTATTACTGAACACCAGCGTAGTTCCTCCAACAATCACTCGTGTTATTACTGAACACCAGCGTAGTTCCTCCAACAATCACTCGTGTTATTACTGAACACCAGCGTAGTTCCTCCAACAATCACTCGCGTTATTACTGAACACCAGCGTAGTTCCTCCAACAATCACCGTTTATTACTGAACACCAGCGTAGTTCCTCCAACAATCACTCGTGTTATACTGAACACCAGGTAGTTCTCCAACAATCACTCGTGTTATTACTGAACACCAGCGTAGTTCCTCCAACAATCACTCGTATTATACTGAACACCAGCGTAGTTCCTCCAACAATCACTCGTGTTATTACTGAACACCAGCGTAGTTCCTCCAACAATCACTCGTGTTATTACTGAACACCAGCGTAGTTCCTCCAACAATCACTCGTGTTATTACTGAACACCAGCGTACTTCCTCCAACAATCACTCGTGTTATTACTGAACACCAGCGTAGTTCCTCCAACAATCACTCGTGTTATTACTGAACACCAGCGTATTTCCTCCAACAATCACTCGTGTTATTACTGAACACCAGCGTAGTTCCTCCAACAATCACTCGTGTTATTACTGAACACCAGCGTAGTTCCTCCAACAATTACTCGTGTTATTACTGTACACCAGCAAAGTTCCTCCAACAATTACTCGTGTTATTACTGAACACCAGCGTAGTTCCTCCAACAATCACTCGTGTAATTATCCAGCACCAGCGTAGTTCCTCCAACAATCACTCGTGATATTACTGTATACCAGCGAAATTCCTCCAACAATCACTCGTGTTATTACTGAACACCAGCGTAGTTCCTCCAACAATTAATCGTGTTGTTACTGAGCACCAGCGAATTTCCTCCAACAATCACTCGTGTTATTACTGTACACCAGCAAAGTTCTTCCAACAATCTCTCGTGTTATTACTGAACACCGGCGTAGTTCCTCCAACAATCACTCGTGTTATTACTGTATAACAGCGAAGTTCCTCCAACAATCACTCGTGTTATTACTGAACACCAACGTTGTTCTCCAACAATCACCCGTGTTATAACTGAACACCAGCGTAGTTCCTCCAACAATCACACGTGTTGTTACTGAACTCCAGCGTAGTTCCTCCAACAATCACTCGTGTTATTACTGAACACCAGCGTAGTTCCTCCAACAATCACTCGTGTTATTATGAACACCAGGTAGTTCCTCCAAACAATCATCGCGTTATTACTGAACACCAGCGTAGTTCCTCCAACAATCACTCGGTTTTTAAATGAACACCAGCGTAGTTCCTCCAACAATCACTCGTGTTATTACTGAACACCAGCGTATTCCTCCAACAATCACTCGGTTATTACTGAAAAACACCAGCGTATTTCCCCTCCAACAATCACTCGTGTTATCACTGACACCACGAGTTCCTCCAAAAATTTCACACGTGTTATTACTGACACCAGGGGTAGTTCCTCCAACAATCACTCGTGTTATTACTGAACACCAGCGTAGTTCCTCCAACAATCACTCGTGTTATTCCCTGAACACCAGCGACTTCCTCCAACAATCACTCTTTGTTATCATTGACACACAGCGTAGTTCCCCCAACAATCACACGTGTTATTACTGAACCCCAGCGTAGTTCCCCAACAATCATGTGTTATTACTGAACACCGCGTATTTCCCTTCCAACCCAATCACTCGTGTTATCACTGAACACCAGCGTAGTTCCCAACAATCACACGTGTTATTACTGAACACCAGCGTATTTCCCCCAACAATCACCGTGTTATTACTGAACACCAGTGTAGTTCCTCCAACAATCACACTGTTATACTGAACACCAGCGTAGTTCCTCCAACAATCACTCCGCGTTATTACTGAACACCACGTAGTTCCTCCAAGAATCACTCGCGTTATTATGAACACCACGTAGTTCTCCAAACAATCACTCGCGTTATTATGAACACCAGCGTAGTTCCTCCAACAATCACTCGTGTTATTACTGAACACCAGCGTAGTTCCTACAAAAATTTCACTCGTGTTATCACTGAACACCAGCGTAGTTCCTCCAACAATCACACGTGTTATTACTGAACACCAGCGTGTTCCTCAACAATCACTCGTGTTATTACTAAAACCCAGCGTAGTTCCTCCAACAATCTACTCTTGTTATCTGAACACCAGCGTACTTCCCCCCAACAATCACTCGTGTTTCATTGAACACCAGCGTAGTTCCTCCAACATCACACGTGTTAAAATGAACACCAGCGTAGTTCCTCAAAAATCACCGTGTTATTACTAAACACCAGCGTGTTCCTCCAACAATCACTCGTGTTATCACTGAACACCAGCGTAGTTCCTCCAACAATCACACGTTTTTTATACTGAACACCAGCGTAGTTCCTCCAACAATCACTCGTGTTATTACTGAACACCAGTGTAGTTCCTCCAACAATCACACGTGTTATTACTGAACACCAGCGTAGTTCCTCCAACAATCCTCGCGTTTATTACTGAACACCAGCGTAGTTCCTCCAAGAATCACTCGCGTTATTACTGAACACCAGCGTGTTCCTCCAACAATACTCGCGTTATTACTGAACACCAGCGTAGTTCCTCCAACAATAAACATGCGTTTATTACTGAACACCAGCGTAGTTCCTCCAACAATACTCGCGTTATTATGAACACCAGCGTAGTTCCTCCAACAATCACTCGCGTTATTACTGAACACCAGCTTTAGTTCCTCCAACAATACTTCGTGTTTTACTGAACACCAGCTTTGTTCCTCAACAATCACTCGGTTATTACTGACACCAGCGTAGTTCCTCCAACAATCACTCGTGTTTTTACTGAACACCAGCGTAGTTCCTCCAACAATCACTCGTGTTATTACTAAACACCAGCGTAGTTCCTCCAACAATCACTCGTGTTTATCACTGAACACCAGCGTAGTTCCTCCAACAATCGCCGTGTTATTACTGAACACCAGCGTAGTTCCTCCAACATCAATGTGTATACTGAACACCAGCGTAGTTCTCCAAAATCACTCGTGTTATTACTGACACCAGCGTATTTTCCTCCAACAATCACTCGTGTTATCCATGAACACCAGGTAGTTCCTCCAAAAAATCACACGTATTTTTATGAACACCAGCGTAGTTCCTCCAACAATCACTCGTGTCATTACTGAAACACCATGTAGTTCCTCCAACAATCACTCGCGTTTTTACTGAACACCAGCGTTATTTCCCTCCAACAAATCCACTCGTGTTATTACTGAACACCAGCGTAGTTCCTCCAACAATCACTCGCGTTATTATAAAACACCAGCGTAGTTCCTCAACAATCACTCGCGTTATTACTGAACCCGCGTGTTCCTCCAACAATCACACGTTTTTATTACTGAGCACCAGCGTAGTTCCTCCAACAATCACTCGTGTTATTATGAACACCAGCGTTGTTCCTCCAACAATCACTCGTGTTTTACTGAACAACAGCGTGTTCCTCCAACAATCACTCGCGTTATTATGAACACCAGCGTAGTTCCCCCAACATCACTCGTTTTTATTCTGAACACCAGCGAAGTTCCTCCAAAACAATCACTCGTGTTATTACTGAACACCAGGGGTAGTTCCTCCAACAATCACTGTGTTTATCCTGAACACCAGCGTAGTTTTCCTTCCAACAATCCCACGGTTATTACTGAACACCCAGCGTAGTTCCTCCAAACATCATCGTGTTATTATTGAACACCAGCGTAGTTCCTCCAACAATCACTCTTTGTTATTACTGAACACCAGCGTAGTTCCCCCAACAATCACTCGTGTATACTGAACACCAGCGTAGTTCCTCCAACAATCACACGTGGTTATTACTGAACACACGTAGTTCCCCCAACAATCACTCGTGTTTTACTGAACACCAGTGTAGTTCCTCCAACAATCACTCGCGTTATTACTGAACACCAGCGTAGTTCCTCCAACAATCACTCGTGTTATTACTGAACACCAGCGTAGTTCCTCCAACAATCACTCGCGTTATTACTGAACACCAGCGTAGTTCCTCCAACAATCACGCGTTATTACTGAACACCAGCGTAGTTCCTCCAACAATCACTCGCGTTATTACTGAACACCAGCGTAGTTCCTCCAACAATCACTCGTGTTATCACTGAACACCAGCGTAGTTCCTCCAACAATCACACGTGTTATTACTGAAACACCAGCGTAGTTTCCTCCAACAATCACTCGTGTTGTTACTGAACACCAGCGTAGTTCCTCCAACAATCACTCGTGTTATTACTGAACACCAGCGTACTTCCTCAACAATCACTCGTGTTATACATTGAACACCAGCGTAGTTCCTCCAACAATCACGTTGTATTATCTGAACACCAGCGTAGTTCTCCAACAATCACTCGTGTTATTACTGAACACCAGCGTAGTTCCTCCAACAATCACTCGTGTTATACTGAACACCACGTAGTTCCTCCAACAATCACACGTGTTATTACTGAACACCAGCGTAGTTCCTCCAACAATCACTCGTGTTATTACTGAACACCAGTGTAAGTTCCTCAACAATCCACGTGTTATTACTGAACACCAGCGTAGTTCCTCCAAACAATCACTGCGTTATTTACTGAACACCAGCGTAGTTCCTCCAGAATCACTCGCGTTATTATGAACACCAGCGTAGTTCCTCAACAATCACGCGTTATTACTGAACACCAGCGTAGTTCCTCCAACAATCACTCGTGTTATTACTGAACACCAGCGTAGTTCCTCCAACAATCACTCGTGTTATCACTGAACACCAGCGTAGTTCCTCAACAATCACACGTGTTATTACTGAACACCAGCGTAGTTCCTCCAACAATCACTCGTGTATTACTGAACACCAGCGTATTTTCCTCCAACAATCACTCGTGTTATTACTGAACACCAGCGTATTCCTCCAACAATCACTCGTGTTATCATATGAACACAGCGTAGTTCCCTCCAACAATCACACGTGTTATTACTGAACACCAGCGTAGTTCCTCCAACAATCACACGTGTTATTAACTGAACACCAGCGTAGTTCCTCCAACAAACACTCGTGTTATCACTGACTACCAGCGTAGTTCCTCCACAATCACACGTGTTATTACTGAACACCAGCGTAGTTCCTCCAACAATCACTCGTGTTATTACTGACACCAGTGTAGTTCCTCAACAATCACACGTGTTATTACTGAACACCAGCGTAGTTCCTCCAACAATCACTCGGTTATTACTGAACACCACGTAGTTCCTCCAAGAATCACTCGCGTTATTACTGAACACCAGCGTAGTTTCCTCACAATTACTCGCGTTATTACTGACACCAGCGTAGTTCCTCCACAATCACATCGCGTTATTACTGAACACCAGCGTAGTTCCTCCAACAATCACTCGTGTTATTACTGAACACCAGCGTAGTTCCTCCAACAATCACTCGCGTTATTACTGAACACCAGCGTAGTTCCTCCAAACAATCACTCGCGTTATTACTGAACACCAGCGTAGTTCCTCCAACAATCACTCGCGTTATTACTGAACACCAGCGTAGTTCCTTCAACAATCACTCGTGTATTATTGACACCAGCGTAGTTCCTCCAACAATCACTCGGTTATCACTGAACACCAGCGTAGTTCCTCCAAAATCATCGTGTTATTACGTACACCAGCGTAGTTCCTCCAACAATCACTCGGGTTACATGAACCAGCGTAGTTCCTCCAACAATCACTCGCGTTATTACTGTACACCAGCGTAGTTCCTCCAACATCACTCGCGGTTATCATGAACACCAGGTAGTTCCTCAACAATCACTCGGTTATACTGTACACCAGCGTAGTTCCTCCAACAATCACCGTGTTATTACTGTACACCAGCGTAGTTTCCAACAATCACTCGCGTTTACTGAACACCAGCGTAGTTCCTCAACATCACTCGCGTTATTACTGTACACCAGCGTAGTTCCTCAACAATCATCGCGTTATCACTGAACACCAGCGTAGTTCCTCCAACAATCACTCGCGTTATTACTGTAACACCAGCGTAGTTTCCTCCAACAATCACTCGTGCGTTTAATCACTGAACACCAGCGTAGTTCCTCCAACAATCACTCGCGTTATTACTGAACACCAGCGTAGTTCCTCCAACAATCACTCGTGTTATTACTGAACACCAGCGTAGTTCCTCCAACAATCACTCGCGTTATTAATGAACACCAGCGTAGTTCCTCCAACAATCACTCGCGTTATTACTGAACACCAGCGTAGTTCCTCCAACAATCACTCGTGTTATTACTGAACACCAGCGTAGTTCCTCCAACAATCACTCGCGTTATTACTGAACACCAGCGTAGTTCCTCCAACAATCACTCGTGTTATTACTGAACACCAGCGTAGTTCCTCCAACAATCACTCGCGTTATTAATGAACACCAGCGTAGTTCCTCCAACAATCACTCGCGTTATTACTGAACACCAGCGTAGTTCCTCCAACAATCACTCGTGTTATTATTGAACACCAGCGTAGTTCCTCAACAATCACTCGTGTTATACTGAACACCAGCGTAGTTCCTCCAACAATCACTCGTGTTATACTGAACACCACGTAGTTCCTCAACAATCACTCGTGTTATTACTGAACACCAGCGTAGTTCCTCCAACAATCACTCGTGTTATCACTGAACACCAGCGTAGTTCCTCCAACAATCACACGTGTTATTACTGAACACCAGCGTAGTTCATCCAACAATCACTCGTGTCATTACTGAACACCAGTCGTAGTTCCTCCAACAATCACTCGTGTATTACTGAACACCAGCGTAGTTTCCTCCAACAATCACTCGGTTATACTGAACACCAGCGTAGTTCCTCCAACAATCACTCGCGGTTATTATGAACACCAGCGTATTCCTCCAACAATCACTCGCGTTATTACTGAACACCAGCGTAGTTCCTCCAACAATCACTCGCGTTATTACTGAACACCAGCGTAGTTCCTCCAACAATCACTCGTGTTATTACTGAACACCAGCGTAGTTCCTCCAACAATCACTCGTGTTATTACTGAACACCAGCGTAGTTCCTCCAACAATCACACGTGTTATTACTGAGCACCAGCGTAGTTCCTCCCAACAATCACTCGTGTTATCACTGAACACCAGCGTAGTTCCTCCAACAATCACACGTGTTATTACTGAACACCAGCGTAGTTCCTCCAACAATCACTCGTGTTATTACTGAACACCAGCGTAGTTCCTCCAACAATCACTCGTGTTATTACTGAACACCAGCGTACTTCCTCCAACAATCACTCGTGTTATCATTGAACACCAGCGTAGTTCCTCCAACAATCACACGTGTTATTACTGAACACCAACGTAGTTCCTCCAACAATCACTCGTGTTATTACTGAACACCAGCGTAGTTCCTCCAACAATCACTCGTGTTATCACTGAACACCAGCGTAGTTCCTCCAACAATCACACGTGTTATTACTGAACACCAGCGTAGTTCCTCCAACAATCACTCGTGTTATTACTGAACACCAGTGTAGTTCCTCCAACAATCACACGTGTTATTACTGAACACCAGCGTAGTTCCTCCAACAATCACTCGCGTTATTACTGAACACCAGCGTAGTTCCTCCAACAATCACTCGTGTTATTACTGAACACCAGCGTAGTTCCTCCAACAATCACTCGTGTTATCACTGAACACCAGCGTAGTTCCTCCAACAATCACACGTGTTATTACTGAACACCAGCGTAGTTCCTCCAAATCACTCGTGTTATTACTGAACACCAGCGTAGTTCCTCCAATAATCACTCGTGTTATTACTGAACACCAGCGTACTTCCTCCAACAATCACTCGTGTTATCATTGAACACCAGCGTAGTTCCTCCAACAATCACACGTGTTATTACTGAACACCAGCGTAGTTCCTCCAACAATCACTCGTGTTATTACTGAACACCAGCGTAGTTCCTCCAACAATCACTGTGTATATCACTAGAACACAGCGTAGTTCCTCCACAATCACACGTGTTATTACTGAACACCAGCGTAGTTCCTCCAACAATCACTCGTGTTATTACTGAACACCAGTGTAGTTCCTCCAACAATCACACGTGTTATTACTGAACACCAGCGTAGTTCCTCCAACAATCACTCGCGTTATTACTGAACACCAGCGTAGTTCCTCCAAGAATCACTCGCGTTATTACTGAACACCAGCGTAGTTCCTCCAACAATTACTCGCGTTATTACTGAACACCAGCGTAGTTCCTCCAACAATCACTCGCGTTATTACTGAACACCAGCGTAGTTCCTCCAACAATCACTCGTGTTATTACTGAACACCAGCGTAGTTCCTCCAACAATCACTCGCGTTATATTACTGAACACCAGCGTAGTCCCTCAACAATCACTCGCGTTATTATGAACACCAGCGTAGTTCTCCAACAATCTCGTTATTACTGAACACCAGCGTAGTTCCTTCAACAATCACTCGTGTTATTACTGTACACCAGCGTAGTTCCTCCAACAATCACTCGCGTTATCACTGAACACCAGCGTAGTTCCTCCAACAATCACTCGTGTTATTACTGTACACCAGCGTAGTTCCTCCAACAATCACTCGCGTTATCACTGAACACCAGCGTAGTTCCTCCAACAATCACTCGCGTTATTACTGTACACCAGCGTACTTCCTCCAACAATCACTCGCGTTATCACTGAACACCAGCGTAGTTCCTCCAACAATCACTCGCGTTATTACTGTACACCAGCGTAGTTCCTCCAACAATCACTCGTGTTATTACTGTACACCAGCGTAGTTCCTCCAACAATCACTCGCGTTATTACTGAACACCAGCGTAGTTCCTCCAACAATCACTCGCGTTATTACTGTACACCAGCGTAGTTCCTCCAACAATCACTCGCGTTATCACTGAACACCAGCGTAGTTCCTCCAACAATCACTCGCGTTATTACTGTACACCAGCGTAGTTCCTCCAACAATCACTCGCGTTATCACTGAACACCAGCGTAGTTCCTCCAACAATCACTCGCGTTATTACTGAACACCAGCGTAGTTCCTCCAACAATCACTCGTGTTATTACTGAACACCAGCGTAGTTCCTCCAACAATCACTCGCGTTATTAATGAACACCAGCGTAGTTCCTCCAACAATCACTCGCGTTATTACTGAACACCAGCGTAGTTCCTCCAACAATCACTCGTGTTATTACTGAACACCAGCGTAGTTCCTCGAACAATCACTCGCGTTATTACTGAACACCAGCGTAGTTCCTCCAACAATCACTCGTGTTATTACTGAAACACCAGCGTAGTTCTCCAACAATCACTCGCGTTATTAATGAACACCAGCGTATTTTCCTCCAACAATCACTCGCGTTTATTACTGAACACCAGCGTAGTTCCTCCAACAATCACTCGTGTTATTATTGAACACCAGCGTAGTTCCTCCAACAATCACTCGTGTTATTACTGAACACCAGCGTAGTTCCTCCAACAATCACTCGTGTTATTACTGAACACCAGCGTAGTTCCTCCAACAATCACTGTGTTATTACTGAACACCAGCGTAGTTCCTCCAACAATCACTCGTGTTATTACTGAACACAGCGTAGTTCCTCCAACAATCACTCGTGTTATTACTGAACACCAGCGTAGTTCCTCCAACAATCACTCGTGTTATTACTGAACACCAGCGTAGTTCCTCCAACAATCACTCGGGTTATTTCTGAACACCAGCGTAGTTCCTCCAACAATCACTCGTGTTATTACTGAACACCAGCGTAGTTCCTCCAACAATCACTCGCGTTATTACTGAACACCAGCGTAGTTCCTCCAACAATCACTCGCGTTATTACTGAACACCAGCGTAGTTCCTCCAACAATCACTCGCGTTATTACTGAACACCAGCGTAGTTCCTCCAACAATCACTCGTGTTATTACTGAACACTCATAGTTTCAGTAACTCCTGATTACATACAATTAATGCTATTTAACTTTCGTGTTATTACTGAACACCAGCGTTCCTCCAACAATCACTCGGTTTTACTGAACACCACGTAGTTCTCCAAACACTCGTGTATTATGAACACCACGTTCCTCCAACATCACCTGTATATGACACCACGTTCCTCCAACAATCATCGGTTATTACTGAACACCAGCGTATTCCTCCAACAATCACTCGGTATTATGAAACCAGCGTAGTTCCTCCAACAATCACTCGTGTTATTATGAACACCAGCGTAGTTCCTCCACAATCACTCGTGTTATTACTGAACACCAGCGTAGTTCCTCCAACAATCACTCGTGTTATTACTGAACACCAGTATTCCTCCAACATCACCGGTTATTACTGAACACCAGCGTAGTTCCCAACAATCACTCGTTATTACTGAACACCAGCGTATTCCTCCAACAATCACTCGTGTTATTACTGAACACCAGCGTATTCCTCCAACATCACTCGGTTATTACTGAACACCAGCGTAGTTCCTCCAACAATACTCGTGTTATTAGAACACCAGCGAGTTCCTCCAACAATACTCGTGTTTTACTGAACACCATCGTAGTCCTCCAACAATCACCGTGTTATTATGAA
The DNA here is from genome assembly GCF_026875155.1 of Cherax quadricarinatus. Classification (NCBI taxonomy): domain Eukaryota; kingdom Metazoa; phylum Arthropoda; class Malacostraca; order Decapoda; family Parastacidae; genus Cherax; species Cherax quadricarinatus. The sequence goes on from NC_069424.1 coordinate 31,876,881, forward strand.
CACCAGCGTAGTTCCTCCAACAATCACTCGGTTATTACTGAAACCAGCGATTCCTCCAACATCACTCGTGTTATTACTGAACACCAGCGTATTCCTCCAACAATACTTCTGTGTTATATGAACACCAGCGTATTCCTCCAACAATCACCTGTTATTACTGACACCACAAGTTCTCCAACAATCCTCGTGTTATTACTGAACACCGCGTAGTTCCTCAACAAACTCGTGTTATACTGAAAAGCAAGTTCCTCCAACAATCACCGTGTTATTACTGAACACCACGTAGTTCCTCCAACAATCACCGTGTTATTACTGAACACCAGTAGTTCCTCCAACAATCACCGGTATTACGAACACCAGCGAGTTCCTCCAACAATCACTCGGTTATTACTGAACACCAGCGTAGTTCCTCCAAAATCACTCGTTTATTACTGAAACACCAGCGTAGTTTCCTCCAACAATTACTCGTTTATTACTGAACACCAGCGAGTTCCTCCAACATCACTCGTGTTATACTGAACACGGTAGTCCTCCAACAATCACTCGTGTTATTCTGAACACAGCGTAGTTCCTCCAACAATCACTCGGTTATTACTGAACACCAGCTAGTTCCTCCAACAATCCTCGGTTATTACTGAACCCAGCGTAGTTCCTCAACAATCACTCGTGTTTTACTGAACACCAGGTAGTTCCTCAACAATCACTCGTGTTATTCTGAACACCAGCGTAGTTCCTCCAACAATCACTCTGTTATACTGAACACCAGGTAGTTCCTCCAACAATCACTCGTGTTATTACTGAACACCAGCGTAGTTCCTCCAACAATCACTCGGTTATTACTGAACACCAGCGTAGTCCTCCAACAATCACTCGGTTATTACTGAACACCAGCGTAGTTCCTCCACAATCACTCGGTTATTACTGAAACCAGCGTAGTTCCTCCAACAATCACTCGCGTATTACTGAACACCAGCGTAGTTCCTCCAACAATCCTCGTGTTATACTGAACACAGCTGTTCCTCCAACAATCACTCGGTTATTACGAACACCAGCGTAGTTCCTCCAACAATCACTCGGTTATTATGAACACCAGCGTAGTTCCTCCAACAATCACTCGTTATTACTGAACACCACGTAGTTCCTCCAACAATCACTCGGTATTACTGAACACCAGCGTAGTTCCTCCAACAATCACTCGCGTTATTACTGAACACCAGCGTAGTTCCTCCAACAACACTCGGTATTACTGAACACCACGTAGTTCCTCCAACAATCCTCTGTTATTATGAACACCACGTAGTTCCTCCACAATCACCGCGTTATTAATGAACACCAGCGTAGTTCTCCAAAATCACTCGCGTTATTACTGACACCACGTAGTTCCTCCAACAATCACCGTGTTATTATGAACACCAGCTAGTTCCTCCAACAATCACTCGGTTATTACTGAACACCGCGTATTCCTCCAACAATCACTCGTGTTATTATGAACACCACGTAGTTCCTCCAAACAACACTCGCTTATTAGAACACCACGTAGTTCCTCCAACATCACTCGGTTTTATGAACACCAGCGAGTTCTCAACATCACTCGTGTATATGAACACAGCGTAGTTCCTCCAACAATCACTCGTGTTATACTGAACACCAGCGTAGTTCCTCCAACATCCCGTGTTATTACTGAACACCGCGTAGTTCCTCCACAATCACTCGTGTTATTACTGAACACCAGCTAGTTCCTCCAACAATCACTCGTGTTATTACTGAACACCAGCGTAGTTCCTCCAACAATCACCGTTTATTACTGAACACCAGCGAGTTCCTCCAACAATCACTCGTGTTATTACTGAACACCAGGTAGTTCCTCACAATCACCTGTTTTTACTGAACACCAGCGTAGTTCCTCCAACATCACTCGGTTTTACTGAACACCAGCGTAGTTCCTCAACAATCACTCGTGTTATTACTGAACACCAGCGTAGTTCCTCCAACAATCACTCGGTTATTACTGAACACCAGCGTATTCCTCCAACAATCACTCGCGTTATTACTGAACACCAGCGTAGTTCCTCCAACAATCATCGGTTATTACTGAACACCAGCGTAGTTCCTCAACAATCACTCGTGTTATACTGAACACCAGCGTAGTTCCTCCAACAATCACCGTGTTATATGAAAGCGTATTTCCCCAAACATCACGTGTTATTACTGAACACAGCTATTCCTCCAACAATCACTGTGTTATACTGAACACAGCGTATTCCTCCAACAATCACTGTGTTATATTGAACACCAGCGTAGTTCCTCCAACAATCACCGTGTTAATGACACAGCGTAGTTCCTCAACAATCACAGGTTATTACTGAACACCAGCGAGTTCTCCAAATCCTGGTTTGAACACACGTAGTTCCTCCAACATCACACGTGTTTACTGAACACAGGTAGTTCTCAACATCACTCGGTTATATGAACACAGTAGTTCCTCCAACAATCAAGTGTTTACTGAACCCAGCAGTTCCTCCACATCTCGGTTTGAACACAGCGTAGTTCCTCAAATCACTCGCGTTTTACTGAACCAGCGTGTCTCAACATCACTCGTGTATTACGACAGCGTAGTTCCTCCAACAATCCTCGTGTTATACTGAACACCAGCGTGTTCCTCCAACATCACATGTTATTATGAACACAGCGTAGTTCTCAACAATCACTCGTGTTATTACTGACACCAGATTCCTCAAAATCACTCGTGTTATTACTGACACCAGCGTATCCTCAACAATCACTCGGTTATCATGAACACCAGCGTAGTTCCCACATCACGTGTTTACGCACAGCGTAGTTCTCAACAATCATCGTTTATATGAACACCAGGTGTTCCTCAACATCACTCGTGTACACTGAAACCACGAGTTCCCCAACAATCACACGGTTATATGAACACCCGTATTTCCTCAACAATCACTGTATTATGAACACGTAGTTCCTACATCACCGTGTTATTACTGAACACACGTAGTCCTCCCAATCACTCGGTTATTATGAACACCAGCGTAGTTCTCCAAAATCACTCGCTATATGAACACCAGCGTAGTTCCAACAATACTGCTTATTACTGAACACCAGCGTAGTTCCTCCACAATCACTGCGTTATACTGAACACCAGGTATCTCACAATCACTCGTTTATACTGAACCAGCTAGTTCCTCCAACAATCACCGGTTATTACTGAACCACGTAGTTCCTCAACAATCACTCGTATCTAACACAGGTAGTTCTCAACAATCATCGCGTATTACGAACACCAGTAGTCCTTCAACAATCACTGTGTTATTACTGACACCGTGTTCCTCCAACATCATCGGTTATACTGAACACCACGTAGTCTCACAATCACTCGGTATTACTGACACCAGCGAGTCCTCAAAATCACTCGGTATACTGAACCACGTTTCCTCAACAATCACTCGCGTTATTATGACACCACGTAGTTCCTCCAACAATCATCGCGTTATACTGAACCAGCGTATCTCAACAATCACTCGCGTTATTACGACACCACGTATTCCTCCAACATCACTCGTGTTATTACGCCCACGTAGTTCCACAATCACTCGCGTATTACTGAACACCAGGTAGTCCTCCAACAATCATGGTTATTACTACCACGTAGTTCTCACATCACTCGCGTTATCACTAACACAGCGTAGTTCCTCCACAATCACTCGCGTTATTACTGTACACCAGTGTTCCTCCAACAATCACTCGCGTTATCATGAAACCAGCGTATTCTCAACATCACTCGGTTATTACTGACAAGCGGTTCTCACATACTCGTGTTATACTGACCAGCGTATTCCTCCAACATACTCGCGTATATGAACACCACGTGTTCTCCAACATCACTCGCTTTTATGAACACAGCGAGTCCTCCAACAATCCTCGGTTATTACTGAACACCGCGTAGTCCTCCAACATCTGGTTATTACTGAACACCAGCGTAGTTCCTCCAACAATCACTCGTGTTATTACTGAACACCAGCGTAGTTCCTCCAACAATCACTCGCGTTATTAATGAACACCAGCGTAGTTCCTCCAACAATCACTCGCGTTATTACTGAACACCAGCGTAGTTCCTCCAACAATCACTCGTGTTATTATTGAACACCAGCGTAGTTCCTCCAACAATCACTCGTGTTATTACTGAACACCAGCGTAGTTCCTCCAACAATCACTCGTGTTATTACTGAACACCAGCGTAGTTCCTCCAACAATCACTCGTGTTATTACTGAACACCAGCGTAGTTCCTCCAACAATCACTCGTGTTATTACTGAACACCAGCGTAGTTCCTCCAACAATCACTCGTGTTATTACTGAACACCAGCGTAGTTCCTCCAACAATCACTCGTGTTATTACTGAACACCAGCGTAGTTCCTCCAACAATCACTCGTGTTATTTCTGAACACCAGCGTAGTTCCTCCAACAATCACTCGTGTTATTACTGAACACCAGCGTAGTTCCTCCAACAATCACTCGCGTTATTACTGAACACCAGCGTAGTTCCTCCAACAATCACTCGCGTTATTACTGAACACCAGCGTAGTTCCTCCAACAATCACTCGCGTTATTACTGAACACCAGCGTAGTTCCTCCAACAATCACTCGCGTTATTACAAGCTTCGTCATAATTTACAGTAACTACCTGATTAACATAAAAGTATAATGTAATTTAACTTTCCAGTCTTACATTATTATACTGAACGAATAATGAGATTCAGTTTTAATAAAGTTAAACCATATTTAAAAAACAAAGTTATAATCGGAATTATAACTAAGTACAATTGAACATTGTGGTTATTAATGTTAACTTGTCAGTTGCTGGATATCTACCTGGAGGTTGTTCCGGGGGTCAACGACCCCTCAGCCTGGTCCATGATCAGGCTACCCAGTGGATCAGGGCCTGAAAAACCAAGCTGTTTCTGCTGGCTGCGCAGTGTTGAGTATGAGCCACAGCCCAGCTTGTCTGGAACTCTAGAAACCTATCCGGTTTCCCTCTTGAAGACAGCAAAGGGTTTATTAGTAATCCCCCTTATGTGTAATGGGAGGCTGTCGAATAGTCTTGGGACCCTGACACTTATTGTTTTGTCTTAGTAAATTATGCCACCCTGCCTTTTTACTGGGGATGGGGAATGTTGCATCGCAGGCCCAGCCTCTTGCTTACGTAGAGAGTGATTTTTGTGTACACATTTGGGACCGGTCATTCTAGAATTTTCCTGGTGTAGATTATGATGTATCTTTCTCTCCTGCTTTCCAAGGAGCACGGTCAAGCGGCTTCTATGGTTCCCAGTAATTTAAGTGCGTTTTTGCACTTATGCATGCAATGATGGCTCTCTGTACGTTCCCTAGATTTGCATTTTTCCTGCCTTGAAAAGTGCTGTTAGTGTACAACAGTACTCCACCCTAGAGAGAGTAAATGACTTAAAGTGAATCATTATTGGCTTGGCATCCCTTTCTTTCAAAGTTCTCATTATCCATCCTATCATTTTCATAGCAAATGTGATGGTGACACTGTTGTGATGGTTGAAGGTGAGGTCCTCTTACATTATCACTCCTACTGTATGTCCTTCACGTTAGTTTTTTCCTGTACTGAATTAGTTCTATGTTCTGTTCTAAGTGTTATTTTCACAAGTTCCTATATTGGAGTAGCTGAAATTTGTTCTCAATGAACATCTTACTGGAAGACTTGGTTAATCTCCGCTTCAAGATTTTAGTGTCCTCATTGGATATCACTCCCATGCAAATTCTATTATCATTTGCAAAGGATAATACGGTGCTATATGATTTATGTTTCTGTCTATATCAGATATGAAGATGAGGAAAACGATGGGGATGAGTACGGTGTCTTGGGGAACACAGCTTTTGACTATGGCAGACACTGATTTAACTCTGTTTACTATTACTCTTTGCATTCTGTTAGTTAAAAAGTTAAAAATTCTTCTTCCTTATATTGTTTTTTCTTGTATGTTATGAGGTATTATACCATGATCGTGTTTGTCGAAGGCTTTTGCAAAAATCTGTGTCTGCTACATCTGCATTCTGTTTGTCCTCCAGTGCATCCAAGATCATGTCATTAACGGTCCAGTAGTTGTGAGAGGCAGGACCGACCTGCTCTAGACCCATACTTCCTTGGGTTGTGCAGTTGTTGTGAGTCCAAGTGGCTGGAGATCTTGCTTCGTAGAACTTTCAAAGATTTTTATAACTTGGGATGTTAGTGCTATCGGTCTATAATTCCTTTCCATTGCTTTGCTGCCACTTTTGTGGAGTGCGGCTATATCCGTGGGGTCACCTGTGTCTAGGTTCCCTCTCCATGTAATATTTAAGTAACGTAAAAGTTTATTGCAGTTCTTGATGAACATGGATTTTCACGAGTCTGAGTCCAGTGGGGCTAGGGTTATGTCGAAAATTTTGGAGATATTAACAAAGATTTGATTCTTGCTCGTGAAGAATTCATTCCGATTGTCAACCTTTAGCCTGGTTTTGCGCTCGTTAAACACAGAGATATATTTCACTCATTTCATGGCTGTCATCAATGTAAATTCCATTTTGTTCGAGCAAGGGCCCAGTACTGGATGTGGTTGTTGGCCTAGATTTGGTATATAAGGAAAAACAATTTGGACTTCTTTCAATTTCATTTATTGCTTTTAGTTACCTGTTTCCCCCGGACATTGTATGATTCTTTCAATCTGAGTTCAGTATCTTCCATTTCTCTAGCCAGTGCTTCCTTCCGCGTGTCAGATAGTCTAGCATCCGTGAGAAGTTCTGTGGCCTATCGTCTTTTCCTGTACAAGGAGCATCTCTCTCACTCTTTCTAGCATATATCTTTTCTTTTTTTTTTGTTAGTGGTATGTGCCTTGAGGAGACGTCTAGTGCTACAGAACTGATCCATTCTAGACACAGGTTTGGATCCACGTTATTTAAAATGTCTTCCAGTGTGTATCGTTAAGGACAAGATTTACCTCACTAAATAAACATATTACACTTTTAACTTCGTATTTATTTCATTTTAATGTAATGTTGAGGCTAAAGCAGAGAGAACACTAACATCACCATTAATATTTGTGACACACTTAAAATTTTGTATAAATGTTTATCAATAAGTCTTGGCTGAATCTTTCACTTAATTTCCATTCTTGAAAAGTTCTGTTGACAAATGCAGGAGCTGTCAGTGACTCCGAACACACCTGCAACAAACTTCTATAAGATCACAAATGTGTCATGAAGACTTGAAAAATAAATATCAGCAGCTTGTTTGTGTTGTATCTCCGGGAGTGTCACTTCCTTACAGATCAACGAGTTTCATCTGCAATCGTGACTCACGAAATCGTAATAACACGATTGCAAACAAACCACATTACGGGTGGGGATCGAACTCACGGCTAGTGAGTCGTAAAACTCCAGGCAAGTGAGTTTTACGACTCACCGTGAATTCGAACCCCACCCGTACTGATGATACTCTAAATGGATAATAAAATATCTATTTTCTACCCAAATCTCTGGAAAATTTCCAACTTTTTTTTTTTTTTTTGTAAAATCTCTGTGCAGGAGCTTTTATACATCACAGAATCTCTGAGGAAGGACACAGAGATGTGTGAATATCTCTAGTTGTATATGAGACTTCTTTAATCCTCTTTCACCTCAGCAAGCATGTGACTTTCAAATCGGCAAACATGTGATTTTCAACACAGCAAACATGTGTCTTTCACCTCAGCAAACATCTGTCTTTTCACCTCAGCATGCATATCAGGCACCAGTCTGGCCTCAGCATACATCTCAGGCACTAGTCTGGCCTCAGCAAACATCTCAGGCACTAGTCTGGCTTCAGCATACATCTCAGGCACTAGTCTTGCTTCAGCATACATCTCAGGCACTAGTCTTGCATCAGCATACATCTTAGGCACTAGTCTTGATTCAGCATACATCTCAGGCACTAGTCTTGCATCAGCATACATCTTAGGCACTAGTCTTGCTTCAGCATACATCTCAGGCACTAGTCTTGCATCAGCATACATCTTAGGCACTAGTCTTGCCTCAGCATACATCTCAGGCACCAGTCTTGCCTCAGCACATATGTCAGGTACCAGTCTTGCCTCAGTCTACACCTTAATATCACAGTGTTATTTTACACTGTTGTAAAACAAGTCAGTGTGAGAACCAAGACGTCTATCAGTATCATCATAGACTGCTGTATTCTTTAAGTGGACAGTGTTGTCTTTACTTGCTTACCAATTTAATAATAAGGCAGTAACGTATATTTATTTTATTTTCTAACTGGCTCAGGGACCGCATTAAGCCTCCTCTGTGGAAGGTTTAATGGCATAAACCTCCCCTGTGCGAGATTTAATGGTAAATATATATATGCTTCCAGGTTTTTTATGTGCTCCCATGTACTGCTATACTCTGCGATGTACTGCCATAAACTCCCATGTACCTGCCAGACACTGCTATGCACTCCCATGTACTGCCAAACACGGCTATACACTCCCATGTACCGCCATGTACTCCCATGTATTGTAATAAATTCCACATGTACTGCCACACATTCTCATGTACTGTCATGCACTCCCATGTACTGCTATACACTCCCATGTACTGCCCATATACTGCCATACACTCCCATGTATTGCCATACACCCCCAAGCAGGTACTGTCCACCCAGAGGTCTTGACAGGAGACAGTCATCACAACATTACCACAACGTAATGATGTGATGAAGCTCAAGCAATTAATTACAAGTGATTGTTCCTGTTGTCTTGGAGAGTGTGAGTGAGAGTGTACCCACCATCCACACGTTAACTTCTGTGAGAGTGTACCCACCATCCACACGTTAACTTCTGTGAGAGTGTACCCACCATCCACACGTTAACTTGTGTGAGAGTGTACCCACCATCCACACGTTAACTTCTGTGAGAGTGTACCCACCATCCACACGTTAACTTCTGTGAGAGTGTACCCACCATCCACACGTTAACTTGTGTGAGAGTGTACCCACCATCCACACGTTAACTTGTGTGAGAGTGTACCCACCATCCACACGTTAACTTCTGTGAGAGTGTACCCACCATCCACACGTTAACTTCTGTGAGAGTGTACCCACCATCCACACGTTAACTTGTGTGAGAGTGTACCCACCATCCACACGTTAACTTGTGTGAGAGTGTACCCACCATCCACACGTTAACTTCTGTGAGAGTGTACCCACCATCCACACGTTAACTTGTGTGAGAGTGTACCCACCATCCACACGTTAACTTGTGTGAGAGTGTACCCACCATCCACACGTTAACTTGTGTGAGAGTGTACCCACCATCCACACGTTAACTTGTGTGAGAGTGTACCCACCATCCACACGTTAACTTGTGTGAGAGTGTACCCACCATCCACACGTTAACTTCTGTGAGAGTGTACCCACCATCCACACGTTAACTTCTGTGAGAGTGTACCCACCATCCACACGTTAACTTCTGTGAGAGTGTACCCACCATCCACACGTTAACTTGTGCGAGAGTGTACCCACCATCCACACGTTAACTTGTGTGAGAGTGTACCCACCATCCACACGTTAACTTGTGTGAGAGTGTACCCACCATCCACACGTTAACTTGTGTGAGAGTGTACCCACCATCCACACGTTAACTTGTGTGAGAGTGTACCCACCATCCACACGTTAACTTCTGTGAGAGTGTACCCACCATCCACACGTTAACTTGTGTGAGAGTGTACCCACCATCCACACGTTAACTTGTGTGAGAGTGTACCCACCATCCACATGTTAACTTCTGTGAGAGTGTACCCACCATCCACACGTTAACTTCTGTGAGAGTGTACCCACCATCCACACGTTAACTTGTGTGAGAGTGTACCCACCATCCACACGTTAACTTCTGTGAGAGTGTACCCACCATCCACACGTTAACTTGTGTGAGAGTGTACCCACCATCCACACGTTAACTTGTGTGAGAGTGTACCCACCATCCACACGTTAACTTCTGTGAGAGTGTACCCCCATCCACACGTTAACTTCTGTGAGAGTGTACCCACCATCCACACGTTAACTTGTGTGAGAGTGTACCCACCATCCACACGTTAACTTCTGTGAGAGTGTACCCACCATCCACACGTTAACTTCTGTGAGAGTGTACCCACCATCCACACGTTAACTTGTGTGAGAGTGTACCCACCATCCACACGTTAACTTCTGTGAGAGTGTACCCACCATCCACACGTTAACTTGTGTGAGAGTGTACCCACCATCCACACGTTAACTTCTGTGAGTGAGAGTGTACCCACCATCCACACGTTAACTTCTGTGAGTGAGAGTGTACCTACCATCCACACGTTAACTTCTGTGAGAGTGTACCTACCATCCACACGTTAACTTCTGTGAGTGAGAGTGTACCCACCATCCACACGTTAACTTCTGTGAGAGTGTACCCACCATCCACACGTTAACTTCTGTGAGAGTGTACCCACCATCCACACGTTAACTTCTGTGAGAGTGTACCCACCATCCACACGTTAACTTGTGTGAGAGTGTACCCACCATCTACACGTTAACTTGTGTGAGAGTGTACCCACCATCCACACGTTAACTTGTGTGAGAGTGTACCCACCATCCACACGTTAAACTTCTGTGAGAGTGTACCCACCATCCACACGTTAACTTCTGTGAGAGTGTACCCACCATCCACACGTTAACTTCTGTGAGAGTGTACCCACCATCCACACGTTAACTTGTGTGAGAGTGTACCCACCATCCACACGTTAACTTCTGTGAGAGTGTACCCACCATCCACACGTTAACTTCTGTGAGAGTGTACCCACCATCCACACGTTAACTTCTGTGAGAGTGTACCCACCATCCACACGTTAACTTCTGTGAGAGTGTACCCACCATCCACACGTTAACTTGTGTGAGAGTGTACCCACCATCCACACGTTAACTTGTGTGAGAGTGTACCCACCAATCCACACGTTAACTTCTGTGAGAGTGTACCCACCATCCACACGTTAACTTGTGTGAGAGTGTACCCACCATCCACACGTTAACTTCTGTGAGAGTGTACCCACCATCCACACGTTAACTTCTGTGAGAGTGTACCCACCATCCACACGTTAACTTCTGTGAGAGTGTACCCACCATCCACACGTTAACTTCTGTGAGAGTGTACCCACCATCCACACGTTAACTTCTGTGAGAGTGTACCCACCATCCACACGTTAACTTCTGTGAGTGAGAGTGTACCCACCATCCACACGTTAACTTCTGTGAGTGAGAGTGTACCTACCATCCACACGTTAACTTCTGTGAGAGTGTACCTACCATCCACACGTTAACTTCTGTGAGTGAGAGTGTACCCACCATCCACACTTTAACTTCTGTGAGAGTGTACCCACCATCCACACGTTAACTTCTGTGAGAGTGTACCCACCATCCACACGTTAACTTCTGTGAGAGTGTACCCACCATCCACACGTTAACTTCTGTGAGTGAGAGTGTACCCACCATCCACACGTTAACTTCTGTGAGTGAGAGTGTACCTACCATCCACACGTTAACTTCTGTGAGAGTGTACCTACCATCACACACGTTAACTTCTGTGAGTGAGAGTGTACCCACCATCCACACGTTAACTTCTGTGAGAGTGTACCCAACCATCCACACGTTAACTTCTGTGAGAGTGTACCCACCATCCACACGTTAACTTCTGTGAGAGTGTACCCACCATCCACACGTTAACTTCTGTGAGAGTGTACCCACCATCCACACGTTAACTTCTGTGAGTGAGAGTGTACCCACCATCCACACGTTAACTTCTGTGAGTGAGAGTGTACCTACCATCCACACGTTAACTTCTGTGAGAGTGTACCTACCATCCACACGTTAACTTCTGTGAGTGAGAGTGTACCCACCATCCACACGTTAACTTCTGTGAGAGTGTACCCACCATCCACACGTTAACTTCTGTGAGAGTGTACCCACCATCCACACGTTAACTTCTGTGAGAGTGTACCCACCATCCACACGTTAACTTCTGTGAGAGTGTACCCACCATCCACACGTTAACTTCTGTGAGTGAGAGTGTACCCACCATCCACACGTTAACTTCTGTGAGTGAGAGTGTACCTACCATCCACACGTTAACTTCTGTGAGAGTGTACCTACCATCCACACGTTAACTTCTGTGAGTGAGTGCACCCACCATCCACACGTTAACTTC
>NC_069424.1:31894158-31899158 GCF_026875155.1 Cherax quadricarinatus
GTCCGGGTTCCAATTTAACGCCAAGCTGAATGTGAATGGTCTAACTCTCATAGCACATAAAGAATAGGGACTCCCAAGTATTCAAAAAGGTTTAGCAAATGGTAATCCATTGAACAAGGCGATTAACTCACTATAAGCAGGTGATATAGGGAACACTGCATGGAGTCAGGTCACATAGGTTGTGGACACAAGGACAACTGAGAATCTACATTACACTCCCAAACACAAGCCACCTACTTTTCCAGACACATAATAAACCCACACATAATTCGACACATAATTACACACACACACACACACACACACACCACACACACACACACACATACACACACACACCACCCACATACACACACACACACCCACATACACACACACACACACACCCACACACACACACACACACACACACACACACACACACACACACAAAACCCCACACACACACACAACACACACACACACATACACACACCCACATACACACACACCACACACACACACACACACACACACACACACACACACACACACACACACACACACACTGTAAGTGCGGTAAGTCCCAGGAGGTTGGGCAGGTCACAAGAAGGTGTGGGCAGCCAGGACCACTGAGACGTACCTTAATTAAACAGCACAAGCCACCTACCTTTCAGTACATAATAAACCCACACATAATTCCACACACAATTACACACAAAATTACACTCTCACACACACACACACACACACACACACCACACACACACAACACACACACACACACACACACACACACACACACACACACATATCCAGACACACACACAGTCCCCCCTCAAAAACCGACATCTCACTACTTTCCCCGATCCATCCCCTCCCTCGATCACCCTCCCCTCCCCCGATCACCCCAAACCCTCCCCACCCCTCCCCACTCAGCTCCCAAATAGCCACAGTTCCTCCACTACTTCCCCCCCCCCCACACTCCGACACACACACTACTAACCTAACATACAGAACTACATAGGTTTTCCCACTCTGAGGCAATCAGGATAAAACAAAAATGGGTTGCCAGAGAGCAACAAGAAAACCAAGGGACAGGAGGAGGAAAATGCAAAGGAAGATTGGCAGCAGAGCTCATAAAAAGGGATCATGAATGGGAAAAGAAACTAGAAAACTTAGCATGAAATGGAAGAGAGGATAGATATGGAAAGCAGGAAGCGGAGGTGCATGTCAAAGCAGCAGAAGCTAGGATACAGAGTTTAGAAGAGGAACTGAAAAATCTGAAACAGCCTAAAGAACTAAAGAACATTTTGGGATTGACAACAGAGACTGCTACCTCACCCCAAATAAGGGGACTGTAGGGAAAGAAGGGGCACAACTGCATGGAGGGTGCTCTATCAGAGGAACTGTAAGCAAATGAAAGAGCTAAGCTTATGTGGGGGGCCCTAACAACAACAACAGAGCCCAAGGAAAGCCGAGAAGGGAAAATGACAGGGCCCCTGAGCCCAAGTACATTAGCCAGTGAAAACTGATGAAAGGAAAGCTGCAGTGGAGGAAACCAAATTAAATGAGGGGGTACACAGGGATATGCAGTGGGAGAATGGAAAGGGTGAGGTCAGTCCCTTTTTGTATGGCTCCAGGAAGTCCCAAGGGGGAAAAATATGAAGCAAGAAAACAAGGGGAAAAAAAGCAATTGAAAGCATCATGAAAGCAATAGGAAAACATATGACCCAGCTGGAAATTTTTCGGAGATAGGGGGGTTTGTAAAAAAAAGAACCCGCCAGTTTAGAGTGACCTTCAAGGCAGAAGCGACCTCGGACCAGGACACGCAGGAGAAAGCACGATTAAGGGACATGACGGCAACAGGAGGGTGTATCTCGACCGCGACAGAACACAAGAAGAAAGGAAGAAACTGAGAGAGATGGTACAAAGGCGAAAGGAGGAAAGAGAGGGGATGAGAAGACAAACAGAGACCCAGACCCAGGAAGAAGATCTAATATACAGCTCCCTCACAACTTTTCTATAGAGCCTCCCAACCAGGAGGTCAACCCCCCAATGCAACCAAACACTCTAAATCAAAACACCCAAGCCACATCCAATGCCCCCACCCACTACATTACAAAACTTCACCCCCCACATGCAACAACCCATAAGTTCTTACCAGTTCCCTTTCCCCACTTACCCAACACACCCAATATACTTCCCAGAACCACAGTCCTTAGAAACGAAGTTGAAGGAGTGGTATACAAATGCAGAATGGAATAACAAACAAGTATGAGATGGCACGAAAGAATCAAGAAGACATCTCCCAGACATATAGCACTCCACAGAAACAAAACTCACACAGAATAATAACGAATCAATCTTTCCATCCGATATCAATCTTCAGGAAAGACAGAGGGAGGAGAGGGGGAGGAGGAGTTGCACTGCTCATTAAAAACCAGTGGGGTTTTGGGAGAAAATGGAAGGAATGGATGGCATGGCGAAAGGACTACTTAGTAGGAACAATTCCAGTCTGAGGACATAAGGTGATAATGCAGTTAATGTACAACCCACTGCAGGAGGCCAAGAGAAGAATACATGAGATCAACAGAGCAATATCAATCACACTAGCCCCAGTGGCCAAGAGAGCACACATGGGGGAGCAAAGTTACTAGTTATGGGTGATTCAATCACAAGGAGATTGACTGGGAAAACCTGGAGCCCCATGGGGGTCCCGAAACATGGAGAGCCAAGATGATGGATGTGGTACTGAGAACTCATGCATCAACATGTATAGACACTACCAGAGAGAGAGGAAGGATAACCAGCAAGGTTGGACCTTGTATTCATCCTCACGTGAGTAGTTCGGACTCGAGGGTATCATGTAAGAAAGGCCCTGGAGCAAGTGATCATGTGGTTCTGTGCTTCGACTACATAGTTGAGCTCTCAAGTGGAGAGAGTAGCAGGAATAGGCTGGGAAAAACCAAACTACAATAGGGGGGAACTACTCAGGCATGAGGAACTTCCTTCAAGACATTCAGTGGGAAGGGTCTGGACAGGAAAACCAGTACAAGAAATGATGGCCTATGTAGCAACAAAATGCAGGAGGCAGAGGGGAGGTTTGTTCCCAAGGAAACAGAAATATGGAAAGACAGAACGAGTCCTTGGTTCACCTAAAGGTGAGTAGGGGAGGCAAAAACTAGGTGTACTAGTGAATTGGAAAAGGTACAGAAAACAGAGAACTCAGGAAGATAAAGAAATCAGCCGAAGAGCCAGAAACGAATATGCACAGATAAGAAGGGAGGCTCAAGAGACAATATGAAAATTAAATAGCATCAAAAGTAAAGACTGACCCAAGCGTTGACAGCCAAATCAGGAGGAAAACAACAGTCAAGGACCAGTAACAGACTGAGGAAGGGTGATGGGGAAATTCACAAGAAACGACCGGAGAGGTATGTCAGGAGCTCAACAGCAAAGATTTTAAAAGAGGTATTTACAGTGGAAACCAGTAGGATCCAAGAAATCAGAACAGGGGGCCACCAGTCAAGTGCTGGATGAGGTCATAAAACCAAGGAGGAGGTGAAGAAGCTTGCTATGCGAACTTGACACCTCAAAGGCGGGAATAGACGATGTGGACAAAGGACGGGATGTTCAGAGATGGCACAGACACAAGAGGTCAACAATTGGAAGTTGAAACTCAGATAATCAATGGATGATAGGAAGTATTTCTTCAGTCAGAGAGTAGTCAGGCCATGGAATAGCCTAGAAATGATGTGGTGGAAAGCAGGACCATACATATTTTAAGGCGAGGATGATAGAAGCTTCATGGGGCAGGGAGAGAGAGGACCTAAGTTAGCAATAAGCGAAAGGCGGGGCCAGGAGCGAGACTCGACCCCTGCAACCATCAAATAGGTGAGTACAAATAGGTGAAGTACACACACACACACACACACACTATACACAAACACAGCACAGAACACACACACAACAAACACAGAGAGAGGTGCTATGTGTACCCCAACAACAAATATTCAATACACTATCGAAAACAGGGAGATTGCCTGAGGCATGGAATGACAGTAATGTGGTCCCAATCTTTAAAAAGGAGACCAACATGAAGCCTAGAACTACAGACCATGTCACTGACATGTATAGTAGCAAAGTCATGGAGATGATTATCTAGAGAAGAGTGGTGGAACACCTAGAAAAGAAATCTCATCAACAAACACCAACACAGTTTCCAGGACGTAGAAAATCCTGTGTCAACAAACCTACTGGAGTTCTATGACATGGTGATAGCAGTAAGACAAGAGAGAGAGGGATTTGCATTTTCTTGGACTGCAAAGAAGGCGTTTTGACACAGTTCCACACAAGACATTAGTGCAAAAACCTGGAGGACCAAGCAGCGATATCAGGGAAGGCACTACAATGGATCAGGGAAATTTACAGGAAGCAGCAGCGAGTCTGGTACTGGCGGGTGTCAGGGTGGGCACCCGTACCACGGGGGGCCCCCGGGGGCGTTAGGACCCGTGTGCTTCTGGGATTTTTGAACGACATGACGAAGGGAAAACTTTGGGTGTCCCCTTTTGCAATGACGTGAAGTTGATGGAAAATTTCCCCGATCGAAGCCCCAGAACTCAAAAAACCCCCCAACCCCCCAAAGTCCTACAACCCACCCAAATGCAAAACAGGGGGAAAAAGGGGGGAAAAGACCCCCAAAAACGCTTTCCCCGGTAAAACCCAAAAGGATAAAACTTTTGGTCAAGGAACCCGAAAGGTCCCAAAAAATGGCAGATTTGGGGTGCAAAACCAAAAAGATTCCCTCAATTGGAAACATTCAAATTTAAGGGGATTTACAAGGGAAAACCCCCCCCCTTTTTTAAAACAAAGCTAAAAAATGGGGGTGAAATTTTTAAAAGTATAATTTTTTATTTACGGGGGAATTTTTTGGAAAAAAACCAAAATTAAAAATTTAAAAAAACCCTTTTTTTTAATCAAAAAAAATTTTTAAAAAACAAACCTTTAACTAAAAACAA
>NC_069424.1:31904158-31961658 GCF_026875155.1 Cherax quadricarinatus
AAGCCTGTTGGATGTTCAATCGCCTAGTGCTCAGAACCTCCTCTACCCACCTCCCTCCAGCGTTTCCTTATCTGTCCTTCTTTCCATCTCATATTTAGACTCCCTATTAATCATCCTATTTTCCTCCATCCTCTAAATTTCCAAACCACCTCAGCAAACCTTCACCAACCCTCTGAATAGTACTTTAGGTAATCCCACATTGTCTTCTAATTTCCATACTCCATAGTCACACCACACATTGCTCTCAAACACTATATTACGCAGAATATTGTAGACAATATTTTATAAAAAAAAACTCCATATATAATGTCATTTTCCGGGATTTGTACTGAAACTGGACGCGTATTATTCCTGGTCAGTCAGAGTGGCCAAGAGAGAGAGAGTGTGTGTGTGTGTCAGTTTACTGAGCGCAGCACCTGCAGCAAGACGTCCTAATACGTCAGGTGGCCCGGTGGTCTGGTGGCTAAAGCTCCCGCTTCACACACGGAGGGCCCGGGTTCGATTCCCGGCGGGTGGAAACATTTCGACACGTTTCCTTACACCTGTTGTCCTGTTCACCTAGCAGCAAATAGGTACCTGGGTGTTAGTCGACTGGTGTGGGTCGCATCCTGGGGGACAAGATTAAGGACCCCAATGGAAATAAGTTAGACAGTCCTCGATGACGCACTGACTTTCTTGGGTTATCCTGGGTGGCTAACCCTCCGGGGATTAAAAATCTGAACGAAATCTTATCTTATCTTACGTCATGATCTGTTTTGTAGCTATTTTTTTTTGTAAGTTTATACCATAGGTTAGTTTATTGTTTTAAGTGTTCTCATGTTTACCTGTAAGGCCCTGGTGTGCAGAGGCCTGTTGATTGGCAGAGAATTGTACAGCCAGCAGGTTGAGCAGCCTGCAGAAAGGGATGGAGGGTGTCATGGAGCCTCCCTGTTGATAAATATTTTTTTACTCGCTAGTAGCAGTGTGCTAGTGAGGTAATGTGAGTACTGGGTGAAGGTGAACTGGAGTGTAGTGATGTTAGTTGTAGTAGAGTAGATTGTAGGTTGTATATGTTACCTTTATATATATATATATAATATATATATATATATATTATAATATTATATATATATATATATATATATAATATATATTATATATATATATATATTATATTTTTGTATAGGTGAAATTTTCTGTCCTTCCTCATAATACATTGATCATTTAAATTTATGCTTCATAATTTGTATGAAGGTACAAGCTGGCCCTAGAGTAGTTTCTTTTTCTATTTTAAATGATGTAAATGCCCCTAGACTAGGCAGGTTATTTACCCTTTAAGAGCCAGGATTTTTATTTAAGTTACGCAGTAAAAAGCGTAACACACGACATCACTGCCTCCAGACTCCTCCTCCTCGCTGCAACGTTTAAAACCCATGCTTCATATCAATATCACAGTGTTGGTACCACTTTGCTACATTCCCCTGTATTTGCCTCTTTGGATTAAGTTCTTTATCTCCACAGATGCCTTAATGCAACACTCAACTTTCCTGTCCTCGTCTGTTCTATGTTCACTTTGTTTTTCATAGACCAGTCGATCGACACAGCCATTTCCAAATATCTGAACACATTTACTTCCTCTATACCGATATCCAATATCTCATTCCCTAGTTTTTTTTTTTTTTTTTTTTTTTTATTACTCTCATCACCTTGCTGTTTAGTATCTTCGCTGTTAACTCTCTCACATTCATGCACAAATCTTAGCAACTTCTCTTCAGAATCTCCCAGAAGAACACTGTCATCAGCAAAAAACAACTGTGACAATTCCCACTTCGTAGCAGATTCATTATCGTTCTACTTCACACCTCACTCTAACATCCTACCATTCACTTCGTTGACCATCTCATGCATAAATACGTTAAACAACCATAGTGATAGCCCACATCCCGGTCTATGTTATGTTGTTACCGGAAAATAATATTCCCCTCTCTACAACATAACTAACCTCAGCCTCACTATTCACTTATTATGTTTTAGTAACCTATCACCCATTCCATTCGTTTGCAATGTCTGTTACATTACTCTCCCCATCACCCCCATCACATGCCTTTTCTAAATCCGTAAATACAACCAGTACATTGCACGTTGTGTGGTGTTTAATGTCGAGTGAGGCTTGGCGAGGCCAGCTGTGTGGTGACAATGTAGGGTGAGGCTTGGCGAGGCCAGCTGTGTGGTGATAATGCAGGGTGAGGCTTGGCGAGGCCAGCTGTGTGGTGATAATGTAGGGTGAGGCTTGGCGAGGCCAGCTGTGTGGTGATAATGCAGAGTGAGGCTTGGCGAGGTCAGCTGTGTGGTGATAATGTAGAGTGAGGCTTGGCGAGGCCAGCTGTGTGGTGATAATGTAGAGTGAGGCTTGGCGAGGCCAGCTGTGTGGTGATAATGTAGAGTGAGGCTTGGCGAGGCCAGCCTATCATAGCCTAATAAATATTCAAGTGTTGCAAATGTGTCGTCCATTTATCTACACTGATTGTGGGAATATTTATACCAGTCATACTCTCACAATAACCAATACTTAATGTTTTTAATAATGCATTTTACTGCTAATTAACATTATATATATCCCACAAAGAGTTTAGCGATTAATTTTCAATATAATAATTACTAATAAACAGTGTTAATTAAATATTTGATGAATGTTAGTTACGTTTATCAAGGTTGATTTTAAGACGTTTCAACTGAAACTCCTGTACCTTGAACGGTACTGCAAGGCTCTTGATCCACGAAATTGAAGCTAACCTTCCCTTGCATCAGTCCTGGTTTCTTCCCAATTTTCACTGAGCTGTTTAACCCCAGGTTTGGCGCTGTTTCAAGAATATAATGATAATTACTCTTTTCTACAAATTCTTCCACTGTCACTCTGCCATACATGCCCACCACCTGTCCCTCACACTGCCATACATACCCACCACCTGTCCCTCACACTGCCATACATACCCACCACCTGTCCCTCACACTGCCATACATACCCACCACCTTTCCCTCACACTGCCATACATACCCACCACCTGTCCCTCACACTGCCATACATACCCACCACCTGTCCCTCACACTGCCATACATACCCACCACCTGTCCCTCACACTGCCATACATACCCACCACCTGTCCCTCACACTGCCATACATACCCACCACCTGTCCCTCACACTGCCATACATACCCACCACCTGTCCCTCACACTGCCATACATACCCACCACCTGTCCCTCACACTTCCATACATACCCACCACCTGTCCCTCACACTGCCATACATACCCACCACCTTTCCCTCACACTGCCATACATACCCACCACCTGTCCCTCACACTGCCATACATACCCACCACCTGTCCCTCACACTGCCATACATACCCACCACCTGTCCCTCACACTGCCATACATACCCACCACCTTTCCCTCACACTGCCATACATACCCACCACCTGTCCCTCACACTGCCATACATACCCACCACCTGTCCCTCACACTTCCATACATACCCACCACCTGTCCCTCACACTGCCATACATACCCACCACCTGTCCCTCACACTGCCATACATACCCACCACCTTTCCCTCACACTGCCATACATACCCACCACCTGTCCCTCACACTGCCATACATACACCACCTGTCCCTCACACTGCCATGCATACCCATCACCTGTCCCTCACACTGCCATACATACCCACCACCTGTCCGCCCACACTGCCATACATACCCACCACCTGTCCCTCACACTGCCATACATACCCACCACCTGTCCCTCACACTGCCATACATACCCACCACCTGTCCCTCACACTGTCATACATACCCACCACCTGTCCCTCACACTGCCATACATACCCACCACCTGTCCCTCACACTGCCATGCATACCCATCACCTGTCCCTCACACTGCCATACATACCCACCACCTGTCCGCCCACACTGCCATACATACCCACCACCTGTCCCTCACACTGCCATACATAACCACCACCTGTCCCTCACTGCCATACATACCCACCACCTGTCCCTCACACTGCCATACATACCCACCACCTTCCCCACACTACCATACATACCCACCACCTGTCCCTCACATTGCCATACATACCCACCACATGTCCCTCACACTGCCATACATACCCACCACCTGTCCCTCACACTGCCATGCATACCCATCACCTGTCCCTCACACTGCCATACATACCCACCACCTGTCCCTCACACTGCCATGCATACCCACCACCTGTCCCTCACACTGCCATACATACCCACCACCTGTCCCTCGCACTGCCATACACACCCACCACCTGTCCCTCACACTGCCATACATACCCACCACCTGTCCCTCACACTGCCATTCATATCCACCACCTTCCCCCACACTGCCATACATACCCACCACCTGTCCCTCACACTGTCATTCATATCCACCACCTTCCCCCACACTGCCATACATACCCACCACCTGTCCCTCACACTGTCATTCATATCCACCACCTTCCCCCACACTGCCATACATACCCACCACCTGTCCCTCACACTGTCATTCATATCCACCACCTTCCCCCACACTGCCATACATACCCACCACCTCTCTCCCACTGTCATTCCTAATTATCCCTGCTGAGAGCATGTGTTAAGTCTGGCGACTTTTTGCTGGATCTTTGCTCTGAGGAACCGAGCCTCCCCAACCTGCTTCACGTTATATTAACATCTGGCAACCCAGAGTACACTATGGTCTTTGTGGTGTAAGGAGAGAAGAAGGTCTTTGTCGATCATGCGAGGCTTCCAGTGCTGCCTCACCGTGGCAACAAGCAGCAACAAGGTTGCTCCTATATCTTGCCGTCCCCTGGGCCTATCCGAACTCCAGTGATGGCCTAATTGCAAGTACTGCTGCAACAACATGCAAGGAACTTATAGTGACATGAAAACTGACGGTGACGACAACGAACTGGACTAAATATGACAAAAGAGGGATCGGCATTCAAGTACCAGACCTGCTGCCAGACGTGAACCAGACATGAGACGTTTTCCACTACATTGAAATAACTGACCTTCATATCAACTGCACCAGTGTTCAACGGGAAGACAACATAGGAGAAAACCTAACAACAAAACTCCAAGGAAATGACAGGTCTGTAGGACTTTTTCCTCAGTGTCAAACGAGGGAAAGAATTGAACATTTAAACATAGCTGACCGGCATCCAAACACCAGCTACTGCCAGACGTAAGTAAGTAAATTTATTCAGGTATACATAAATACAGTTACATAGAATTATCTTACATAACAGCATATGTGTAGAGAACCTGGAATAACCCAAAAAGTCAGAGTGACTTATTTCCATTGGGGTCATTTTACCTTATTATAATATAAAGGTTATAATATTTTCTTATTATTCTATAATGAAGATAAAATCTTATTATCATACTAAAAAAAACTATCTACTACACGAGGGTCATTAAGACTATCTACAATACGAGGGTCATTACTAGGAATAAGGTAAAGTTTACGCATATGTTAGCTAAAAAATAGAAAATCATTCCCCTCCCTTTCTGTAGCTTCATTCATCAGACACCTTTTAGCACTCTTCTTGAACTGGTTCATGCTATGACTGGCCTTGACATGTGCGGGCAGTCTGTTCCATTCCTTTATTGCTGTACAATAAAAGGTGTTTGAAGCCTGGCCAATGACTGTGGGTACTACAAAGTTGTGCTCTCTCCCCCTAGTACTATGATTGCTTTGGTTCCCAACCTTGACAAAATTGACAGCAAGATATTCTGGACACTGTGAGCAATTTTATAAACATGATTTAGCTTCAGTTGTTTTACTCCGTCTTCAACATTCAGCATATCCAACTGTTGTAATTCATCGTGGCCTACATGTTCTCTTGGTCCCAGCCCCAGGATGAATCTTACGATTTTGTTCTGGGTGATTTTGCAGTCTTTCAGTTTTTTTGTCAAGGCAGAGTACCATGAAGAGCAAGCGTAATCCATATGGCATTGTATAAGGGCTAGACATAGGGTCCTGCGAGCCTCAGTAGGTAGACACTGTGCTTGTCTATACAGGTACTTCTGTCTGGCATTCGCTTTCTTTACTACACTGTTGCCGATCAATTCTCTTGACATGCATGGGTCAAAGGGGATTCCCAGATATTTTACTGATGAAACCAAAGTGATGGGCTCCCCATTACACTGGACATTAAAATTATTTACCCTTCTCAGTTTATTTTTCGTGCCAAAGAGAATGGCTTCAGTTTTCCCGAGGTGTAATGATTGTTGTCTACTAACCATTTGCTGCAGGACTCCAGTTCCAGTGTTAAAACATTAGCTATATCTTGTGGGTCTTTACCTGACACTAACAGATCACTGTCATCTGCATACAGTAGGAGTTTGCACTTGACACTCATAGGCATGTCATTGACATAACATAAGAATAATAAGGGACCTAGAATACTACCTTGGGGAACTCCACATGATATCGGCAGGGGTTCTGATTCCGTTTTGTTGATTTTGACAATTTGTCTCCTCTTGCTAAGGTAGGCCTTAAACCAGTCTACAGAACCTATACCGATAGCTTGAAGTTTCTTACATAATATATTGTAGTTGACAGTATCGAAGGCCTTTTGCAGGTCTAAGGTTACCATTCCTATGAGGTTCCCCTTTGACATTTCAGTTCTCAGGTAATCCATCAGATTAATTAGGGAGGTGTCGGTTGAGTAAGATCTTCTAAAGCCCGATTGATAGCTATGGAGAATGTTGTTGTCATTAAGGTACTTAACTACTTGACAGTACACCGCCTTCTCTAGAATTTTGGATATTATACTAAGTATTCTAACAGGCCTATAGTTGCTTACATCAGACCTACTATTTTTCTTGAAGATAGGAGTAACTCTGGCCTCCTTGAACCCCTCCGGTACGGTATTAGTGGTGATTGATAGATTTATTATGTGAGCAATAGGGATTGGCAATTCAGAAGCAATATATTTTAGGAACTTGGGATGTTATCCGGGCCAGTGATCTTAGTTGGGTTTAACCTGCTTAGTTCTTTTTTGAATAAAGTCATGAGATACACTTTACTAGTTGACAACTGTTTGGGGTTACCCCTTTTTTGGTATAGTATGTTTGAAACTTATCAGAGTCTGTGTTAAAGGTATTTGATGCAGCTGGTAGTTTAGTTACTAGTATTGATGCAATAGATGTGTAGTAGGAATTAAAGCAATTTGCCAATTTAGATGTTTCGTGGCATACCTCGTTATCGATACTGAGTACTATGTTAGACCTATCTACTGGCTTATGGCTATATCCCAACTGTTTTAGTTGTTGCCAGAGCTTTCTGGGGTTATGCTTATTCTCTTCAATTTTTGAGCAATAGTGCTTTGCCTTTGCTCCTTTTATAAGTCTCTGCACTCTGTTCCTCAACCTTTGGAATTCATTTACTGCTGCAAAATCCTGTCTGTTTTCTTTAAATCTTTTTAGCAGCTGGTCTCTGAATTTCATATTATCTAATATCTTAGTAGTCATCCAGGGTTCAGTTCTTCGTTTAATCCTAACCTCTTTAACTGGTGCAATATTATCAAGGATGGTAGTGAACATTGTTTTGAATTTTTCCCAGGCATCGTTTACGTCCGTGCAACTTGTTATCTCTGTCCAGTCACAATTGTGTAGCCTATTTACCAGTGTTTCTTTACTGTAGTTTCTAGTTGACCTCATTTTTATTGTCCTGTGTAGGCCTATCTTATCCCTAGTGATTTTCCTAGTGCAGTAAATGATGAAATGATCACTAAGGCCTGTGGTAATGACGCCTGACTGACTAATGTTCCCAGAGCGGTTACAAAGTATGTGGTCAGTTAGGGTGGCTGAGAAATGTGTGATCCGGGTTGGTGTATTAATTAGTTGAGTGTAACTATTTAAACCTAGAATTTGTTTATACCTTTTGCATAGCCCGTTATTTTGCTGCTGAAAACAGATATTGAAGTCGTCCAGTATTACTGTCTCGCAATTATTTAAAAGTCCGGACAAGACTCTGGAAAAGTCTTCTAAAAACTGGTCCTGGATAGGAGGACGGTAACTAGTTCCTACTAAGATGGGTTTGGTCTTGGGAAGCAGCACTTCAAACCATAGAATCTCCAGTTTATTGTTATTTAAATCAGGTCTTGGGTTGTAAGGTAGGTCATTTCTAATGTAGGCACATACTCCACCACCCTTTCTGTTCCTATCTAAGCGTTTTATATTGTAACCTTCTATTTTGACCTCGTCGTCAGTCACCGTATCATCCAACCAGGATTCAGAGATGGTTATAGCTGCCGCCCTAATTTTGTTAGCTAGAATCCTAATCTCTGCCAATTTAGGAAGAAGTGATCTTGCGTTGACATGAATAAAGTGAAGGCCTGTTTTCATAAAACAATTATAATCATCAATATATGGCAATGGGTCATTAGGTAAAGCAATGTCATCACTGCTAAAGGGTAACTGTGCCAAAGTGCATTTGTTACACACAAAGTGAATTCTGGCACCGTTACTATAATTGTACATACATCCATTATGCACCCACCCCTTACATATTTTACATAAGGTGTCTTTTCTGTTTTTCTTGCGCACTTTATTGCAGTGTGTGCACCTGTTTGGTGGTGTTTGAGATAATAATGGCTGTACTGTCTCACATTGATCTATGTATGCATTACATATGGAGTTAAGGTTATCATTCCTTGCTACTAGACCGTCATTATCACCGTCATTTATCGTCTGTTTTGCCTCTGCACAATAGTTTGAGGTCCTGGATTAATTTGGATATCACCACTTAAGAGCGCTACAATAAGAGCTGTGTGCCACTGTTTTTGTTTGGGTATGCGGTGCTGCCATACCTTGCGGCGATAGTTACATTTACTTTTCTGGTAGGATGGCAACTGTTGGGCTTTTACTGTCCAGGGCGCTGTTACTCCATTCACCTTTTCCAGCCCCCATGACTGATTTCTTTCTTCATGGAATTGAAGGAGAAAGATAAATATAATTATGGCAGCCTGTACCTCCCTAATGCCTGCCATTTTCACTCTTCACTCTTTTACTCATATACAATAATATTTATTTCTCCTTTCCAGTCCCTAGTACACCTAGTATCTGCATTAGCAATCACCACTGAATTACTAGTAAATTTTCTTCTTCAAAACCCTCTTCACTGCTCACTTTTTCCTTAACTTCACAAACCCCTTTCAGTTAACCCCTTATTACACACTCCCTATCCCGCCTCACTTCACAGCCCGGTTTCACCTATTAACTTCTAGCTCCTTTCCATTCTGGTAGACCAGAAAGGTTTAATCAATGGTTTCATCCTTCCAAATCCCCTCAATTCCATTTATCGGGGGTTGTGTCGTGTTGTTGACTGCCTGACCTGGTCTGCTGACTCAACCATTTTTAAAACACTGAGGAAAGTAAATGCCACTTACAACCTGACTTTCATTGAGTTTATAGATAAATTTGGCGTTTTCTCCAATGATTCTCTCAATGTACACTGGTCAGCTGAATATAGATCAGCTACTAAAACATTAACCTTGGTTGTTTAACTAATCACTTCTTTCCCACGACTGGCACTGAGGAATAACCGATTTATAACCTTGGAGTTTTGTATTGTTGATTTGACGATGTCTCTTGTGTTTCCCTCTCGTTAGCACTGGTACAGGTGATTTGATGGTGGTACAGATATGATGCTACTGTCAGTACAGATGAATATCAGTAAAGATGAGAATTTCACTTCGCTAGTTGTACGTCTGGCAGTAGCTGGTGTTTGGATGCCGGTCAGCCATGTTTAAATGCTCAATTCTTTCCCTCGTTTGGCACTGAGGGGAAAAAAAGTCTTACAGACCTGTCATTTCCTTGGAGTTTTGTTGATAGGTTTTCTGCCATGTTGTTTTCCCGTTAAACACTGGTGCAGTTGATATGGAGGTCAGTTATTTCATTGTAGTGGAAAACGTCTCATGTCTGGTTCACGTCAGGCAGCAGGTCTGGTACTTGAATGCCGGTCCCTCTTTTGTCATATTTAGTCCATTTCGTTGTCGTCACCATCAATTTTCATGTCACTATAGGCTCCTTGCATGTTGTTGCAGCAGTACTTGCAATTTGGCCATCACTGGAGTTCGGATAGGCCCAGGGGACGGCAAGATATAGGAGCAGCCTTGTTGCTGCTTGCTGCTGCTGCAGCAACTAGCGAAGTGAAGTTCTCATCTATACTGACGTTCATCTGTACTGACAGTAGCATCATATCACCTGTACCAGTGTTAACGAGAGGGAAATACAGGAGACATTGTCAAATCTACAATACAAAATTCCAAGGAAACCATCATATAGGACGGTTATCCCTCAGTGCCAGTCGTGGGAAAGAAGTGAATAGTTAAACAGCCAAGGTTAATATTTTAGTAGCTGACCTATATTCAGCTGACCAGTGTACAGTGAGAGAATCATAGGAAAAAACGCCAAATTTATCTATAAAACTCAAGGAAAGTCAGGTTGTAGGTGGCGTTTACTTCCCCTCAGTGCTTTTAAAAAATGGCCGGGACAGCAGATCAGGTCAGGCAGTCAACAACACCACACAACCCCCGATAAATTGAATTGAGGGGGATTTGGACGGATAAAGCCATTGATTAAAACTTTCTGGTGCTGCCAGAATGGAAAGGAGTTAGAATTGTAATAGGTGAAGCCGGACTGTGAAATGAGGCGTGAAGGGGGGTGTGAAATAAGGGGATAAGTGAAAGGGGTTTGTGAAGTTAAGGGATAAGTGAGGAGTGAAGAGGGTTTTGAAGTAGATATCAGAAAATTTAAAAGTAATTCAGTGATACTGCTAGAGCAGCTACTAGAATTTGCTAGGTGACTGGAAAAGAGAAATAAATATTGTTTTATATGAGTAAAAGAGTGAAGAGTGAAAATGGCAGGCATTAGGGGGGTACAGGCTGCCATAATTAAATTGATCTTTCTCCTGCAATTCCATGAAGAAAGAAATCAGTCATGGGGGCTGGAAAAGGCGAATGGAGTAATAGCGCCCTGGACAGTAAAAGCCCAACAGTTGCCATCCTACCAGAAAAGTAAATGTCACTATCGCCGCAAGGTATGGCAACACCGCATACCCGAACAAAAACAGTGGCACACAGCTCTTATTGTAGCGCTCTTAAGTGGTTATATCCAAATTAATCCAGGACCTCAAATTGTGCAGAGGCAAAACAGACAGATAAATGACGGCGATAATGACGGTCTAGTAGCTAGGAATGATAACCTTAACTCCATATGTAATGCATACATAGATCAATGTGAGACAATACAGCCATTATTATCTCAAACACTACCAAACAGGTGCACACACTGCAATAAAGTGCGCAAGAAAAACAGAAAAGACACCTTATGTAAAATATGTAAGGGGTGGGTGCATAATGGATGTATGTACAATTATAGCAACGGTGCCAGAATTCATTTTGTGTGTAACAAATGCACTTCGGCACAGTTACGTTTTAGCAATGATGACACTGATTTACCTAATTTTAATACAAATGACCCACTGCCATATACTGATGGTTATAATTGTTTTATGAAAACAAGCCTTCATTTTATTCATGTCAACGCAAGATCACTTTTTTCCAAAATTTGCAGAGATTAGGATTCTAGCTAACAGAACTAGGGCGGCAGTTATATCCATCTCGGAATCCTGGTTGGATGATACGGTGACTGACGACGAGATCAAAATAGAAGGTTACAATATAAAACGCTTAGATAGGAACAGAAAAGGTGGTGGTGTATGTGCCTACATAAGAAATGACTTAGCTTACTCAAGATTGATGGACTGACCACATCGACTCAAGGTTGAGGGACTGATTACCTCATTCTCCTCCTATTCTTCAAGCTTCTCCTGTGTATGGACTGATGAAGCCACTGTGTGGCGAAACGTTTCCTTAATAAAGATACCCAAGAGTTGCACATGTGTCTAATTTATCGGTATAGGTTCTGTAGACTGGTTTAAGTCCTACCTTAGCAAGAGGAGACAAATTGTCAAAATCAACAAAACGGAATCAGAACCCCTGACGATAGTATGTGGAGTTCCCCAAAGTAGTATTCTGGGTCCTTTATTATTCTTATGCTATGTTAATGACATGCCTATGAGTGTCAAGTGCAAACTCCTACTGTATGCAGATGACAGTGATCTGTTAGTGTCAGGTAAAGACCCACAAGACATAGCTAATGTATTAACACTGGAACTGGAGTCCTGCAGCAAATGGTTAGTAGACAACAAACTATCATTACACCTCGGGAAAACTGAAGCCATTCTCTTTGACACGAAACATAAAATGAGTAGGGTAAATAATTTTAATGTCCAGTGTAATGGGGAGCCCATCACTTCGGTTTCCTCAGTAAAATATCTGGGAATCCCCTTTGACCCATGCATGTCAGGGGAATTGATAGGGAACAGTGGAGTAAAGAAAGCGAATACCAGACTGAAGTTCCTGTATAGACAAGCGCAGTGTCTACCTACTGTGACTCGCAGGACCCTATGTCTAGCTCTTATACAGTGTCATATGAATTACGCTTGCTCTTCATGGTAATCTGCCTTGACAAAAAAACTGAAAGATAGACTGCAAATCACCCAGAATAAAATAGTAAGATTCATTCTGGACCTGGGTTCAAGAGAACATGTAGGCCAGGATGAATTACAGCAGTTGGATATGCTGAATGTTGAAGACGGAGTAAAACAACTGAAGCTAAATCATGTTTATAAAATTGCTCACAAACAGTGTTCAGAATATCTTGCTGTCAATTTTGTCAAGGTTGGGAACCAAAGCAATCATAGTACTAGGGGGAGAGAGCACAATTTTGTAGTACCCACAGTCATTGGCCAGGCTTCAAACACCTTTTATTGTACAGCAATAAAGGAATGGAACAGATTGCCCGCACATGTCATAGCATGAACCAGTTCAAGAAGAGAGCCGAAAGGTGTCTGATGAATGTAGCAACAGAAAAGGAGGGGAATTATTTTTTTTTTATTTTAAAGTTAACACACTTGTAATTTTACCTTATTCCTAGTAATGGCCCTCGTATTGTATATAGTCTTAATGACCCTCGTGTAGTAGATAGTCTTTTTAGTATGATAATAAGATGTTATCTTCATTATAGAATAATAATAAGATATTATCACCTTTATATTATAACAATAAGGTAAAAGGACCCCAGTGGAAATAAGTCACTCTGTCTGACTTTTCTGGGTTATCCCAAGTTCTCTACGCATATGCTGATATGTATGATAATCTGTGTAACTGTACTTGTGTATACCTAAATAAACTTACAGATGCAGGCTTCCCTCCAGGAGTGTGGCCTCGATGGGTCTGTGGTAGGAGAGATTGTGTTATCTCCCTCTCCTCCATGTACGTACCCTCAGGTATATTTGTAGGCAGAGGATGGGAACGCCTTAAGTGCTGAGCTCTGGTGATGAACCTAGTTAATTTCCTGCAGCATCAGCTGGTTCATGCTTCAAGGATCAAGATCTTTACTAACTGGTCAATGAACGAGGGCGGTGTTAACTTTGCAGTAATGGCCTGTTTGTGAACAGTTACCAGATGAGTTAGTCCTCTGTGTTCACTGCCCAGTTCCACATGATTACTGCTGGTCTCTTCCTGAAAGCTGGTTTAGATGGAACCTGGTTCACTGTCTTCTCGGATTCCCAATGCACTCTGAGGGCACTGACCCTATACAGTATGCTTCTCTTCGCGTTGTGGCTCAAAAGAATAACGAGTAATTGTGCTTGGCACAAGGATGTGAACTGTGTTTGTGCCTTGGTTGTGTCGGGGTTCCAGGAAATAAGGAGGAAAATCCTGAGGCAAAGACTGCTAGTTAAAATTTTCTTCTATGGCAGACTTGAGCCTCACACTTGACTTCATGGGTCACATACGTTGCTATATCCTTGGAAAGTGTCGGGCTTGCTATAACCTTCAGGTAAACAACAAGTTATAGAAAGTTGGGCAGCAGATGAGTGTTTTGCTCTCCTCCTTCAACAGTCAGCAGCACTTGTGATGTACTGCTGACTCTTGAACACTTATGATGTGATGTTAACTCTTGAAAACTTATGATGTGATGCTGACTCTTGAACATTTATGATGTGATGCTGACTCTTGAACACTTATGATGTGCTGCTGACTCTTAAACACTTACGACTGTTTCTTCATTCTTGGCTTACCTCACTAAGATTATATAATTATCGTCTATAATTCAGTGGTTCCCAAACTTTTTCAGCTTGTTACCCAATTTAACATGCCACATAAAGCATGTTACCCCTTTCACAAAATGTTGTTATTATTGATATATATGGCTAAATTAAAACACTTGAGATATTTTCTTTTATTTATTGTATTTGAACATTGTGCATCTCTAATGACTATTACCAAAGATGTCAAGAACATCAGTGGGATGGATGGAATTGCATACTTGAAGCTAGTTTAGGAATTCTTGGCTTCATACCAGCTTATGTCTACCTCGGCTGATGCTCACAGATAAACTGACAGTGTGAAATAGAGGCAGCCTCAGGAAGTGAGTGACGCGTACTGGACAGGTCGATCTGGGCTACTGAGTGACTTTTGTCCTGAAGCATACTTGTCAAAATACTTTTGGGTTTCCACACACTTAGCTATATATTTCTTCTTTTCTAATACTGTATATTAGTTTTTGATGTTTATTGTTATTTGGTTTAACTTTATTACTTACTTATAATAGGTTTACTTTACAACTTTATATACTAAGACAAAGTTAACAATAATCCTCATACCGGGTACCGCATTGTTTTCTTGATTTTCAGAATTCATAACTTTTTTTCTGTCACTCCTCCATTACCCCCCAAAAATGGTTAAATTACCCCCAGGGGGTAATTTACCCCCAGTTTGGGAACCACTGTTCTATATGTAGGTGCCAGTAGGAACCTTGTGGATCAAATTTTTAAGAGTTTTTCATACTGTCATTTTTAATTCACTTTGAAAATGGTGTTGGTTGTCATAACTTACTGTGAGTGTTTCCAGTATTGATTGTCTTCGAGCGAAAGTCTATATTTTTGTTACTGTGTGTTGCGCTGAGTGTTGCTAGGAATACTGTTGTGTTGTTATTGTGAAGTTTGCTGAGTGATCAAGTTGGTCTTCTTCCCTCACCCACATTCCTCTTCCTTCCCCTCCCACACTAACTCCCTCCCTCTCATACACTCCTCTACTCTCCCTCCCCCACACTCCCCCCACCTCCCTTTCCTACATTCCTCCACTCTCCCACACCTTTTTTCCCCTCCCTCTCCCCCCCCACACACACACACCTTACCATTGTCAATACCACCACCCACAACTTTTCCACCCCCACAATTTCCTTACCCACACCTTACGACACATCGACTGTGCTTTTCCCCCACACTTCATCCTCCCATTCTTTCCGCAACTGCACTTTCCGCAGAAGCACTTTCTACGAGCCATATTCAGCTTCACATGTTCCACGCCCACGCTCTCATTCATGGAGGGCTGCCCCTGACAGCACGCGCTCCCCTGAGTAACGACTCACAATTCTTTACACCATTACTTAAACAAGTTGGTTGTAGTGCTGGTGGGTGAGTGGACCACCACAAGTTGACTATGGTAGCGGTGGTGGTTGAGTGCGCCACCAGCACCAGCAACCACAAGTTGACTGTGTTGGTGGTGGTTGAGTGCACTGCCAGCACCAGCAACCACAAGTTGACTGTGTTGGTGGTGGTTGAGTGCACCACCAGCACCAGCAACCACAAGTTGACCGTGGTGGTGGTGGTTGAGTGGACCACCACCAGGGACAAACGTTCATAGGATAAACGTTCATGGGTCAAACGTTCATGGGATAAACGTTCATGGGATAAACGTTCATGGGATAAACGTTCATGGGTCAAACGTTCATGGGACAAACGTTCAATGGAGAAAGGTTTATAGCACAAACGTTTCATGGGACACACGTTCTAGAACAAACGTTCATGGGACACACGTTCCTAGGACAAACGTTCATGGGACACACGTTCCTAGAACAAACGTTCATGGACACACGTTCCTAGAACAAACGTTCATGGGACACACGTTCCTAGAACAAACGTTCATGGGACACACGTTCCTAGAACAAAGGTTCATGGGACACACGTTCCTAGAACAAACGTTCATGGGACACACGTTCCTAGAACAAACTTCATGGGACACACGATCCTAGAACAAACGTTCATGGGACACACGTTCCTAGAACAAACGTTCATGGGACACACGTTCCTAGAAAAAAACGTTCATGGGACACACGTTCCTAGAACAAACGTTCATGGGACACACGTTCCTAGAACAAACGTTCATGGGACACACGTTCCTAGAACAAACGTTCATGGGACACACGTTCCTAGAACAAACGTTCATGGGACACACGTTCCTAGAACAAACGTTCATGGGACACACGTTCCTAGAACAAACGTTCATGGGACACACGTTCCTAGAACAAACGTTCATGGGACACACGTTCCTAGAACAAAGGTTCATGGGACACACGCTCCTAGAAACAAAAGGGTTTATGGGACACACGTTCCTAGAACAAAGGTTCATGGGACACACGTTCCTAGAACAAAGGTTCATGGGACACACGTCCTAAACAAAGGTTCATGGGACACACGTTCCTAGAACAAAGGTTCATGGGACACACGTTCCTAGAACAAAGGTTATGGGACACACGTTCCTAGAACAAAGGTTCATGGGACACACGTTCCTAGAACAAAGGTTCATGGGATACACGTTCCTAGAACAAAGGTTCATGGACACACGTTCCTAGAACAAAGATTCATGGGACACACGTTCCTAGAACAAACGTTCATGGGACACACGTTCCCAGAACAAACGTTCATGGGACACACGTTCATAGAACAAACGTTCATGGGACACACGTTCCTAGAACAAACTTCTGGGACACACGTTCATAGAACAAAACGTTCATGGACACACGTTCATAGAACAAACGTTCATGGGACACACGTTCATAGAACAAACGTTCATGGACACACGTTCATAGAACAAACGTTCAGGGGACACACGTTCATAGAACAAACGTTCATGGGACACACGTTCCTAGAACAAACGTTCATGGGACACACGTTCATAGAACAAAACGTTCATGGGACACACGTTCATAGAACAAACGTTCATGGGACACACGTTCATAGAACAAACGTTCATGGGACACACGTTCATAGAACAAACGTTCATGGGACACACGTATCCTAGAACAAACGTTCATGGGACACACGTTCCCTAAAAACAAACGTTCATGGACACACGTTCATAGAACAAACGTTCATGGGACACACGTTCCTAGAACAAACGTTCATGGGACACACGTTCATAGAACAAACGTTCATGGGACACACGTTCATAGAACAAACGTTCATGGGACACACGTTCATAGAACAAACGTTCATGGGAAAAATACTTTGCATTACCTATCTTCAAATTACAAGCCTATACAGCGATGCTCAACCAAAACTACCACCACTACCACCACTACCACCACTACCACCACTACCACCACTATCATCACTACCACCACTATCATCACTACCACCACTACCACCACTACCACCACTACACCACTTACCACCACTATCATCACTACCACCACTACCACCACTACCACCACTACCACCACTACCACCACTACCACCACTATCACACTACCACCACTACCACCACTACCACCACTACCACCACTATCATCACTACCACCACTACCACCACTACCACCACTACCACCACTACCACCACTATCATCACTACCACCACTACCACCACTACCACCACTACCACCACTATCATCATACCACCACTACCACCACAAACCACCACTACGACCACTATCATCACTACCATCACTACCACCACTATCATCACTACCACCACTACCACCACTACCACCACTATCACCACTACCACCACTATCATCACTCCCACCACTACCACCACTACCACCACTACGACCACTACCATCACTACCACCCTATCATCACTACCACCACTACCACCACTACCACCACTACCACCACTACCACCACTATCATCACTACCCACTACCATCACTACCACCACTACGAACCCTATCATCACTACCATCACTCCCAAACCACTATCATCACAAACCCCACTACCACCACTACCACCACTATCACCACTACCACCACAAATAAATCACTACCAACCACTACCACCACTATCATCACTACCAACACTACCACCACTATTCACACTACGACCACTACCATCACTACCATCACTACCACCACTACCACCACTACCATCATTTACCCCCACTACCATCACTACCACCACTACCATCACAACCCCACTACCATCACTACCACCACTACCACCACTATTCATCACTACCCCCACTACCATCCACTCCCAAATCACAACCACCACTACCACCACTACCATCACTACCACCACTACCTCACAACCATCACTCCCACCACTACCATCACTACCATCACTACCGCCACTACCATCACTACCTTCACTACCACCACTACCAACACTACTGCCACTACCATCACTACCACCAGTACCATCACAACCGCCACAACCATCACTACCATCACTACCACCACTACCACACAACCACCACTACAACCCTTTACCATCAATACCACCACTACCATCACAGCCACCACTACCATCACTACCACCACTACTATCACTACCATCACTACCAATACTACCATAAACAACCATCACTCCCATCACTACTATCACTACCACCACACACATCTCTAGCATCACTACCACCACTACCATCACAACCACCACTACCACCACTACCATCACTACCACCACTACCATCATACCCCCACTACAATCAAAACCACCACTACCACACTACCACCACTACCCCCACTACCATCACTACCATCACTACCATCATACCACCACAACCAAATCGCTCCCCACCACTACCATCACTACCATCACTACCACCACTACAATCATTACCATAACTACCACCACTATCATCACAACCACCACTACCATAACTACTGTCACTACCACCCACTACTATCACTGCCATCACTACCAACCACTACAATCACTCCCATCACTACCACCACCCACCACCCCCCACTTCACCACCACCACTCCCACCACCACCATCACCACGACTACCACCACACTACCACCATCACCACCACCATCACCACCATCATCACCACCCCCACCACCACCACCACCACCACAACCACCCACCTCCACCACTCCATCACCCTCACTACCCCCAAACACCTCCACCATCTCACCACTATCATCACCACCTCCACCACCACCACCAACATACAACGACCGCGACCATCACCCCACCACCACTACCACCACCACCAACACCACCAACACCATCACCATCATCACCACCACCACCACCACCACTATCACCATACCATCACCACCATCCCCCACCATTCCCACCACCATCACCATCACCATCACTACCACATCCACCATCACCACCACCACCTCAATCACCATCACCACCACCACCACCGCCGCCACCCGCCACCACCACCACCACCACCACCGCCCCCCCCACCCAACCCCATCAACACCACCACCACCAACACCACCCCCCCGCCACCCCACCGCCACCCCACACCACCACCACCAACACCACCTCCACCACCGCCACCACCACCCACACCACCACCACCACCATCACCACCACCACCACCACCACCCACCACCACCACCCACCAACCACCCCCCCCCCCCATCACCACCCACCACCACCAACCATCACACCACCACACACCACCACCACCACCACCACCACACCACCACCACCACCACCAACACCATCACCACCACCACCCCTATTACCACCACCACCACCATCACCACCACCACCACCACCACCACCACCACCACCACCACCACCACCACCACCACCACCACCACCACCACCACCACCACTGTGGCATGCAAAGAGTACGTAACCTTTATTCGGCGCATGTACACACCCTCATTTACAGGCTATCTCCCCCAACCAGCGAACCAGGTTGCTAAGAGTTGATGATGGGGCCCCGTCGTTCAACTAGTGACCAGGTTCTAGCCAATAAGAAGATGGTTTTGGCAATCGCAGAGGTTATGTGGGTACCACTCTCCTGTCTGCCCTTGTCATTCCCATTCTAGAGCTGGTTGAAGCACGGTCTGCTATCTTGTGGCTTCTATTTCTGCCTTACCGTGGAGTGCACTATACTTATCACTGTACATAGTGTACATATTGCTGTTCTAAATTGGTGAAGGATGATATAAGTATAAACTTTTTCTGCTGTGTTTATTTTGCTCCCATTACACCCGGGATAACAGGCCATTTGGATTCCTGGGTTGTAATATGGGTAGCCTGTCCGAGAGCTGGAGCTGGACTTAGAGAAACGGTTGAGCTTAGGGTGAAGCTCGTAGCAGGAACATTGTGCAGCTTGCTGTCTGGCATTGCATTAGCTTGGCCTACGCTTCACAAATTTTGCGTGTCAGTTACTGTTATGGTCAGCCTTGCTATTGTGTGATCGTTCAACAGCTCGCTACTAGCTTGTTCGGTGTGCTCGCTTCGCTACGGTCAATCTTCTAGAACAGTGTAGCTGTCTGGCATTGCTTTACAAATTTTGCGTGTCAGTTGTTACTAGCCTGTTCGGTGTGGAGAATTTTGCAGTCAGCTTTGCTTGTATGCGTATTCTGCAATCGTACTGTGCATAGCTAAGCGTGTTCTGCAAATTAACGTGTTACGTTGGGGGTATTCTGCAATCGTACTGTACATAGCGAATAACTTGTGCCACCTAGACGAGTCAGACGTCTGGTGTCGGCATATACTTTGCATAACCTACCTAAATTGTCCCTACAGCGTTGTTGGCAAATTGCTCGTTCCATTGGCATTAAATACAAACGCACTCTTACAGCTGCGCAACTGCGTTCACTGATTGCTGACAAACTTATAGAAGAAGAGATGGCACATCAGACTCCTCCCTCTACGGGAGCTAGGGCAAAAACTCCTATGTTCTCGCACGAGGAAGATGATACACCTACGGAGCAAAATGGTCAGTATAGTGCAGCTGGGTTGTCTCAAGGTGAATCAGCGTCGTTGGCACTTGTGCTGGCAAAAATAAAATCTTGAGCAAACTAGGGAACAGAGAGCATTCGCAAGGGAAGAATTTGATAGGGAAAGAGAAAGGAGGCAGTTTTCGCATTCTGTAAATGATTTTAGTTTACAAAAAGCAGTACAGCTTGTTCCCCGCTTCAATGAGGCCGAACCAGAGCAATTTTTCGAAAGCTTCGAAAATCAGGCTCGAGCCTTGAGGTGGCCGGAACAGCATTGGGCATCTTTGGTTCATACAGCATTATTGGGTAAGGCACAGGAATTTACGTCAGTATTAAATGACGCTGAATTTTCTGATTATCAAGTAGTGAAGACCACAGTGTTGGGAGCATATACATGTATCCCAGCCAAATATAAAAAATTTAAATTAAGCAGGCGGCAGCTTGGTCAATCCCTAGTGGACTTTGTGAGACAGCAAACCAAAGCTTTTACCAGCTGGTATAAAGCAAGTGGTGTCTCTACCTTTGAGGAGCTGGTACAGCTTATTCTGATTGATAACCTGCTGGAGTCTGTGGGACCAGAGGTTCGAGTCTTTCTGCAGGATCGTGACTTAACCACTGCATTGGAGGCAGCCAGGTTGGCTGATACCTTCGAAACTAACCGCTCCTTGTCCGAGCGGTCCCGTCTCTCTTTTCAACAGCCTGGCATGAGCAGAGATCGTCAACCTTAGAGAATGAAGTGCCAGCCGGAAGGAGAACGTCTACGTCAGCCAACTAAGTCACCTGGTGAGCCACGCTTCTCAACATATGGTCCACCTGCGGAGAGGCAAACTACTCATGGTGCATCTCGACAACAGTATCCAGAGAGACACCAGCCAGAACGACACCATTTGCAACGTCAGCAGGGAGTAAAGGGCAAGCCTGTCGTCTGCTTCTTCTGTAACAAAGTAGGTTACATCCTTCCCAACTGCCCCCATAAACCCCAAACCCATTGGGAAAATCTCTAATATCCCTAGTAACATGTCCCCTAGAGAAGTAGAGAAAGGTATGGCCCCTTATTATTGCAAGAGTCTTATTTCCCTTCAGGAAAACTCGGAAACAACTAAAGTAAAGACCTTTAGAGATACTGGAGCATATTGCTCACTTGTAAGAGAAGGAATATTACCCCTTTCAGAGAACACTTCCTTGAATTCTTCTGTTTTATTGGAAGCATTTGGAGGAGCTATATATTCTGTTCCTTTGCATAAAATTTATGTACAGTGCAAATATTACACTGGGTACTTGACTGTAGGTGTCTCAAAAGGATTTCCCATGAAAGATGCTATGTTATTACTGGGTAATAACATTACTACTGTTAGTTCGTGTCCTGAACCTATAATGATTAATTCTTCTCCGGTGTTGGCCAAAACTCGGGCAACATCCCAAGGGTTGTCTGGAGAGAATGTTGACCTATCCTTGGACGACTCCGATCTCGGAATAGCCACGTTGTTTTATGAGGCACACCGGCCGGAGCCTCGTAAATCAAGTGAACAGACCCCGATCAAGCCTTCCTATTCCCAGGTTGCAGGATTGCCAGATGTCTCTGTTTCCATGCCAGAGGGACTGCCCTTTCCCGGGGAGGAACAACGAAAGGACCCTTCTTTAAAATTCGCTTTTGAGGCAGCCATGGTAAATCCTCTTTGGTCATCCGGCCCAAGTATGAAGTTTAAAGAGATTATTTGATCTGCACTGAGACTGGTAAGGAGATAGAGGGCCGGCAATTGTGTGACAGGTTAGGGGTTTTCCAACCTAGTTTTAGACCTCAAATATTAAATATAGCTCATAATACTTCATTAGGAGGTCACTTAGGAATTACAAAAACCTTGTATAGAATCACAAAAGAATTTTATTGGCCAAAATTAAAGATGTGAAGAATCATATTAGGTGTTGCCGAGAATGTCAGTAAGTAGGGAAACCTGGACATTCCATTAAACCTGCACCTCTCCAACCTATACCTGCTGATGGAGAACCTTTTGCAGATTTAATTATAGATTGTGTAGGTCCACTACCTAGGTCAGTCGGGAAATCAATATTTATTTACGATTATGGATAAAGTAACCAGATATCCTGAAGCAATTCCCATGCGTAGTATTAATACTAAAGCTATACTCAAAGCTTTAACAAAATTCATTTCTTGTTTTGGCATTCCTAAAACTATTCAAAGTGATCAAGGTACTAACTTCACTGCCAAAGCATTTAGGGAAGTATTAACTAGGTTAGGGATAATCCACAACTTATCCACTGCCTATCATCCTCAGTCCCAAGGGGGCCTTGGAAAGATTCCATTCAGACATTAAAAACAATGATGAGAACTTTTTGCATGCACTTTCCTACAGACTGAGATGAATCACTACTCTTGTTGCTGTTCTCAGTACGAGAGACTGTGCAAGAGTCTACAGGGTATAGTCCGTTTGAGCTGATCTTTGGGCACAATGTACGAGGTCCTCTTCGGGTGCTCAAAAAGGATGGATGGGAGAAGACGTTAGCTCAACACTCTACAACCCGTCTTCAAGGTTGCAGGTGGCACGTCAGTTAGCCAAGGCTAACCTAAAGACAGCTCAAAGTAAGATGAAACAGAGGTATGACAGAAGTGCACAATTCCGCTCCTTCCATCCAGGAGACAAGGTGTTGGTGCAGGAACCTATACCTGGCCACACCTTGAAAGCTAGATTTACGGGACCTATGTAGATTGTAAGTAGATTATCTGATGTAAATTATGTGGTACTCCCATTGATAAGACCTCAAAAACTAAAAGTTACCGCATCAATCAAGTCTTTTTCATA
Organism: Cherax quadricarinatus; assembly: GCF_026875155.1. Taxonomy (NCBI): domain Eukaryota; kingdom Metazoa; phylum Arthropoda; class Malacostraca; order Decapoda; family Parastacidae; genus Cherax; species Cherax quadricarinatus. The sequence continues at coordinate 31,928,101 of NC_069424.1, forward strand.
CACCAGATAAAGTCCCAGTAATGACTCTGTCCTCTACTCTGAGGACGACTCTGATCTTTGCACTCTCTGAAATTAATATTAACTTTCAAATTCTGTCCTCCTCAAGGATCCTAGCCCTTTAATGGAGGGATTATCTGAAACCCAAGCAACAAATTTAACGGAGCTTCTACAGTCATATCCTAATATTTTTCGGATGTGCCGAAAAATGTACGTTAGGTTATCATGATGTAGATGTGGGAAACTCTAAACAATTAAACTCTCCCCCTACAGAGCTAATCCTGAAAAGCAGACTACTTCAGCAGGAAGTAGAATTTTTGTTAAAGCATTGTTTAGTGGAGGAGTCATCTAGTCCATGGGCTTCACCGTGCATCCTTGTGAAGAAGGCCGAGTCATCTAGTCCATGGGCTTCACCGTGCATCCTTGTGAAGAAGGCTGATGGAGGGTTTCGTATGTGTACAGACTACCGTAAGGTGAACGAGGTCACCATTACAGATTGCTTACCTCTTCCTCATCTGGATGACGTAATTGACTTTGTGGGTAAGGCTACTTTTGTGTCCAAGTTAGATCTCCTTAAAGGCTACTATCAGGTACCTTTGACGGATAAGGCGAAGGAAATCTCTGCCTTCGTAATTCCAGGAGGTCAATATCAATAAACAGTTACCCCCTTCGGAATGAAAAATTCCCCTCTTCATTCCAGAAACTTATCCATCAGGCTATTAAAGGACTTGAAGGCACGCAGCGTACCTAGATGATATTGTTGTGGTGTCTGATACTTGGGATCAACACCTACTTAGACTTAAGGCTCTTTTTGAGACCTTTAAGAGTTCCCATTTAACAGTTAATTTATCTAAATCTTCCTTTGGCCAGGCCACTATCACTTTTCTAGGCCATGAAGTAGGTAGTGGTAAAGTTGCACCTAAACTTGCTAAAGTTTTTGCTATTAAAGATTATCCAGTTCCTCATGATAGGAAATCTCTTCAACGTTTCCTAGGCATGATAGGATTTTACAGAAGATTCTGTAAGAATTTCTCAGATATTGTAGCCCCTCTTACCTCTCTTACCAGTCACAAAGTTCCCTTTAATTGGACCTCAGACTGTAAAACTGCTTTTAATAAAGCAAAAAGATTGTGTACTGCACCCATTCTCTTGTCTCCAGACTTCTCCAAACCTTTTTCATTACAGGATGATGCTTTTGAGTCTGGGGTTGGGGCAGTACTATTACAAATCGGGAACAAGGAGTTGCAGCCTGTAGCATACTTTTCAGCCAAGTTCCAGCCACATCAGAAAAGAAGCCCTCGCGCTGGTACTGGCTTTGGAGCATTTCGATGTTTATGTGGGCCAGACATCGCAGGTGGTCAGTCTACAGTGATCACAATCCTCTAGTATATCTCCAAGCCATGAAGAACCACAACACAAGGCTCATGCGTTGGACGCTAAGACTGCAGCCCTATAATATTTCCATTAAATATATTGCCGGCAAAGAAAATGTTGGCAGACTCTTTATCTAGAGTCTAATATTTTTATTTATTAGGTTAGGATGTTTATTTTTGGTAACCCCTTTTCCACGCTTTTTTTTTATCCCCTGGTGGGGTTTTTTTTTTTAGTGAGGGGATGCGGGCTACTGTCCACCTGTATCTTGGACCTATGCTAGCCTGTCTGACTGCTGTCTCACTCTAAGTTTAGGGTTTGGCTTTTGGTCACGAAGAAAAGCTGAGCTCTATCTAAGAGTTGGATGGTAGAGAGGAAAGGCGGTTCCCTTATTTTGTGCCATGGCGGCACGGTTACCACTGGGAGGTGGCAGCCTAATCCTGAGCCTTCCCGGGTGGGGGTGTGGCATTTCAAAGAGTACGTAACCTTTATTCGGCGCATGTACACACCCTCATTTACAGGGTATCTCCCCAACCAGCGAACCAGGTTGCTAAGAGTTGATGATGGGGCCCCGTCGTTCAACTAGTGACCAGGTTCTAGCCAATAAGATGGTTTTGGCAATCGCAGAGGTTATGTGGGTACCGCTCTCCTGTCTGCCCTTGTCATTCCCATTCTAGAGCTGGTTGAAGCACGGTCTGCTATCTTGTGGCTTCTATTTCTGCCTTGCTTACCGTGGAGTGCACTATACTTATCACTGTACATAGTGTACATATTGCTGTTCTAAATTAGTGAAGGATAATATAAGTCTAAACTTTTTCTGCTGTGTTTATTTTGCTCCCATTACACCCGGGATAACAGGCCATTTGGATTCCTGGGTTGTAATAACCACCAACACCACCATCAACACCACCATCAACACCATCAACACCATCACCACCACCACCATCACCCCCCATGACCAACACCACCACCACCACCACCAACAAACCCACCCCCACCACCACCACCACCACCACCACCACCACCACCACCACCACCACCACCACCACCACCAATACCACCACCACCACCAACACATGTGGTGTATGTTAGTCCCGCAACAGTTTGATATAACATCCATAAACTAAATATTTTTTGGTACATGAGAATCATCGGTGATAGTCAGTTGCCCGTGACACGTGTGTGTGTACTCACCTAGTTGAGGTTGTTGGGGTCGAGGCCAAGCTCCTGTGTGTGTGTGTGTGTGTGTACTCACCTAATTGTGGTTGCAGGGGTCCATTTATAGCTCCTGGCCCCGCCTCTTCACTTGACGTGTTTGGCCAGGTGAGAGTTCCAAAGTGAAGCTGCATACTCCAGTATTAGCCTGACGTACACGGTGCACAGGGTCCGGATCGACTCCTTACAGTGACGTCGGAATGCTGTTCTTTGGTTCGTTTTTCGCCCATACGCTGCCGCGATTACTTGATTAATATGCGTCTCAGGAGATGTACTCGGTGTTATATACACTCCAAGATCCTTTTCTTTTAGTGAAGTTTGTAGTCTTTGGCCCCTTAGACTGTACTGTCTGCGGTCTTCTTTGCCCTTTCCCATATTCATGACTTTGCACTTGTTGGGGTTGAACTCCAGAAGCTAGTTGATGGCCCAGGCCTGCAGCCTGTTCAGATCCCTTTGTAGTCCTGCCTCATCCTTTTCCGACTGAAATTTTCTCATTAACTCATTAACTTCACATAGTCTGCAAAAAGGGACAATTTTGAGTCTATTCCTTCCGTTAACGCATTCACATATACCAGAAACAGCATCGGTCCTAGGACTGACCCCTGTGGAACCCCGCTCGTCACAGGTGCCCACTCTGACACCTCATCAAGCACCATGACTCGCTGATGCCGTCCCGTCAGGTATTCTCTAATTTAGTTCAGCGCCTTCAATGTTATATCTTCCTGGTCCTCCAGCTTTTGCACTAATCTCTTATGTGAAACTGTCAAAAGCTTCTTACAGTCCAAAACAACGTAATCTACCCATCCCTCTCTCTGTCTTGTCTTACTGCTGTCACCTTGTGACACAGGATTTCCAGTCTCTGAATCCGAGCTGGTTGTCGTTTATAAGCTCATTCTCTTCTAGGCGCTCCACCACTCTTCTGATAATCTTCTCCGTGACTCTGCATACATGTCAGTGACAACGGTCTGTAGTACGTTTAGCGCTTTATTTGATTATAATAATTGTTTCTAGCTTAATGCTGCGTGTCTTTCTCCTTTTTTAAAAATTGGGACTGCATTTGTTGTTGTTGTTGTGTGTGTGTGTCTTAGTATCAGTTATTAGTAGTATCAGTAGTAACCGTTGGTGAATCACTCATTGACCGCTACGTGACTCACTGCTGACCATAGCATGACGTCACGTGTCACCCTTTGAATGCCGGGCTGTCGGGCACTGGCCCCAGTTCCCATCGAGATATCACAAAGTAGACAGGTCAGGCCAAGGCTCTGAGTGCTAACCTTATCTTATTTAATATACGCTACCAAAACATCCAACGTTAGTATTATTTACTCCAATCCGTCAACGAACCTCCCACGGCATTTGGTTAGGTTAGTTAAGTGAGTGTAAATTTAGCTGGAGAAAAATTAAAGTTTGCATCGTGGAGGCTTGACTCTGCTGGAGAGAATTTTCGCGAGAGTTGGAAACCAATGTTAACCTGATCAGTTCATAATGCATGCATGGGATGCTAGTGATGCTGGTGAGGCACATCTGGCACTTAGTTGATCTGACACTTGGCTGACCTGGCACTTGGTTGATCTGACACTTGGTTGAATTAAGATTGATTATCATGCGGGTGTGTGATGGATCAAAGTTGTTGAAGAGAATTAAGAATCATCAACATTATAATTGCCTAGCAAGGTGGCAACACAGGCCTAGCAAGGTGGCAACACAGGCCTAGCAATGTGGCAACACAGGCCTAGCAATGTGGCAACACAGGCCTGGCAAGGTGGCAACACAGGCCTAGCAAGGTGGCAACACAGGCCTAGCAATGTGGCAACACAGGCCTAGCAAGGTGGCAACACAGGCCTAGCAAGGTGGCAACACAGGCCTAGCAAGGTGGCAACACAGGCCTAGCAAGGTGGCAACACAGGCCTAGCAAGGTGGCAACACAGGCCTAGCAATGTGGCAACACAGGCCTAGCAATGAGGCAACACAGGCCTGGCAAGGTTGCAACACAGGCCTAGCAATGTGGCAACACAGGCCCTGGCAAGGATGGCAACACAGGCCTAGCAAGGTGGCAACACAGGCCTAGCAAGGTGGCAACACAGGCCTAGCAAGGTGGCAACACAGACCTGGCAAGGTGGCAACACAGGCCTAGCAAGGTGGCAACACAGGCCTGGCAAGGTGGCAACACAGGCCTAGCAAAGTGGCAACACAGGGGAGAGTGAGAGAGAGAGTGAGTTAATGAACGTAACAGAGGAACAACATTAATAAACAGAGCAGAGCAGGACACAACAGGTGACGTTAGTGTGTATAATTCAACAACAGTGTTGCCACACCACTAGCCTCTGCAACACTGCAGAAGCAGTGTTGCCACACCACTAGCCTCTGCAACACTGTAGTAGTGTTGCCACATCAGCCTCTATAACACTGAAACCCTCAACGGAGGTTCCTTGACGCTGGTGAGGGGCTCTTGATCTGGGGAATTGGATCAGTGCTCCGGTTCCCTGAATTGTATAATCGCTGTATAACCCTACGGGTTTAGCGCTCCCCCATGATTATAATAATAATGTAACACTGTAACAGCAGTATTGCCACACCACGAGTCTCTGCAACACTGTAACAGCAGTGTTGCCACGCACCACCAGTCTCTGCAACACTAACAGCAGTGTTGCCACACAACACCAGCCTCTGCAACACTAACGCAGTGCCCACACTCGAACATAACAGAGTGTTGCCACACAACACCAGCCTCTGCAACATTAACAGAAGTGTTGCCACACAACACCAGCCTCTGCAACACTGTAACAGCAGTGTTGCCACACAACACCAGCCTCTGCAACACTAACAGCAGTGTTGCCACACAACACCAGCCTCTGCAACACTAACAGCAGTGTTGCCACACAACACCAGCCTCTGCAACACTGTAACAGCAAGTGTTGCCACACAACACCAGCCTCTGCAACACGGTAACAGCAGTGTTGCCACACAACACCAGCCTCTGCAACACTGAACAGCAGTGTTGCCACACAACACCAGCCTCTGCAACAAACAGCAGTGTTGCCACACAACACCAGCCTCTGCAACACTAACAGCAGTGTTGCCACACAACACCAGCCTCTGCAACACTAACAGCAGTGTTGCCCACAAAACACCAGCCTCTGCAACACTTAACAGCAGTGTTGCCACACAACACCAGCCTCTGCAACACTGTAACAGCAGTGTTGCCACACAACACCAGCCTCTGCAACACTAACAGCAGTGTTGCCACACAACACCAGCCTCTGCAACACTAACAGCAGTGTTGCCACACAACACCAGCCTCTGCAACACTAACAGCAGTGTTGCCACACAACACCAGCCTCTGCAACACTAACAGCAGTGTTGCCACACAACACCAGCCTCTGCAACACTAACAGCAGTGTTGCCACACAACACCAGCCTCTGCAACACTAACAGCAGTGTTGCCACACAAACACCAGCCTCTGCAACACTAACAGCAGTGTTGCCACACAACACCAGCCTCTGCAACACTAACAGCAGTGTTGCCACACAACACCAGCCTCTGCAACACTAACAGCAGTGTTGCCACACAACACCAGCCTCTGCAACACTAACAGCAGTGTTTGCCACACAACACCAGCCTCTGCAACACTAACAGCAGTGTTGCCACACAACACCAGCCTCTGCAACACTAACAGCAGTGTTGCCACACAACACCAGCCTCTGCAACACTAACAGCAGTGTTGCCACACAACACCAGCTCTGCAACACTAACAGCAGTGTTGCCACACAACACCAGCCTCTGCAACACTAACAGCAGTTTGCCACACAACACCAGCCTCTGCAACACTAACAGCAGTGTTGCCACACAACACCAGCCTCTGCAACACTAACAGCAGTGTTGCCACACAACACCAGCCTCTGCAACACTAACAGCAGTGTTGCCACAACAACACCAGCCTCTGCAACACTAACAGCAGTGTTGCCACACAACACCAGCCTCTGCAACACTAACAGCAGTGTTTGCCACACAACACCAGCCTCTGCAACACTAACAGCAGTGTTGCCACACAACACCAGCCTCTGCAACACTAACAGCAGTGTTGCCACACACACCAGCCTCTGCAACACTAACAGCAGTGTTGCCACACAACACCAGCCTCTGCAACACTAACAGCAGTGTTTGCCACACAACACCAGCCTCTGCAACACTAACAGCAGTGTTGCCACACAACACCAGCCTCTGCAACACTAACAGCAGTGTTGCCACACAACACCAGCCTCTGCAACACTAACAGCATGTTGCCACACAACACCAGCCTCTGCAACACTGTAACAGCAGTGTTGCCACACAACACCAGCCTCTGCAACACTAACAGCAGTGTTGCCACACAACACCAGCCTCTGCAACACTAACAGCAGTGTTGCCACACAACACCAGCCTCTGCAACACTAACAGCAGTGTTGCCACACAACACCAGCCTCTGCAACACTAACAGCAGTGTTGCCACACAACACCAGCCTCTGCAACACTAACAGCAGTGTTGCCACACAACACCAGCCTCTGCAACACTAACAGCAGTGTTGCTACACAACACCAGCCTCTGCAACACTAACAGCAGTGTTGCCACACAACACCAGCCTCTGCAACACTAACAGCAGTGTTGCCACACAACACCAGCCTGTGCAACACTAAACAGCAGTGTTGCCACACAACACCAGCCTCTGCAACACTGTAACAGCAGTGTTGCCACACAACACCAGCCTCTGCAACACTAACAGCAGTGTTGCCACACAACACCAGCCTCTGCAACACACTGCAACATTAAATGTTGTTCTTCTTATTTAAAATTATTATTGCAGAGAACATTTAGCTTCCAGCCAACGAATATAAAATAAATATTAATTTTAACATGAATTAGAAAGCTTATATATATATATATATATATATATATATATATATATATTATATATATATATAATATAATATATATAAATATATATATATATATTACCTGGAGATTACCTGAGAGAGTTCCGGAGTCAACGCCCCCCGCGGCCCGGTCTGTGACCAGGCCTCCTTAGGTCAGTGTCCCAGGATGCGACCCACACCAGTCCACTAACACCCAGGTACCCATTTTACTGATGGGGAACATAGACAACAGGTGGAAAGAAACACGTCCAATGTTTCTACTCTCTGGCTGGGAATCGAACCCAGGCCCTCACCGTGTGAAGCGAGAGCGTTAACCACCAGCCATATATATATGTGTGTGTGTATAAGAAAGAGAGAAATATCGCACTCCGAAGCCAGGTCAGGTAAGAACATAAGAACATAAAGAAGGAACACTGCAACACGCCTACTGACCCATGCGGAGCAGGTCCATGTCCCCCCTCCGGATTAGACCAATGACTCATCCCCCCCGGATTGGCCCAATGACCCACCCAGTCTGGTCACCTCCACTCAAGGATGGAGCACTGCACCAGACCCAGCAGCACAAGCTAGTCAGGTCCAACTCACACCCACCCAGGCTATGAACGTTCCCTAAGTGACGCTCTAGACCACTCAGCCACAGATGCCTCAAAACCTGGGCAGCCATGTTTACAAGCCATGTTGTCTCTGTATTTACCCGCCTGTTTCTACGTGCTGCGTTGATATAAAAATCGCATGTGAGGTCAGAACATACACGAGGAGAATGAAGTAGCTTGAAACCATACACTGAGGCTGACTGATGTGCCCGAGCTGGGAAGAAACATGGCTTGAGGCATCCATGGCCGAGTAGTGTACCGCTCACGTGTTGGATGTTAGGTAACTGGTGTATACCTGCAGTGTACCTGGAGAGGATTTCGGGGATCAACGCTCCTGCGGCCCGGTCTGTGACCAGGCCTCTCGGTAGATCAGAGCTTGATCAATCAGGCTGTTGCTGTTGGACGCACACAAACCGACGTATGAACCACAGCCGGGCTGGTCACATCAGATATTGACCAGCCGCGAATACTCAGTGTATTCGTGGTGCCCCTGCTTTTCATTGGGGGGATGTTGCATCTCCTTTCCAGTCTCTTGCTTTCGTAGGGAGTGATTTTCGTGTGCAAAGTGTGTATTATCATGTATCTTTCTCGTCTGTGTGCCAGGGAGTACAAATCAAGGGACTTCAACCGTTCCTAGTAATTCAGGTGCTTTATCGCACTTACACGTGCCGTGAAAGTTCGCTGTATATTCTCCAGTTCTGCAATTTTCGCCTGTTTGAAAGGGGGCCGTTAGTGTGCAGCCGTTAGTAGCAGATATCCTGTCTGAAGCATGCTGTCTCGTTAGTGTGCAGCCGTTAGTAGCAGGTATCCTGTCTGAAGCATGCTGTCTCGTTAGTGTCAGCCGTTAGTAGCAGGTATCCTGTCTGAAGCATGCTGTCTCGTTAGTGTGCAGCCGTTATAGAGCAGGAATCCTGTCTGAAGCATGCTGTCTCGTTAGTGTGCAGCCGTTAGTAGCAGGTATCCTGTCTGAAGCATGCTGTCTCGTTAGTGTGCAGCCGTTAGTAGCAGGTATCCTGTCTGAAGCATGCTGTCTCGTTAGTGTGCAGCCGTTAGTAGCAGGTATCCTGTCTGAAGCATGCTGTCTCGTTAGTGTGCAGCCGTTAGTAGCAGGTATCCTGTCTGAAGCATGCTGTCTGAAGCATGCTGTCTGAAGCATGCTGTCTGAAGCATGCTGTCTGATGCATGCTGTCTGAAGCATGCTGTCTGAAGCATGCTGTCTGATGCATGCTGTCTGAAGCATGCTGTCTGAAGCATGCTGTCTGAAGCATGCTGTCTGAAGCAGTGTCTGAGCATGTTCCTGAGATTGACGCATGCTGTCTGTAAGCAGTATGTTAAGATGCGTAGTCTGAAGCATGCGACCTGAAACATGCGACTCAAGCATCTGTCTGAACATCTGTCTCGACATACATGCCGAGCATACATGCTGAACATGCTGTCTGACAGCATGCTGCCAAGCATGCGTCTGAAGCATGCGTCATGCTGACAACATGCTGCGACATACATGCTCGACCATACTATGCCCTGACATACATCTTCGCCATACCATGCTCTGACATAGCATGCCGACCATACATGCTTCTGCCAACCATGCCTGACCATAACATGGTCCGACCATACCAGCCGACCATACCATGCCCGACCATACCATGCCCGACCATACATGCCCGACCATACCATGCTCGACCATACCATGCTCCACCATACCATGCCCGACCATGAACCATGCCGACCATACCATGCCCGACCATACCATGCCCGACCATACCATCCCTCGACCATACCATGCCCAACCATACCATTGCTCGACCATACCATGCCCAACCATACCATGCTCGACCATACATGCCCGACCATACCATGCTCGACCATACCATGCCCGACCATACCATGCCCGACCATACCATGCCCGACCATACCATGCCCGACCATACCATGCCCGACCATACCATGCCCGACCATACCATGCCCGACCATACCATGCCCGACCATACCAGCCCGACCATACCATGCCCGACCATACCATGCCCGACCATACCATGCCCGACCATACCATGCCCGACCATACCATGCCGACCATACCATGCCCGACCATACCATGTCCCACGCCACATACCATGCTACACCATGCCCGACCATACCATGCCCGACCATACCATGCCCGACCATACCATGCCCACCATACCATGCCCGACCATACCATGCCCACCATACCATGCCCGACCATACCATGCCCGACCATACCATGCCCGACCATACCATGCCCGACCATACCTGCCCGACCATACCATGCCCGACCATACCATGCCCGACCATACCATGCCCGACCATACCATGCCCGACCATACCATGCCCGACCATACCATGCCCCACCAACCATGCCCGACCATACCATGCCCGACCATACCATGCCCGACCATACCATGCCCGACCATACCATGCCCGACCATACCATGCCCGACCATACCATGCTCGACCATACCATGCCCGACCATACCATGCCCGACCATACCATGCCCGACCATACCATGCCCGACCATACATGCCCACCATACCATGCCGACCATACCATGCCCGACCATACCATGCCCGACCATACCATGCCCACCATACCATGCCCGACCATACCATGCCCGACCATACCATGCCCGACCATACCATGCCCGACCATACCATGCCCGACCATACCATGCCCGACCATACCATGCCCGACCATACCATGCCCGACCATACCATGCCCACCATACCATTGCCGACCATACCATGCCCGACCATAACCATGCCCGACCATACCATGCCCGACCATACCATGCCCGACCATACCATGCCCGACCATACCATGCCCGACCATACCATGCCCGACCATACCATGCCCGACCATACCATGCCCGACCATACCATGCCCGACCATACCATGCCGACCATACATGCCCGACCAATACCATGCTCCGACCATACCATGCCCGACCATACCATGCCCGACCATACCATGCCCGACCATACCATGCCACGACCATACCATGCCCGACCATACCATGCCGACCATCACCCACTACATTGCCCAACCATCACCCAAATGCCCGACCATACCATGCCCGACCATACCATGCTCGACCATACCATGCCCGACCATACCATGCCCGACCATACCATGCCCCGACCATACCATGCCCGACCATACCATGCCACCATACCATGCCCAACAACCATTGCTCGACCATACCATGCCCGACCATACCATGCCCAAGCCATACCAGCCGCCATACCATGCCCGACCATACCATGCCCGACCATACCATGCCCGACCATACCATGCCCGACCAATACCATGGACCCCGACCATACCATGCCCGACCATACCATGCCCGACCAACCATGCCGACCATACAGGCCGACCATACCATGCCCGACCATACCATGCCCGACCCATACCACATGCCCCGACCATACCATGCCCGACCATAACCACATTGCCCGACCATACCATGCCCGACCATACCATGCCCGACCATACCATGCCCGACCATACCATGCCCAAAACCATACCCATGCCCGACCATACCATGCCCGACCATACATCCATACCAATGCCGCCGACCATACCATGCCCGACCATACCATGCCCGACCATACCATGCCGAACCATACCATGCCCGACCATACCATGCCCGAACCATACCATGCCCGACCATACCATGCCCGACCATACCATGCCCGACATCCACCATACCATGCCCGACCATACCATGCCCGAACCATACCATGCCCGACCATACCATCCCGACCAACCATGCCCGACCATACCATGCCGACCAATACCATGCCCAACCATACCATGCCCGACCATACCATGCCCGACCATACCATGCCCGACCATACCATGCCCGACCTACCATGCCCGACCATACCATGCCCGACCATACCATGCCCGACCATACAATGCCCGACCATACCATGCCCAACCATACCATGCCGACCATACCATGCCCGACCATACCATGCCCGACCAAACCATGCCCGACCATACCATGCCCGACCATACCATGCCCGACCATACCATGCTCGACCATACCATGCCCGACCATACCATGCCCGACCATACCATGCCCGACCATACCATGCCCGACCATACCATGCCCGACCATACCATGCCCGACCATAACCATGCCCGACCATACCATGCCCGACCATACCATGCCCGAACCATACCATGCCCGACCATACCATATGCCCGACCATACCATGCCCGACCATACCATGCCCGACCATACCATGCCCGAACCATACCATGCCCGACCATAACCATGCCCACCATACCATGCTCGACTCATACCATGCCCGACCATACCATGCCGACCATACCATGCCCACCATACCATGCCCGACCATACCATGCCCGACCATACCATGCCCGACCATACCATGCCCGACCATACCATGCCCGACCATACCATGCCCGACCATACCATGCCCAACCATACCATGCTCGACCATACCATGCCCGACCATACCATGCCGACCATACCATGCCCGACCATACCATGCCCGACCATACCATGCCCGACCATACCATGCCCGACCATACCATGCCCGACCATACCATGCCCGACCATACCATGCCCAACCATACCATGCTCGACCATACCATGCCCGACCATACCATGCTCGACCATACCATGCCCGACCATACCATGCCCGACCATACCATGCCCGACCATACCATGCCCGACCATACCATGCCCGACCATACCATGCTCGACCATACCATGCCCGACCATACCATGCCCAACCATACCATGCCCGACCATACCATGCTCGACCATACCATGCTCGACCATACCATGCCCGACCATACCATGCCCGACCATACCATGCCCGACCATACCATGCCCGACCATACCATGCCCAACCATACCATGCCCGACCATACCATGCTCGACCATACCATGCCCGACCATACCATGCCCGACCATACCATGCCCGACCATACCATGCCCGACCATACCATGCCCGACCATACCATGCCCGACCATACCATGCCCGACCATACCATGCCCGACCATACCATGCCCGACCATACCATGCCCCGACCATACCATGCCCGACCATACCATGCCCGACCAAACCATGCCCGACCATACCATGCCCGACCATACCATGCCCGACCATACCATGCCCGACCATACCATGCCCGACCATACCATGCCCGACCATACCATGCTCGAACACACGCTAAATAAAGACTTCACCATACTGAATCCAGACCAACCCAACACTTCAGACAAGTGTCCGTCACACACACACACACACACACACACACACACACACACACACACACACACACACACACACACACACACACACCACACACACACACACACACACACACAGGGTTCAGGGAGAGTGACCCAGTAGCGACCAGTGAAGAGGCGGGGCCAGGAGCTATGACTCGACCCCTGCAACCACAACTAGGTGAGTACACATACACACAAGAAAGAAGATAATAAAACATCAATGTGACTGAAGAGGAATGAAGAAAGTGAGAAAGAAGTTTGCGAAGTTCTGAACACACGATTTAATAGTCACCTCAGTGGACGGAGTGGCAGAACGCCCAGGGTTCTGGACACTGTGAACACAACACGGGAAGAGGTAAGAAACAAATGATGGAGAGAGATACATGACAGTGTGGCCTGACAAAGTGCCACCTTGGATTCTGCGAGAGGTAGCTGAAGCACTGTGTGAACCACTGGCTATGATCCATAACAAGTCAGTGGACATGGGACGGTTGTCAGAGATCTCGTAGACAGAAAATGTTGTTCCACAGGTCAGTATCACTGGCATTTATACCATGTATGGTAATGTAGGAGAGTGTTAGAGCACTTGGTGAGCAATAATTCCGTAAACAACAGTCAGCAAAGGTTCAGAGAGAATAAATTTTGTCTTGCTAACCTGTGTGAATTCTATGAGAAAGTAACCGAAGTGAGACAAGAGAGAGAGAGAGAGAGGAGGGGGCAGTTGGCAGGCAGGCTCCATACATAGTTTAAAAGGCAGGTATGACAGGACCCACAAACCTAGGAGGGAGTGAATGTGACAAGTGGCAACACATTGGCCGTTTCTCACTAAGACAAAGTGACCTGAAAAAGAAGAAACACATTCATCATCATTCACTCCATCACTCTCTTGCCAGAGGCGAGGCTATACCACAGATAAAAACTGCAACATATCAACACCCCTCCTTCAGAACGCAGGGGCTGTACTTCCCACCTCCAGGACACAAGTCCGGCCTGCCAGTTTCCCTGAATCCGTTCATAAATGTTACTTTGCTCACACTCCAGCAGCATATCAGGTAAAAACAAACATTTGTCTCCATTCGCTCCTATCAAACACGCTCATGCATGCTTGCTGAAAGTCAGAGCCCCTCGCACACAAAACCTTTACCCCTCCATCAAACCTTTCCGAAGCCATTCCCTACCCTGCGTATTTTCAACTACAGATTTATACACTCTCCAAGGCATTTTATTTCGTTCTATACTCTCTAAATGTCTGAACCACTTCAACAACTTCAGCCCTCTGGATAATACTTTTAGTAACTCTGTACCTCATCCTAATTTCCAAACTATGGATTCTCTGCATTATATTCACACCACACATTGTCCTCAGACACGACATCTCCACTACCTCCAGCCTTCTCCTTGTTGCAACATTCTCCACCTAAGCTTCACACCCATACATTCTCATACATTCCCCTCTTTGCTTCCATGGATAACATACTTTTATAGAACCATCTACTGACAACTCCACTCCCAAATATGTGAATACATTTGTGCCACTTGTGTAGTGGTATCATGCAAGATTCATATTCTTGCGACCTGGGTTCTATTCACGGGTGGCACACGCTATTTTGGGTGGCCCCATGGCCTGGTAGCTAAAGCTCTCACTTCACACGCTAGGTTCGGGTTCGATTCCCGGCCAGGGTAGAAACAATGGGCGTGTTTCTTTACACCGGTTGTCTATGTTCCCCATCAGTAAAATGGGTACCTGGGTGTTAGTCGACTGGTGTGGGTCGCATCCTGTTACAAAACTGACCTAATTTACTCGAAATGCTCTCTATATAGTAGTATGTCACTGATATCAGCTAGGACTGTATACCTTGTACATATACTTGTAGAAACAAAGATATTATTATTTTAATTCACTTCCTCCATACTCCCGCCCTCCAATCTGATATCCAATCTTTCATTACATAATTTTTTGTTATCCTCATCGCCTTACTCTTTCTTCCGTTCACTTATAATTTCCTTCTTTCACATACCCTGCCAAACTCTTCTACCAACCTCTGCAACTTCTCTTCAGAATCTCCCAAAAACACAGTGTCATCAGCAAAAAGCAACTGTGACAACTCCCACTTTATGTTAGACTCTTTACCTTTAATCCCACACTTTTTGCCAACACCCCAGCATTCACTTCTCTTACAACCCCATCACACATCCACATCACACATTCCTGTCTAAGGCCTGTTTTACTGGGAAATAATCTCCCTCTCTCATACATACTCTAACCTAAGCCTCACTATTCTCGTAAAAACTCTTCACTGCTTTCAGTAACCTACCACTTATTTCATACATTTGCAACACCTGCCACGTTTCCCCTTATTTACCATATCATACGCCTTTTCCAAATCCATAAATGGCACAAAAACCTCTTTACCCTTATATAAATACTGTTCACCTATATGTTTCACTGTAAATACTTGATCTACACACCCCCTACCTTTCCTAAAGCCTCCTTGTTCATCTGCTATCCTGCTCTCCGTCTTACTCTTAATTCTTTAAAAAATGACTCTACCATACACTTTACCAAGTATACTCAACAGACTTATTCCCCTTTAATTTTTGCACTCTCTTTTGTGCTCTTTGCCTTTATACAAAGGAACTATGCATGCTCTCTGCCAATCCCTAGGTACCTTACTCTCTTCCATACACTTATTAAATAAAAGCACCATCCATTCGAAAGCTATATCCCCACCTGCTTTTAACATTTCTATCTTTATCCCATTAGTCCCAGCTGCCTTACCCCCTTTCATTCTACCCACTGCCTCACGAACTTCCCCCACACTCACAACTGGCTCTTCGTCACTCCTTCGAGACGTTATTCCTCCTTGCCCTATACACGAAATCACAGCTTTCCTATCTTCATCAACATTTAACAATTCCTCAAAATGTTCCCTCCATCTTCCCGATACTTCTAACTCTCCATTTAATAACTCTCCTCTCCTATTTTTAACTATGAAATCCACTCGTTCCCAAGGCTTCCTCAGCTTATTAATCTCACTCCAAAACTTTCTTATTTTCAACAAAATTTGTTGATAACATCTCACCAACTCTCATTTACTCTCTTTTTACATTGCTTCATCACTCTCTTAACCTCTCTTTTTCTCTCCATATACTCCTCCCTCCTTGCATCACAACTACTTTGTAAAAACCTCTCATATGCTAACTTTTTCTCCCTTACTACTCTCTTTACGTCATCAATCCACAAATCGCTCTTCTTCCCTCCTGTACCCACTTTCCTGTAACCACAAACTTCTGCTGAACACTTTAACACTGCATTCTTAAACCTACCCCATACATCTTCGACCCCATTGCCTATACTCTCACTAGCCCATCTATCCTCCAATAGTTGTTTATATCTTACCCTAACTGCTTCCTCTTTTAGTTTATAAATCTTCACCTTTCTCTTGCTGCTTCTATTTGCCTTGTATCCCATCTACCTTTTACTCTCACTGTAGCTATAACTAAAAACTGATCTGATATGTCTGTGGCTCCTCTATAAACATGTACATCCTGAAGTCTACTCAACAGTCTTTTATCTATCAATATGTAGTTCAACAAACTACTGTCATTATTCCCTGTATCATATCGTGTATACTTACTTATCCTCTTTTTCTTAAAATATGTATTACCTATAACCAAACCCTTTTCTATACAAAGTTCAATCAAAGGGCTCCCATTATCATTTACACCTGGCATCCCAAACTTACTTACCACACCCTCCCTAAATGTTTCTCCTACTTTAGCATTTAGCTCCCCTACCACAATTACTCTCACTTGGTTCAAAAGTTCCTATACACTCGCTTAATATCTCCCATAATCTCTCTCTCTTCTACACTCCTCTCTTCTCCAGGTGCATACACACTTATTATAACCCACTTTTCGCGTCCGACCCTTATTTAAAGCCACATAATCCTTGAATTTATACATTCATATTCCCTCTTTTCCTTCCATAACTGATCCTTCAACATTATTGCTACCCCTTCCTTAGTTCTAACTCTCTCAGATACTTAATTCCATTTATTTCTCCCCACTGAAACTCACCTGTCCACTTCAGCTTTGTTTCGCTTAGAGCTACGACATCCAACTTCTTTTCATTCATAACATCAGCAATCATCTCTTTCATATCATCTGCACTACATCCACACATTCAAGCATCCTAGTTTTATAGTTTTCCTTCTCTTTTTTAGTATTCTCTACAGGAGAAGGGTTACTAGCCCATCGCTCCCGGCATTTTAGTCGCCTCATACAACACTCATGGCTTACGGAGGAAAGACTCTTTTCTACTTCCCCATGGAGAATAGAGGAAATAAAGAAGAACAAGAACTATTAGGAAAAAGAAGAAAAAATCTAGATGTGTGCCATTATCCATAGGGCACCTTTTTACCAATTAAGTTTATAAATGTCCTCCAAAATTATAATCCAACACACAACCCAACCCCCCACCACCCCCCACAACACACAAAAACCCACCCCCCACCCAACCACACAACAAACCCCCAAAGGGGGGTCTTCAAAAACACCCAGAATCCGGAAAATTCTTTTAAAAAACAAAAATTTAAAAAAAGTTTATCCCCAGTTTTTTTTGCCCTCTTTATAACACAGCTCATCTCTTCTATCTACCCTGCACTCTCCCATCAGCCCCTTTGGCCCCCTTCCCCTTTACTCCAAGAATTTACCCTTGTCGGTTTTCCTCTCCCTTGCCTTCAGGGTTCTTTCTCTCCCATGGAAAATGCGTAAAAAGGACAGCTTGACAAAAAACTGGGTCACGTTGACCAACACTGTTATGCTTGTAAAAATTTCATGTTTAATAACCTTTCACCACAAAACACAAAACCAAACACAACACAAAAAACCCCCAAACAACGGACACGTTTTTAAAAACACGGTAAAAACTTTAAAAAATGTTAATGTTTACCCATGTGTACCGCTTTGTAAAAAAAAATTTGGGAACCTGCTTTAAAAATGGTCCCTGAGTCACAGAACTTGCCTGCTTTCACACACTTTACCTGCTTCCATATTGTAACTGTTGTACACAGCTGTGACATGTTGTACACAACCTGTTAAAATGCTGTACAACATGTGTAAGTTTGTACACAAACTGTGACATGCTTGACAACCTGTGTACACTGCTTGTAAAAAACACTGTGTACACTCTGTACAAACTGTGTCACTGTTGTACAAAACATGTTTACATGTTGTACCAAATGTGTACATGCTGTAACAACACGTGTCACTGTTTGTACACAACAGTGTACACGCTTTTACCAAAACGTTACATTTGACACAACTGGTACACTGCTTGTACACAACACTGTGTACAGCTAGACACAGCACTGTGTACACTGTTTGTACACACCTTTACATGTTTGTACACGCATGTGACACTGCTTTTTCCAAAAACACTTGTACCTGCTTGACACAACACTTGTACACTGCTTTTACAAACACTGTGTAAAAGCTTGTACAAAACACTGTTTTCAGTTGTTACACAAATGTGTAACGCTTTACACACACTGTGTACCGTTTAACACACTGTGTACACTGCTGTCACACACTGGTACCTGTTTGTACACAAACTGTTGTACACTGCTGTCACACACTGTGTAAAATGTGTACCACACGTGTACACTGCTGTACACAGCACGTGTACCTGCTTGTACACAAACTTGATAATGTTTGAACACAGCACTGTGTACACGTTGTCACAACACTGTGCCGCTTTACACAGCCGTGTAACTGTTGTAAAACAACACTGTGTAACTGCGTACACACCGTGTACACGTTTGGGGTCCCAAACCCGTGTCCTGCTTGTACACACACTGTGTACACGCTTTGACAAAACCCTGGTAACTGCTTGTACACACTTTTTCACTGTTACCCCTGGTAATGGTAACCACTGTGACCGTTTTGAACCAACACGTGTACACTGTTTGTACCACACGTGACATTGTTTTACAAAACACGTGGGGGTTACCCCGGGTACACTGTGTACACAACACTTGTACACGCAACAACATGTGTACCTGCTGAAACCCACTTGTACTCCCCTGTCACGACGTAAGCGAAAACCTTTCTCTCTGGTCAGGCCCCCGGGGATTTTGGGTACCCCACGTGTACCTGTTTCACCTGTCCTCCTTTCAAAGTTAACTAACACTTGCACTCTTTAGACGGTAATCAAAAACCCCATGGGTCACGTTCACTGACTTTTCCCCCACCCCAAAAACCCCCCCATGGTCAGGGGTTCACCCCCTGGTTCCTCCCCTCCCTTGGAAAACCACCAAGCCCCACTGGGTCACTGCTCTTTCAACCTTAAGTGAACAACAACCTGGGTCACGCCCCTCCAAAACCCACGCATGAATTTAAACCAGCTCACTGTTCCCTCCCCAACGCATGAAAACCCATGCGTCCTTTTCCCCTCCTCCCCCCCACGCAGGGAAAAAACAACCCCCATTTTTTTCCTGTTTCTCCCCAACCCTCATGAACAAAACCTTTTGGTCAGTTCTCCCCACACCCCCCATGAACAAAACCATGCTCACTTTTTCTCCCACCCACGCATGAACAAAACTGCGTCACTGTTCTCCTCACCCCACCATGAACAACAACCATTTGCCCTTTTTCCCCTCCACCCCACGATGAACAAAAACCCCAGGGCACTGTTTTCCCCCCCACCCCATGAACAACCTGCGCACGTTCTCCCCCCCACGCATAAACAAAAACAGTCCACTGTTCTCCCCCAACCCCACCCAAGAACAACAACCAGGCACGTTCCCCTCCACCCCACGCATGAACAAAAAACCCATGCGTAAATGTTCTCCCCACACCCGCATGAAAAAAACCATGGTCACGTTCTCCTCCACCCCAGCATGAACAACAACCATGCGTCACTTTTTCCTCACCCCACGCTGCCAAATGCTCATGTTCTCCCAACCCCACGAATGAACAACAACCAGCGCACTTTTTCCCCCCCCACGCATGAACAACCCCCAGCGTCAGTTCTCCCCCCCCCCACCATGAACAAAACCAGCGTCAGTTTTCTCCCCCCACGCATGAACAACAACCTTGTCACGTTCTCCCCCCCACGCATGAAAACCCTTTTGTAAACTGTTCCCTCCACCCCCACAATGAACAAAAAACCATGCGTCATTTTCTCCTCCACCCACGCAAAACAAACCATGGGTCACTGTTCTCCTCCACCCAAAACCATGAAAAAAAACCCATTTGGTACTGTTCCTCCCCCCCCAAAGAAACAAAAACATGCGTCACTTTTTCTCCCCAACCCAGCATAAAACAAAACCCTTTTGGCACTGTTTTTCCCCACCCCCAAAAAAGAACCCCAGCTCATGTTCTCCTCCACCCAACGCATGAACAAAACCCATGGTCCTGTTCCCCTTTCCACCCCACGCTAAACAAAACCCATTTTCACTTTTCTCCCCCCAACCACGCATGAACAAACCCAAATGCGCACGTTCTCCAACCACGAAAAGAACAAAAACCCTGGTCACTGTTTCCTCACCCCGCATGAAAACAACCTTTTGTCACTTTTCTCCCCCACACCACGCTAAACAAAAAACCTTTTGTCACTGTTCCCCCCCCCACCAGAACAAAAAAACCAGGTCATGTTTCCCCCACCACGCATAAACAACAACCATTTGTCATGTTCCCCTCCACACCCCCATAACAACAACCCTTTGCCACGTTCTCCCCCACCCCCAATGAACAAAAACCATGGCATTTGTTCCCCTCCCCCCCAGCTGAACCAACATGGTCACTGTTTCCCCACACACCCCTGAACAAAAACCCTTTGCCACTGTTCTCCTCCACCCCACGCAAAACAAAAAACCATGCGTCACTGTTCTCCCCACCCACGCAAAAAACAACCAGCGCCCACTTTTCCCCTCACCACCCCGCATGAACAAAAACCCATGGTCATTTTCCCTCCCCACCCCACGCATGAAAAACAACCATGGCACTGTTTCCTCCACACCACGCAGAACAAAAACCATGCGCATGTTCCCCCCCCACGCATGAACAAACCATGCGTCACGTTCTCCTTCCACCCCACGCATGAACAACAACATGCGTCCTGTTTCCTCCACCCGCAGAAAAAACCATGCGTCACTTTTCTCCCCCACGCTGAAACAAAAACCATGGTCACTGTTCTCCTCCCCCCCGCATAAAACAACCATGGTCACGTTCTCCCCCCCACCATAAACAACAACCACGTCACTGTTCTCCCCACCCCACCATGAACAAAACCATGCGTCACTTTTCTCCCCAAACCCCCCGCTGAAAACAACCATGCGTCACTGTTCTCCCCCCCCCAGATGAACAAAAAACCATGCGTCCTGTTCTCCTCCCCCCACCATAAACAACAACCTGCGTCACGTTCTCCCCCCAGCATGAACAAAACCATGCGCCCGTTTCTCCTCCCCCCCACGCATAAAAACAAAACCAGGGTAAGTTCCCTCCCCCCCACGCTGAACAAAAACCATCGTCACTGTTCTCCCCCCCCACCATGAAAAAAACCCATGCGTCACTGTTCCCTCCACCCCGCTGAAAAAACAACCATGCGTCACTGTTCTCCCCACCCCGCATGAACAACAACCAGCGTCACTGTTCTTCCCCCCCACCATGAACAACAACCTGCGCCTTTTTCTCCTCCACCCCACGCATGAACAACAACCATGCGTCACTGTTCTCCTCCACCCCACGCATGAACAACAACCATGCGTCACTGTTCTCCTCCACCCCACGCATGAACAACAACCATGCGTCACTGTTCTCCTCCACCCCACGCATGAACAACAACCATGCGTCACTGTTCTCCACCCCACGCATGAACAACAACCATGCGTCACTGTTCTCCTCCACCCCACGCATGAACAACAACCATGCGTCACTGTTCTCCTCCCCCCCACGCTGAACACAACATCGTCACTTTCTCCCCACCCCACGCAGAACAACAAACCATGCGTCATGTTCTCCCCCACCCCCGCATGAACAACCATGCGTCACTGTTCCCACCCCACGCATAACAAAAAAAAAACCCAACCGCGTCCTGTTCTCCTCCACCCCACGCATGAAACAACCAGCGTCACTGTTCTCTAAAACCCCCCATGAACAAAAAACCCAAGCGTACTGTTTCCTCCCCCCCACGCATAAACAAAACCAATGCGTCACGTTCTCCCCACCCACGCATGAACAAAACCATGCGTCATTTCCCCTCCACCCCACGCTAAACAACAACCAGGTCTGTTCTCCTCCCCCCACGATGACAACAACCCATGCGTCACTGTTCTCCCCCACCCCACGCATGAACAAAAACCCATGGTCACTGTTCTCCTCCACCCCCCCAATAAACAACAACCATGCGTCACTGTTTCCTCCCCCCACGCATAAACAACAACCTGCGTCACTTTTTTCTCCCCCACGCTGAACAAAAACCATGGTCACTGTTCCCCCCCAACCCCCACGCTGAACAACAACCATGGTCACTGTTCCCCCCCCACCAGAAAAACAACCATGCGTCATTTTTTCCTCCACCCCACGCATGAACAACAACCGCGCACGTTCTCCACCCCCGCTGAACCAACCCAGGGTCACTGTTTTTCCTCCACCCCCACGAAAAATTGAACAACAACCATGCGTCACTGCTCCTCCCCCCGCATGAACAACAACCATGCGCCCTTTTCCCCTCCACCCCACGCATGAACAACAACCAGCGTACTGTTTCCTCCCCCCCAGCATAAACAAAACCATGCGCACGTTCTCCCCCCCAACCATGAACAACAACCCAGGGCGTCATTTTTCTCCCCCCCCCACGCATAACAACAACCATGCTCCTTTTCTCTCCACCCCACGCATGAACAAAAACCCATGCGTCCGTTCTCCCCACCCCGCATGAACAACAAATGCGCCGTTCTCCACCCCAGCATGAACAACAACCATGCGTCACTGTTCTCCTCCCCCCCACGCATGAAAAAACAACCATGCGCATGTTTCCTCCACCCACGCAGAACAAAACCATGCGTCACTGTTTCCCACCCAGATGAAACAAAAACCATGCGTCACTGTTCTCACCCCACCATAACAAAAAACCATGCGTCACTTTTCTCCCCCACCCCACGATGAACAAAAACCATGCGTCACTGTTCTCCTCCACCCCACGCTAAACAAAAACCATCGTCCTTTTCTCCCCCACCCCACGCATAAACAACAACCATGCGTCATGTTCTCCTCCCCCCCACGCAAAACAACAACCTGCGCCCTTTCCCCTCCCCCCCACGCATGAACAAAACCATCGTCACTGTTCTCCTCCACCCCCCATGAACAAAAACCCATGCGCCTGTTTCCCCCACCCCAGCTGAAAAAAACCATCTCCTGTTCTCCACCCCACCATGAAAAAACACCATGCGTCACTGTTTCCTCCCCCCCAGCAGAACAACAACCATGCGTCACTTTTTCCCCCTAAACCCCCGCATGAACAACAACCATGCGTCACTGTTCTCCTAAACCCCACGCATGAAAAAAAACCATGCGTCACTGTTCCCCTCCCCCCCCAAACGCATGAACACAACATGGTCTCTTTCCCTCCACCCCACCATAAACAACAACATGCGCATTTCTCCTCCTTGAACCCAATTTTTCGATTCACAATTTAGTAGCGAAATACATTTTTTGTAGCGTTGTATGTATGTGTGTAGTGTGTATATTAGTGGTATGGTAATTTTGGTTTTTGTATATATGTTTTGGAGTATGTGTGTGATGTTGTGTGTTTTTGTATATGTATTAATGTGGTGTGAATGTATGGGCTGTATGTGTGTATGTGTATGTTTGTATGTATGTAGTATGTATGATGTTGTAGTATGTATGTATTTTATGTATGTATAATTTGTATGTATTAGCATGTTGTGTAATATTAACATATTTAGTATGACGTTTTATCGATGTCGTTGTGTGAAATTTTAAAGAATAAAAATAATAGAGACACCGGGTTTTTTTCTAGTTAACACAACATGCGGTATGTGTATAAACAAACAAGGGGAGTTGTGGTATAACACAACATGCACGAGTAGTGGTATAACAAAAAACATGGACAGAGATGTGTTAACACAAATAGGCAAGAGATGGATAACACAACATAGCAGCAGAGTATGTGGTATAACACAACATAGCAGCAGAGTATGTGGTATAACACAACATAGCAGCAGAGTATGTGGTATAACTCAACATACAGCAGAGTATGTGGTATAACTAAACATAGGGAGGGGTTTTTTTTTTGGTAAAACACAACATAGCAGCAGAATGGGGTAAAAATAAACATAGCAGCAGAGTTGGGGTTTAAAAACAAAAATAGCAGCAGGTATGTGGTATAACAAAAAGCACAGGTATGTGGTAAAACCCCAACATAGCAGCAGAGTTTTGGGGTATAAAACAACAAACAGCAAGAGGGGTATAACTCAACATAGAGCAGATTTTGGGGTTTAAAACCCAAACTAGGAGCAGGTATGTGGTATAACTAAAACAAGCACAGAGTTTTGGGGTATAACAAAAACATGCAGAAGAGATGTGGTATAAAAACATAGCAGCAGAGTATGGGGGTAAAACTCAAAATAGCCCCCAGAGATTGTTAACTCAACTGGGCAGCAAAAAGATTTTATAATCAACTGCGCAGAGAGGGGTATAACTCAACATGCAAGTATGTGGTATAACTCAACATAGAGCAAGTATGTGCTAAAACTCCATGCACAGAGATGTGCTATAACTCAACAAAAGCAGAGTTGTGGTAAAACTCAACATGCGCAGAGTTGTGGTTAATCAACATAACGTGTGGGGTAAAACTAAACATACAGAGTATGGGAAAAAACTCAACATAGCAAGTATGGGTAAAATTTAAAACATAGCACAAGAGTATTGGTATAACTCAATAGCTGCGGGTATGTGGAAAAACCAAACATAGCAGAGTATGTGGTAAAACTCAAACATAGCAGCAGAGTATGGGGGTTAACTCAACATAGCGCAGTATGGGGTATAACTAAAACATAGGAGCAGGTAGTGGTATAACTCACATAGAGGAGATGGGTATAACTCAACAAAACAGAGTGTGGGGATAACTCAACAAAAGAGAGTATGGGGTAAAATCAACATACAGAGATTGGTATAACTCAGCATAGCAGAAATTTATGTGGTAAACTCAAAAAGCAGGTATTGGGATATTCAACACAGGAAAAGTATGGGGGTATAATCAACTAGCAGAGTATGGGGTTAAAAACTCAATATAGCATATGAGTAAAACCAACATAGCAGCAGTATGAAAATCAAATAGCGCAGAGTATGTGGGTAACTAAAACATAGAGCAGAGTATGTGTTAAAACTCAAAAAGCACAGAGTATGTGTATAACCAACATGCAGAAATGTGGTAAATTCAACAAAGCGCAGATATGTGGTATAACTTAACATGAGCAGGAAATTTGCGGTATAACTAACATGCAGCAGAGTTGGGAAAAATCAACATAGCAGAGTATGTGGTAAATAACCAAGCAGTTTTTTTGGGAAATAACTCAACAAGCAGCCGAGTCTTTTTCAAAAACTCAAATGAGTATTGATGAAACTCAAATAGCGAATTTGTGATAATTTAAAAAATTAGGTATGTGGTAAACTCATGCAGCAGATTAAGTGGTATAACTGAAATAGGAGAGAGTATTGGTATAATCAACAAGCAGCAGAGTATGGGTTTAATCAAATAGCAGAGTATGGGGATAGCCAACATAGCAATTTGGGGTTTAAACCAAAAAAGGGGAGTATGTGGTTAAAATCAATATCAGAGGTGTATTAAAATTTCAAATAGCAGGAGAGTATGGGGTTAATAAAAATAGCAGCAGAGTATGGGTAACCAACATAGCAGCAGAGTATTGGATTACTCCCGTAGCAGCAAGTAGGGTAAAACTCACAAGCACAGAGTATTGGTAAAAACCCAACAAGCAGAGTATTGGTTTAGAAAAACAACCCAGATATGTGGTGTAACTCAACATATCAGAGAGTAGTGGTATTACTCAACATATCAGCAGAGTGGGATATAACTCACATAGCAGCAGAGTTTGGGGTATAACTAAACAATCAGGAGTATGTGGTAAAACTCAACTGAGCAGAGTATGTGGTATAATCAAAAAACCCCAATATGTGGTAAAACTCAACAAGCAAGAGTGGAAAACAAACCCATAGCAAAATGGGGAATAACTCAACTAGCAGCAGGTACGTGTGTTAACTCAGCAAAGGTATGTGGAATAATCAATAGAGCAAGTATTTAGTAAAATTTTAACATGAAAAGGGTATGGTTAACTCAAAATATCAGCAGATTGTGGATAACTGAACATAACAGCAGAGTATTGGTATAACTCAACATAGCGCGGTATTGGCATAACTCAACTAGCAGGTAGTGGTAAACTCAACATAGCAGAGTATTGGTTTAATCACATAGAGAGTTGTGGTAACCAATAACGGGATGTATTAAAATCAACATAACAGGGGTTTTGGGGTATAACCAACATACAGCAGAGTTGTGGTATACACAAATGCACAGATAGTGGTTTTTCTCAACGTAGCAGCAGAGTTGTGGTATAACTCAACAAGCAGCAGGTGTGTGGTAAAACTCAACATAGCGGTATGTGGAAGAAACCATAGAAAGGTGTGTGGGTAACTCAAAAAATCAGCGGGTATGTGATATAACTCAACATAGCACAGGTGGGGTATAACTCAAAATATCACAGAGTAGTGGTATAACTAAAAACATAGTGCAGAGTATGTGGTTAATAAAACATAGCGCAGGTATTGGGTAACCAAAATATCGCAGGTATTGTTATAAACCAAACATAGCAGCGAGTATGTGGTATAACTCAACTAGCAGCAAGTATGGGTAAACTCAAAGCAAGTATGGGGTATAGCAAACCATAGCAAGTATTGGTGTAAAAACCATAGGCAGAGTATGTGGTAAACTAAAACATATCAGCAGAGTATGTGAATAACTCAACAAGCAGCAGAGTATGGGAATAACTCAACTTTCAGCCAGAGTAGTGGTATAACCAACAAAACAGCGATATGGGGGTATTCTCAACATAGCAGAGTATATGGTATAGCTCAACGTAGCAGAGTAGTGGTAAAAACCCAAACATACGGGTTTTAGTATAACTCAAATAGACCCAGAGTAGGGTTATAACTCAACATAGCAGAATTTTGTGCTATAATCAAACAGCGCGAGATGTGGTAAAACTCAACATAGCGATTATGGGGATAACTCAACATTCAGAATTGCAAAATTTACTAACATAGCAGAGTATGGGGTACAGCTCAACTAGCAAGTATGGGTAAAACAACATAGCAGGCATGTGGATAATCAACTAGCAGAGTATGGGATAGCTCAAACATAGCATGTATGTGGTAAAAAAACATAGCAGAGTATGTGGTAAACTCAATATAGCGGGTTTTTATATTCAAATAGCAGCAGAGTTTGTGGTATAACTCAACATAGCAGCAGAGATGTGGTATAACTCAACATAGCACAGAGATGGTATAACTCAACATAGCAGAGTATAGGTAAGCTCAAGTAGCGAGTAGGGCATAACCAACATAGCAGAAATGTATTTAAAAACCAACTGCTGAGAGTATGTGGTATAACTAACTAGCCAGAGTATGTGCTATAACTCAACTAACGCGAGTATTTTGGTATACTCAACATAGCCAGAGTTGGGGTATAACCAACTTTGGGCACAGAGTTTGGGTAAAACTCAACAAGCAGAGTAGGGGTATAACTAACATTCAAAATTTTTGGAAATTACTAAATAGCGAGTATGTGGTACAGTCAACATAGCGAGTATGTGGTATAACTAACCATAGCAGAGCATGGTTAACTAACATAGCGCAGAGTATGTGGTATAGCTCACCATGGATAGTATGTGGTATAACAACAAAGCAGAGTATGTGGTATAAATCAATATGCAGAGATTAAATTCAAAAAGCGCAGGTATGTGGTAAAACCAAACATAGCAGCGGGAGTATGTGGTAAAACTCAAAAGCAGCAAGTAGTGGTATAACTCAAATACAGCAAGTATGGGTATAACTAAAACATGACGATTTATTGGTATAACCCAAAAACATGCAGCAATGTGGTATAATCAAATAGCAACAAGTATGTGGATAACCAACTATTAGCAGGTATTGGTATAACTCAACTAGCAGCGAGTATGGGGTTTAAAAATAAAATAGAGCAGATATGGGCATAACTCAACATAGCAGCAGAGTATGTGGTATAACTCAACCTAGCAGAGTATGTGGTATAACTAACCAAAGCAGAGTATGTGGCACAACTCAACATAGCAGCAGAATATGTGGTATAACTCAACATAGCAGCAGAGTATGTGATATAACTCAACATAGCAGAGTATGGGGTATAACTCAACATATCAGAATACGTAGAATTACTCAACATAGCAGAGTATGTGGTACAACTCGACATAGCAGAGTATGTGGTACAACTCAACATAGCAGAGTATGTGGTATAACTCAACATAGCAGCAGAGTATGTGGTGTAACTCAACATATCAGCTGAGTATGTGATATAACTCAACATAGCAGCAGAGTATGTGATATAACTCAACATACCAGCAGAGTATGTGGTATAACTCAACATAGCAGTATGTGGTATAACTCAACATAGCAGAGTATGTGGTATAACTCAACATAGCAGAGTATGTGGTATAACCCAACATAGCAGAGTATGTGGTATAACTCAGCATAGCAGCAGAGTATGTGGTATAACTCAACATAGCAGAGTATGTGGCATAACTCTGCATAGCAGAGTATGTGGTATAACTGGTATATCAATGGATCAACTATCATAAATCGAACATTAAATTCTGAACTGAGATCTTAACATAAATATTACAAGAGTTTTGTCCTGTTTATTGTGGAGCTGATAATGTTTTGTGGGCGAAACATTTGGTGACTGTCACCACTTTTGACTGTCACTACTGGTGACTGTCACTACTGGTGACTGTCACCACTGGTGACTATCACTACTGGTGACTGTCACTCTTGTGATTCTTTCCCATAGCCAGATTGTGCGTTTGGACTCCTCACCACGTTCTGTTGGGATCTTAAGTGTTGTAAAGACAGCCTTGTGGTGAGACGATCCAACACAGCCGAGGGGTTGACATGTGACTATACCTTCTGTTAGATCACTCACTACTGGGCCAAGGGAGGACCCAGAGATGTAAGGAAATCAACAAAGTTTCTCATGTCAAATACCGCAAGAAGGTCATCAGAGTCCCTCTGTATAAGATGTTGGTTGAGGTCACCAACAATTCTCTCTCTCTCTCTCTCTCTCTCTCTCTCTCTCTCTCTCTCTCTCTCTCTCTCTCTCTCTCTCTCTCTCTCTCTCTCTCTCTCTTTACACAGGGTTTGACAAGGTTAGGTTAAAGTTCCCTAGCTTTATTGACAAGCTATTTACAAGTTAAGGATTCCTAACTTTATTGATAAGAGCTGTTACCTACATCATCTCATATGAAAGCATTTTGATTGTTATGAAACATACAAGTAGGCAACAGGATGAAGTTGGAGCCATCTGTGAGCCAGCATTTTCATTTGATCAACTGGCTTTATCTTATTGACATCACTATGCTGTACGAATGAGTTCCAGACTCGAGTCATCCTGGGAATAAATGATCTCAGATGAAGTGATGTCCTGGAGAAGGGTACAGCCAGAGTGAAGTTGCTGCTTTCTACCTGTCTTGTGGTATAGAAGCTTGCTTCTCGCTGTCCTCGAAGTGGATCCAAGTGTGGTACTTTGACAATGTTGGCCTTGTACAAAACAGTAACGCCACCCACATCCCTCCTGTGTTGAAGGCTCTGCTGAAATGACAGATCTATCAAGGATGGGTCCAGGCGAGAGATGAGACGTCTTGCTCTGTTCTCTACTCTGTCAAGCAGTCGCAGATGGGAGGGGGGGCAGGCAAACCAAGAAAATGGAGCATACTCAAGAAGTGAGTGTACTTGTGCCTCATACAGAATCTTGTAACCTCTACTGTCAAGCAGATGCGAGATACGTCGAAGTGCTATAAGCTTCCTGGCTGCCTTGTTTGCAAGATTTACAACGTGATTCTTCATGGTCATTTCGGAGTCAAATTTCACCCCAAGGATATCAACTTCTTCCCCAGGTACCAACACTCTCCCATTAATATTTACTACTGCTCCGGCATTACCATCGTGGTGCCTAGAGATCATCATTTGTGTTTTCTCAGGTGCAAATGTTACTTGCCATCGGTTTCCCCAAGCTGATATAGCTCTTAGTTGGTGATTTATGTAGCTTAGAGCAGCTGGCATTTCTTCTCTTGGATAAATGAATGTCAGAGTACAGTCGTTTGCATATGCATGTGATTCTGGGATGAGATGAAGAAGGTCCCTGAAGTAGACATTCCATAACAATGGCCTCAGCACACTTCCCTGTGGAACTCTTGCCCCAATAGGATGTCTTGCTAATTCTGTTCAGTTGTTCCACTGTTCTCTCTCTCTCTCTCTCTCTCTCTCTCTCTCTCTCTCTCTCTCTCTCTCTCTCTCTCTCTCTCTCTCTCTCTCTCTCTCTCTCTCTCTCTCTCTCTCTCAATAAGATTCATCTCATTCACAAATTAAAAGCTCTTCAATTTCTTTACATATTAATGTGAGACTTAAGTTGGTAAAGTTTATGCTAAATGGAACTGACAGTATTACACTGATAGCTTTACAATGACAGCTTTACACTGACAGTATTACCCTGACAGCTTCACAATGACAGTATTACACTGACAGACCCTCACTGACAGTATCATACTGACAGTATTACACTGACAGCTTCACAATGACAGTATTACACTGACAGACCCTCACTGACAGTATCACACTGACAGTATTACACTGACAGACCCTCACTGACAATATCACACTGACAGCCTTACGTATCACCCTCACACTGACACCCCTATAATTGACAACACCACACTCACAGCCACACACTGACAACCTCCCACTGACAGCCTCAGATTGATAACCTCAGACTGACAGACTCAGACCGACAGCCTCACACTGACAACACCACACTGACAGCAGCACATTGACAGCCTCACACTGACAACACCACACTGACAGCAGCACATTGACAGCCTCACACTGACAGCCTCGCCTCTCTCAGTGTATTCACCAGCAACATAATTACAGTTAAACGCACCAAGTTAAGTGTCTTGGGTCCTGATTCTCTATAAGAGAATTCAATAGCTTTTGTGAAAGCTACAGATATATTTGTGTGAGGACAGTGAATACCTCGTTGGTGGTCAGGACTCCGAGATGATGAGATGATGAGGATGATGATTATGGTAAAGTTCTCAGATGATAAGAATCATTCTAGCTGCTAGTTATACAGTTTCATGCCTGGATGATTGATGTATTGAAGACAAACATGAAGACAGATGTAGAGCTTGATCATGTCATGTTTCACTCTGTGTAGAGCTTGATCAAGTCATGTTTCACTCTGCGTAGAGCTTGATCATGTCATGTTTCACTCTGTGTAGAGCTTGATCATGTCATGTTTCACTCTGTGTAGAGCTTGATCATGTCATGTTTCACTCTGTGTAGAGCTTGATCATGTCATGTTTCACTCTGTGTAGAGCTTGATCATGTCATGTTTCACTCTGTGTAGAGCTTAATCATGTCATGTTTCACTCTGTGTAGAGCTTGATCATGTCATGTTTCACTCTGTGTAGAGCTTGATCATGTCATGTTTCACTCTGTGTAGAGCTTGATCATGTCATGTTTCACTCTGTGTAGAGCTTGATCATGTCATGTTTCACTCTGTGTAGAGCTTGATCATGTCATGTTTCACTCTGTGTAGAGCTTGATCATGTCATGTTTCACTCTGTGTAGAGCTTGATCATGTCATGTTTCACTCTGTGTAGAGCTTGATCATGTCATGTTTCACTCTGTGTAGAGCTTGATCATGTCATGTTTCACTCTGCGTAGAGCTTGATCATGTCATGTTTCACTCTGCGTAGAGCTTGATCATGTCATGTTTCACTCTGCGTAGAGTTTGATCATGTCATGTTTCACTCTGCGTAGAGCTTGATCATGTCATGTTTCACTCTGCGTAGAGCTTGATCATGTCATGTTTCACTCTGCGTAGAGCTTGATCATGTCATGTTTCACTCTGTGTAGAGCTTGATCATGTCATGTTTCACTCTGTGTAGAGCTTGATCATGTCATGTTTCACTCTGTGTAGAGCTTGATCATGTCATGTTTCACTCTGTGTAGAGCTTGATCATGTCATGTTTCACTCT
Organism: Cherax quadricarinatus; assembly: GCF_026875155.1. Taxonomy (NCBI): domain Eukaryota; kingdom Metazoa; phylum Arthropoda; class Malacostraca; order Decapoda; family Parastacidae; genus Cherax; species Cherax quadricarinatus. Next base: position 31,960,871 of record NC_069424.1, read on the forward strand.
GTGTAGAGCTTAATCATGTCATGTTTCACTCTGTGTAGAGCTTGATCATGTCATGTTTCACTCTGTGTAGAGCTTAATCAAGTCATGTTTCACTCTGTGTAGAGCTGTGTATGTTCTACCCCTCCCCCTGTATACTCTCCCCCTTCCCCCTGTATGCTCTCCCCCTCCCTCTGTATGCCCTCCCTTCCCCCTGTATGCTCTCCCCCTCCCTCTGTATGCCCTCCCTTCCCCCTGTATGCTCTCCCCCTCCCTCTGTATGCCCTCCCTTCCCCCTGTATGCTCTCCCCCTCCCCCAGTATGCTCTCCTCTCCTTCGATTGTCTGCTTCTCTATAAATAAGAGAGGATATAAATCAAGGTGAGCCACAGAGCTGCTGAACGAGTCATGGTGAAGATGTTACCTTTTTTTATCACCTTTGTGAGAGACACTTGTGTAGCCTTGAGCAACTCACCACACCAATTTAAGGTGTGACCCCGGACACATGAGACAGGTGTAGCCCACGACACATGTTACCCCAGACACCTCTGACCTAGGACAAAAGGGACACTTGTGACCCAGGACACAAGTGACACTTGTAAAACAGGACACAAGGGACACACGTCAAGGCTCCACAATCATTGTCAAGACTCCACACCCACGCCAAGGATCGACACCCACGCCAAGGCTTCACACCTCGGTCAAGGCTCCACACCCACGTCAAGGCTCCACACCCCGGTCAAGGCTCCACACCCACGTCAAGGCTCCACACCCACGTCAAGGCTCCACACCCACGCCAAGGCTCTACACCCA
>NC_069424.1:31966658-32014158 GCF_026875155.1 Cherax quadricarinatus
TGGCAGGCGCACGCCCTCTGGCAGGTGCACACCCACTGGCAGGTGCACACCCTCTGGCAGGTGCACACACACTGGCGGGTGCATACACACTGGAAGGTGCACACACACTGGCAGGTGCACACACTCTGGCAGCTGCACACACACTGGCAGGTGCACACACACAGGCAGGTGCATACACATCTGACAGGTGCACGCACACTGGAATGTGCACACACACTGGCAGGTGCACACACACTGGCAGGTGCACGCCCTCTGGCAGGTGCACACCCACTGGCAGGTGCACGCACACTGGCAGGTGCACACCCACTGGCAGGTGCACGCCCTCTGGCAGGTGCACACACACTGGCAGGTGCATACACACTGGAAGGTGCACACACACTGGCAGGTGCACACACTCTGGCAGGTGCACACACACTGGCAGGTGCACACACACAGGCAGGTGGACGCATTCTGGCAGGTGCACACACACTGGCAGATGCACGCACTCTGGCAGGTGCACACACAATGGCAGGTGCACACACACTGGCAGGCGCACACCCTCTGGCAGGTGCACGCACTCTGGCAGGTGCACACCCACTGGCAGGTGCACACACTGGAAGGTGCACACTCACTGGCAGGTGCACACACACTGGCAGGTGCACACACACTGGCAGGTGCACACACACTGGCAGGTGCACACACACTGACAGGTGCACGCACTCTGGCAGGTGTACACACACTAGCAGGTGCACACACACTGGCAGGTGCACACCCACTGGCAAGTGCACACACACTGGCAGGTGCATACGCACTGGCAGGTGCACGTACTCTGGCAGGTGCACACACACTAACAGGTGCACACACACTGGCAGGTGCCCACCCACTGGCAGGTGCACGCACGCCCACTGGCAGGTGCACGCACACTGGCAGGTGCACGCCCACTGGCAGGTGCACGCACACTGGCAGGTGCACGCACACTGGCAGGTGCACACACACTGGCAGGTGCACGTACTCTGGCAGGTGCACACACACTAGCAGGTGCACACACACTGGCAGGTGCATACGCACTGGCAGGTGCACGTACTCTGGCAGGTGCACACACACTAGCAGGTGCACACACACTGGCAGGTGCCCACCCACTGGCAGGTGCACGCCCACTGGCAGGTGCACGCACACTGGCAGGTGCACGCCCACTGGCAGGTGCACGCACACTGGCAAGTGCACGCACACTGGCAGGTGCACACACACTGGCAGGTGCACAAATGAGGTGTGAAAGGTCAGAGGTGAGTGTGTTAAGTGAATTGATGGTTGGCTGCTGTGATGGTCCCCAGCTGGTAGTTAAGACACCAGCTGACAACCAGCTGTTCATCCACCTGCACCACACTACTGCTGACACTTACTGACTGTGTCAGGTGTCATTAACCACCTGGTGTCAGGCGTTACTAAGTACCTGGTGTCAGGTGTTACTAACCACCTGGTGCCAGGCGTTACTAAGTACCTGGTGTCAGGTGTTACTAACTTCCTTGTGTCAGGTGTTGCTAACTACCTGGTGTCAGGTGTTACTAACGACCTGGTGTCAAGTGTTACTAACCACCTGGTGTCAGGTGTTACTAACCACCTGGTGCCAGGTATTGCTAACCACCTGGTGTCAGGTGTTACTAACCACCTGGTGTCAGGTGTTACTAACCACCTGGTGTCAGGTGTTACTAACCACCTGGTGTCAGGTGTTAGTAACCACCACCTTACCAACGTGCATCCTACCTCCAGGTCTCTGTACCTCAAAACATGCGACAGGAATAGTACAGAGTGCGGCACAGGTTCCTAAGTTAGATAAATATTAGCCTTAAAGATTTGAGGTCTATGAGCAGGATGGTGCAAGTGAGTCTACCATCAGTGCTCATCCCTCATGTAAGTTCTGTGAAGACGAGGAGGGCTTTCTCTCTCTCTCTCTCTCTCTCTCTCATCTGAATGCTTGACAACATCCTCATTGCAGTACTCAAGTCTCCCAGCTCAGACTGACACTGTTGTTGAGGTCTGAGGTCAGACCTCAACAACACAACTGTCTTCAAAGATTGTTAACTTATACCATGAATTAAGTAAAGATCGTAGACTTCATCTTATTAAAGTAACAAAGCAAATGCGATAGTAATTATGAACACGGTAGATTATAGTGGAGAAGTGAACATGTTATCAGAAGACGGGAGAACTTACGTGACCCTTTAAATGACAACGCCAATCGGATGATGCACTCAGAAATTATGGCATAAAAACCAGTATTTTTATTTTTTCCCCAATTTCTTCATTGCAAAAAGAAGTTGGGTCCTACACGGACCAAAATTAATGCAAACTTTCCTGTAAGACTGACATTGTTTACGAGTTAATCACAGTAAGTTTTATTAAAGGATTGTGAACACAGTGAGAAATGTTGCAGTGATAAGATGATATGGAAATTGAGACTTATGTACCTCTCACAACAGTTATTATAGCAAACACTTGGCCACGACTGACTGTCTGAGTCAAGTCTTGACTTATCTTTGTATCAGGACTGAAAAAGTCACTCGCAGCCGAACCTTCCCTATAATAAAAGTCCTGAACTCGACATTTGTGTCTTATTCCACACTGATCACGTAAAACTTCTTACAGTGAACTATAAGTGTGACAGACGTGGCCAACACATAATGTATATTATGCAGGTGTAACTCCTGACCCAAGATAATCTAATAATAACTTAATAAAGTCTAACATTATAACTTATTACTGATCACAGGAAATATTCTCAACTTTTTCCATAAAAGTCAATTTGATTTTTTAAAACTGGCGCATTAAAATTTTATATAGCCTAAAATAAAATGTGAAGCTTCCTGCGAGGGAAAGACATCAGCACTGAAAGTTTAAAGCCGACCAGAAGAGGCATTCTCTAGTTACTGTATGTATGTTGTATGTGGCTTCAAGAGTTGTGTGACCTACTGAACACTGATGCTTCTCACAATTGTTTTATTTTAATCAGGAGAAAGCACTAAACCCGTGGAGGCAGGATCCATACATAGTTTTAAGAAAAGGTATGATAAAGTTTATGGGGCAGGGAGAGTGACCCAGTAGCGACCAGTGAAGAGGCGGGGCCAGGAGCTATGAATCGACCCCTGCAACACGTACACATACACATACACATACACACACACACACATACACACACACCACACACACACACACACACACACACACACACACACACACACACACACACACACACACACACATACATACATACACGTCGTCAAATTACGAGGCATCTTCAATGATGCTCAAAACCCGAAAGGGATAATTATAGAGCACCTAAGAACAGGAGCTAATAAGGTTTTATCCCAGGAAGGGGAGGATAGCTCTGGTTCCTTGGATCATGACCCCTCCAGCGTATCACTGTAATCCCTCAAAGAGAATCTGTGCAAGTAGCGATTTTGTTGGTAACTGAGCCATACGGGTTTAGCCCCCCAGGGTGGCACTGGTTCCTGTGCCAACTTTTCTCACTCTTGATTGGCACTCTTCCAGAGAAGGTGTCATCTCTCGCTTTGACACTAAGCTTCTTAACAAGAACCACAAGGGATCAAACGCAGTCCTCTCCCTCTCTCTCTCTCTCTCTCTCTCTCTCTCTCTCTCTCTCTCTCTCTCTCTCTCTCTCTCTCTCTCTCTCTACCACGAACGAGTGGATAGTACCATCACACAACACTCGGCTGGATGGTACCATCACACAACACTCGGCAGGATGGTACCATCACACAACACTTGGCTGGATGGTACCATCACACAACACTCGGCTGGATGGTACCATCACTCAACACTCGGCTGGATGGTACCATCACACAACACTTGGCTGGATGGCACCATCACGCAACACTCGGCTGGATGGTACCATCACACAACACTTGCCTGGATGGTACCATCACACAAAACTCGGCTGGATGGTACCATCACACAATACTCGGCTTTATGGTACCATCACACAACACTTGGCTCGATGGTACCATCACACAACACTCGGCTGGATGGCACCATCACACAACACTCGGCTGGATGGTACCATCACACAACACTCGGCTGGATGGTACTATCACACAACACTTGGCTGGATGGTACTATCACACAACACTCGGCTGGATGGTACCATCACACAACACTCGGCTAGATGGTACCATCACACAACACTCGGCTGGATGGTACCATCACACAACACTTGGCTGGATGGTACCATCACACAACACTCGGCTGGATGGTACCATCACTCAACACTCGGCTGGATGGTACCATCACACAACACTTGGCTGGATGGTACCATCAGGCAACACTCGGCTGGATGGTACCATCACACAACACTTGCCTGGATGGTACCATCACACAACACTCCGCTGGATGGTACCATCACACAATACTCGGCTGGATGGTACCATCACACAACACTTGGCTGGATGGTACTATCACACAACACTCGGCTGGATGGTACCATCACACAACACTCGGCTGGATGGTACCATCACACAACACTCGGCTGGATGGTACCATCACACAACACTTGGCTGGATGGTACCATCACACAAACACTCGGCTGGATGGTATCATCATACAAACACTCGCTGGAATGGTACCATCACCAACTCGTGGGGTACCATCACACAACATGGTGGAGTACCATACACAACCCTCGTGGAGGTACCATCCACAATCCCATCGATGGAGGTAACCATCACAAAACTCGGCTGAGGTACATAAACACAACTACTGGCCCGGAGGTACTATCCAAACTCCTGATAGTACTAATCGATTAACAACCCTCGGCTGGATGTACTATACCACAACACTCGGATGTGAACTTCCCAGCAAACATCGCTGGATGGTACAATCTCAAACCCGCTGGATGGATTCACTAACACTGGCTGGTATGGTACTATCATCAACATCGTCTGGATGGTACTAATCACACAACACTCGTGGATGGTATCACACAAACTCGGTGGATGGACATACACTAACACTCGCTGGATGGTACTATACACATACAACGGCTGGATGGTACTATAACAACTCGGCAGGAGGTACCCATACACACAAACTCGGCTGGATGGTACATCACACACCTGCGGAGGACCTCACACAACACTCGCTGGATGTACCACACACAACACTCTGGATGGTACATCACACAACACATCGCTGAGGTCCCATCACACACACACTGGCTGATGGTACCATCACACACACTCGTGGATGATACCATCACACACACACTCGGCGATCCCATCACAACACTGGGCTGGATGGTCCATCACACAACTTCGGTGGATGGTCATCACACAACACTCGGCTGGATAGTATCACACCACAACATCGGCTGATGGTACTATCACCAGACATGGCTGGATGGTACTACACACAACACGTCGGCTGGATACTATCACACACCTCCTGGTATGGTAACCCTCACAAAAACTCAGGCGGGATGGTCATCACAATCACTCGGTGATGGTACCTCCAAAACACTTGCCTGGATGGTACCATCACACCACTCGTGATTGGACCATCACACAACACTCTCGCTGGATGTACACATACAACATTGCTGATGTACCAACACACAAACCGTGGCTGGTCCTCACCAACGCTCGCTGGATGTACCTCACACAACACTCTGGCTGATGGTCCTCATCACACTACCTCCTCGTACCTTCACCACAACTCGGTGGATGTACCATCACACAACACTCGGCTGGATGGTACCATTACACAACACTCGGCTGGAAGTTACCATCATACAACCCTCGGTGGAGGTACAATCACACAACACATCGGTGGGAGGTACCATCACACAACATCGGGTGGGAGGTACATCACACAACCATGGTGGATGGACCATCACCAAGCACTCGGCTGGATGGTACTATCACACAACACTCGCCTGGACGGTACATCACAACCCGAAACTATCCCCGGCTGGATGGTACCATCACACAAACTCGGCTGGACGGTACCATCACACAACACTTGGCTGGATGGTACCATCACACAACACTCGGCTGGATGGAACCATCACACAACACTCGGCTGGATGGTACCATCACACAACACTCGGCTGGATGGTACATCACACAACACTTGGCTGGATGGTACCATCACACAACACTCGGCTGGATGGTACCATCACACAACACTCGGCTGATGGTACCATCACACAACACTGGCTGGATGGTACCATCACACAACACTCGGCTGGATGATACCATCACACAACACTCGGCTGGATGGTACCATCACACAACATTTGGCTGGATGGTACCATCACACAACACTGGCTGGATGGTACCATCAGCAACACTCGGCTGGATGGTACCATCACACAACACTTCGGCTGGATGGTACCATCACACAACACTCCGGCTGGATGGTACATCACACAACACTCGGCTGGATGGTACATCACACAACCACTGGCTGGATGGTACTATCACACAACACTCGGCTGGATGGTACCATCACACAAACTCGGCTGGATGGTACCATCACACAACACTGGCTGGATGGTACCATCACACAGCACTCGGCTGGATGGTACCATCACACAACACTCGGCTGGATGGTACATCACAAACATTTGGCTGGATGGTACCATCACACAACACTCGGCTGGATGGTACCATCACACAACGCTCGGCTGGATGGTACCATCACACAACCCTCGGTGGATGGTACCATCACACAACACTCGGCTGGAGGTACCTCACACAACACTCGGCTGGATGGTACCATCACACAACACTCGGCTGGATGGTACCTATACACAACACTCGGCTGGATAGGTACATCACACAACCCTCGGCTGGAGGTACAATCACACAACATCGGCTGGAGGTACTCACCACACAACACTCGGCTGGAGGTACAATCACACAACCTCGGGTGGATGGTACATCACACAACACTCGGCTGGATGGTACTATCACACAACCCTCGTCTGGATGGTACTATCACACAACACTCGGCTGGATGGTACCATCACACAACACTCGGCTGGATGGTACTATCACACAACACTCGGCTGGATGGTACTATCACACAACACACGGCTGGATGGTACTATCACACAACCCTCGGCTGGATGGTACTATCACACAACACTCGGCTGGATGGTACCATCACACAACACTTGGCTGGATGGTACCATCACACAACACTCGGCTGGATGGTACCATCACACAACACTCGGCTGGATGGTACCATCACACAACACTCGGCTTGATGGTACCATCACACAACACTTGGCTGGATGGTACCATCACACAACACTCGGCTGGATGATACCATCACACAACACTCGGCTGGATGGTACCATCACACAACACTTGGCTGGATGGTACCATCACACAACACTCGGCTGGATGGTACCATCACACAACACTCGGCTGGATGGTACCATCACACAACACTCGGCTGGATGGTACTATCACACAACACTCGGCTGGATGGTACTATCACACAACACTCGGCTGGATGGTACTATCACACAACCCTCGGCTGGATGGTACTATCACAAAACACTCGGCTGGATGGTACCATCACACAATACTCGGCTGGATGGTACCATCACACAACACTTGCCTGGATGGTACCATCACACAGCACTCGGACGGATGGTACCATCACACAACACTCGGCTGGATGGTACCATCACACAACACTTGGCTGGATGGTACCATCACACAACACTCGGCTGGATGGTACCATCACACAACGCTCGGCTGGATGGTACCATCACACAACACTCGGCTGGATGGTACCATCACACAACACTCGGCTGGGAGGTACCTTCACACAACACTCGGCTGGATGATACCATCACACAACACTCGGCTGGATGGTACCATTACACAACACTCGGCTGGAAGGTAACATCATACAACCCTCGGGTGGGAGGTACAATCACACAACCATCGGGTGGGAGGTACCATCACACAACCATCGGGTGGGAGGTACAATCACACAACCATCGGGTGGGAGGTACCATCACACAAGACTCGGCTGGATGGTACTATCACACAACACTCGGCTGGACGGTACTATCACATAACCCTCGGCTGGATGGTACTATCACACAACACTCGGCTGGATGGTACCATCACACAACACTCGGCTGGACGGTACCATCACACAACACTTGGCTGGATGGTACCATCACACAACACTCGGCTGGATGGAACCATCACACAACACTCGGCTGGATGGCTCCATCACACAACACTCGGCTGGATGGTACCATCACACAACACTCGGCTGGATGGTACCATCACACAACACTCGGCTGGATGGTACCATCACACAACACTCGGCTTGATGGTACCATCACACAACACTTGGCTGGATGGTACCATCACACAACACTCGGCTGGATGATACCATCACACAACACTCGGCTGGATGGTACCATCACACAACACTTGGCTGGATGGTACCATCACACAACACTCGGCTGGATGGTACCATCACACAACACTCGGCTGGATGGTACCATCACACAACACTCGGCTGGATGGTACTATCACACAACACTCGGCTGGATGGTACTATCACACAACACTCGGCTGGATGGTACTATCACACAACCCTCGGCTGGATGGTACTATCACACAACACTCGGCTGGATGGTACCATCACACAATACTCGGCTGGATGGTACCATCACACAACACTTGCCTGGATGGTACCATCACACAGCACTCGGCTGGATGGTACCATCACACAACACTCGGCTGGATGGTACCATCACACAACATTTGGCTGGATGGTACCATCACACAACACTCGGCTGGATGGTACCATCACACAACGCTCGGCTGGATGGTACCATCACACAACACTCGGCTGGATGGTACCATCACACAACACTCGGCTGTAAGGTACCTTCACACAACACTCGGCTGGATGGTACCATCACACAACACTCGGCTGGATGGTACCATTACACAACACTCGGCTGGAAGGTAACATCATACAACCCTCGGGTGGGAGGTACAATCACGCAACCATCGGGTGGGAGGTACCATCACACAACCATCGGGTGGGAGGTACAATCACACAACCATCGGGTGGGAGGTACCATCACACAAGACTCGGCTGGATGGTACTATCACACAACACTCGGCTGGACGGTACTATCACATAACCCTCGGCTGGATGGTACTATCACACAACACTCGGCTGGATGGTACCATCACACAACACTCGGCTGGATGGTACCATCACACAACACTTGGCTGGATGGTACCATCACACAACACTCGGCTGGATGGAACCATCACACAACACTCGGCTGGATGGCTCCATCACACAACACTCGGCTGGATGGTACCATCACACAACACTCGGCTGGATGGTACCATTACACAACACTCGGCTGGAAGGTACCATCATACAGCCCTCGGGTGGGAGGTACCATCACACAACCATCGGGTGGGAGGTACCATCACACAGCCATCGGGTGGGAGGTAACATCATACAACCATCGGGTGGGAGGTACCATCACACAACACTCGGGTGGGAGGTACCATCACACAACCCTCGAGTGGGAGGTACCATCACACAACACTCGGGTGGGAGGTACCATCACACAACCCTCGAGTGGGAGGTACCATCACACAACACTCGGCTGGATGGTACTATCACACAACACTCGGCTGGATGGTACTATCACACAACACTCGGCTGGATGGTACTATCACACAACACTCGACCGGATGGTACTATCACACAACCCTCGGCTGGATGGTACTATCACACAACACTCGGCTGGATGGCACTATCACACAACCCTCGGCTGGATGGTACTATCACACAACACTCGGCTGGATGGTACTATCACACAACACTCGGCTGGATGGTACTATCACACAACCCTCGGCTGGATGGTACTATCACACAACCCTCGGCTGGATGGTACTATCACACAACACTCGGCTGGATGGTACTATCACACAACACTCGGCTGGATGGTACCATCACACAACACTCGGCTGGATGGTACTATCACACAACACTCGGCTGGATGGTACTATCACACAACACTCGGCTGGATGGTACTATCACACAACCCTCGGCTGGATGGTACTATCACACAACACTCGGCTGGATGGTACTATCACACAACACTCGGCTGGATGGTACTATCACACAACACTCGGCTGGATGGTACTATCACACAACACTCGTCTGGATGGTACTATCACACAACCCTCGGCTGGATGGTACTATCACACAACACTCGGCTGGATGGTACTATCACACAACACTCGGCTGGATGGTACTATCACACAACACTCGGCTGGATGGTACTATCACACAACACTCGTCTGGATGGTACTATCACACAACCCTCGGCTGGATGGTACTATCACACAACACTCGGCTGGATGGTACTATCACACAACCCTCGGCTGGATCATTATAATTTCACCATCCCTGGAATAATTATCTTAACCTTACCACTAAATTATTTTAGAAGGTTGGTAATGAGCTTCATAATTGCACAACACTGCTAATTAAGCCTCGCGCTCCTTGACTGAGTCTGTTGACCCTTCTATGTACGAGGTCCGTCATTCCAGTCATTCATCAGTAGTCCTTGATTATGACACATGTTGCTTCGGAGGAGCTGGAGGAGATTCATAACCATCGATATATTGTAGCAATGTATTCATGTTTGTGTTTTCTATCATTGTATTCTGTCTGTTAATAAAGTTAACATGTAGCATAAAAATATAGGGGGTGGTAGGTGAAGAAAATATTCAAACAGCTCCGGGAAGAACCTTGAGTTTCCCCTGAGGTACGTTTATTGTCTCCTCTGAGGATGAGGCTCCCCAGTAAAGTTCTAGTGGTACCTATACATATATATATATATATATATATATATATATATATATATATATATATATATATATATATATATATATATATATATATATATATATACACACATATATATATATATATGTATATATATATATATATATATATATAATATATATATTATATATATATATATATAATGTATATATGCATGTGTGTGTGTATATTCACACACGGCCCCTATCTCACCGTAGAAGGGTTCCTCCCTCCCCCCAGATAATCCTCAGAAACAGCAATTTTCTCGCCCCTCCTTCAGAGTGCAGGCACTCTACCTCCCACCTCCAGGACTCAAGTCCAGCTAACTGCTTTCCCTGAATCCCTTCATAAATGTGATTCTGATCACACTCCAACATCACATGGAATCATTAAATCCACTTGTCTCCACTCAATTCTGTCTAACACAAGCCTGCTGATATTATGTTTGGGAAGTAAAGATAGTTTACCCAGTGACAGAGGACAGGTTAAAAACACTTGGACAGTAACAACAATAACGGTGGTACGAAACACAAGAAGCATATCTAGAACCAGATTATTATTATGAGGGAGCAGTAAACCCGTAGGGCTTATACAGTGCCTGTGTGGGGGAGGGGTGGAAGGACTTCAGGCTTAATTCAGGGAATTGGAGCACAGACCCAATTTTCCTAGATCAAGAACCCCTCACTAGCATCAAGGTTCTAGGCCCCTTGAAAGGCCTAGAAGCATAGACAGAAAACTGTTACATATAAGAAACCTACAGAGAACTAGATACACAGGAAGACATGGAAAAAAATTGCAGTAGATACGACTGAAGGAAATAAATGGTATAAAATACCGACACAATGGAAATATAAACACATATACAGTATAATGTGATCCTTTATTGACAACGTTTCGCCCACACAATGGACTTTATCAAGTCATAAACAGACCGAATGGGGTTATAGAGTCTATAACCCCACTCGGTACATCATCAGATGCAACATTCTCCACCTGACCTCAGCATTCTGAACCTGACTATAAATACTCTCGTACCTTCCACCCCAGGTAGATCTGTTTGTGACTTGAAAAAGTCCACTGTGTGGGCAAAACGTTGTCAATAAAGGATCACATTATACTGCATATGTGTTTATATTTCCAAATACGACTGAAATTGTTACAAAGATAAGAAAGGTGACTTGTGTGGGTACAGTTCTAGGTCAATTTGCAACTATGGAATAAGATGTAAATACCTACATATTAGAGAGTCTTCCAACATGCTGAGAAAGAGATACTATCACTGCGATAAAAACTGCAGGTATTTTTCACATAAAGAAATGAGCAAATCATCATTTCTTAAGAGACAGTGTAACTGCCTGAGTTGCCCTAAGTTGCACCCGGGGACACAGTCATACAGAAATACGTTACAAGAAGCCGAAACACAGTAATCTACAACATAAATTTAGGGGGGAGAGACACCATCAAATAAAAGAATAATACAGTGAAGGACAAGAGGGAAGACAGACACGAGGAGATGGAAGACAGAGAATCATCTCTTCATATACAAGTCTCCAGATTATAGTCAGTACTGGGGAAGTGCGAATATGTACACTAACAGTCATTTTAGAAGATGGTACAATATCAGAGGTATTAACAAAACTCACACTAAACCCAAGAATCACAAACAGTAAATATTCCTGACAAACTATAAAAATGTTTTGGACAGTGAGATATAAGTTGTTGTTGATGTGACGGAGTAAATAAGTCAGAGTGAGGAGCAGCAGCCAGCGTGAACGACACTGTGCTCCACACAACTGCTCACTCCACTAGTGAGGAGCAGCAGCCAGCGTGAACGACACTGTGCTCCACACAACTGCTCACTCCACTAAATGATATAATAAGTATATTTGGTCTTAAAGAGGAGAACCAGAATGTAGTAAATATACTTGTATATACTTGTACTTGTACTTGTATGTAAACCGCAGTCAACAACGGAGGACCAATAACGGAATACATTGGGAAGGTAGACAGCTGCCTTGAAAGTCTTGGAACTCCAGCGCCAAGTATTATTCTTCTCGGAGATTTCAACCTCCCAAATGTGAAATGAAAAATAGTTTACCATCTTCCATTCCACATTTGGGAGGTTGAAATCCTTGAGGAGAATAATACTTGGCATTGACAGTGTTGCAGTTCCTAGAAGCACGCGACCTCAACACATACATACCACAAAACAACTGTTTCACAACAACAGATAAAAGAACTCACATTGGGCAACACACTACCTACATACCCTGGAAAACAGTGGGCAACACCCTACCTATACTCTCACCAGTGTATGGACAAAATGAATATAAAAATATACAAGGTCTGTTCGAAATACATTACGTTGAGAAAACCTGCAAAAAGATCAGATATGAAAACAGAACATATAAGGATGTACAGAAGAAAGAGGGTTAATGAACTGCCAAAAAAACGAGTATATGTTAAAAAGAAGGAAATAAATTAAGGGATGCCGATATATATCACAAACTTATACATTCTGACCAAAACCAAGATGCGAGAAGGGAACAAAAAGCCGTTTAGGCTTTTCCGTCTTACAGTCATTTGGCAGAACAATAGTACCTCCCTGGGTGGTTGCTATCTACCAGTCTCCTACTACTGTCGTATCTGAGCGCCTCTGATGGTGAAAGTGGTTCTTTTTCGTGTCACCCTGCCTCGGTGGGAGACGGCCAGTAAGTTAAAAAAAATCAGTAGCATCAACATGAGAGAGATTCCGCATTACAAACTTTATGGAAAAGCGAGACCCGCACAACCCAGACCAACATATATTTCGAGCAGGATGATCATGCTTGTAACACCAGCTTAACCATAACAGCATTACCAGAGTCTTAGAAAGAAAAACAAAATGCAGTTGAGGTCTGCCTGGATCTAGTGAAGACATCTGACCAACGCAGGTACTGAGTGATAACACTTGTGAAAATATCTGACCAACGCAGGTACTGAGCGATAACACTTGTGAAAATATCTGACCAACGCAGGTACTGAGCGATAACACTTGTGAAAATATCTGACCAACGCAGGTACTGAGTGATAACACTTGTGAAAATATCTGACCAACGCAGGTACTGAGCGATAACACTTGTGAAAATATCTAACCAATGCAGGTACTGAGCGATAACACTTGTGAAAATATCTGACCAACGCAGGTACTGAGCGATAACACTTGTGAAAATATCTGACCAATGCAGGTACTGAGCGATAACACTTGTGAAAATATCTGACCAACGCAGGTACTGAGCGATAACACTTGTAATGAGGTCATTTGGTAGAACAAGAAAAGCACATCAATTTTCTAATAACTAGAACACAGAGTAGAAACAAAGTAATAAAAAAAACAATACCGTGACCGGAACAACAACAAATAACCCGCACATAGAAGACAGAAGATTATGACGATGTTTCGATCCGACTTGGACCATTAACAGGTCACAGTGTAGAAGCAAACACAGCCAAAATCTGGCCCTGGAGCAGTAAAAACCTAAGAACCTCAAGGCTTGGTGTTGCGACCCCTGATGTTTCTCACCGTCACAGCAGATGTGGCCCATCATGCTGTCGCAGCTTTCAATCGCCATTTATCGAATATCTACAAAAATTAGCGTGAAAGACGCCTTGGTAGAAGACAGTGAAAAAACTGTAAGGAGATATAAGAAAAAGTCTTCCAGGGAACATAAAAAATAACACGACAATCACTCCTGACAAGATCCAGCCCGTTATATATGGAAAGCTGAGGCGGTCAAAGTGGACACCGTGTGCATAACACAAGAAATTTATCTAATACGGTGTGAGACAAGGGGTGTGGGACACGGGGTGTGAGACACAGGGTGTAGGACACGGGGTGTGAGACACGGGATGTGGGGCACGGGTGTAGGACACGGGGTGCAGGACACGGGGTGTAGGACACGGGGTGCAGGACACGGGGTGTAGGACACGGGGTGTGAGACACGGGGTGTGGGACACGGGTGTGAGACGCGTGGTGTAAGTCACGGGGTGTGAGACACGGGGTATGAGACACGGGGTGTAGGACACGGGGTGTGAGACACGGGGTGTGAGACACGGGGTGTGAGACACGGGTGTGAGACACGGGGTGTGAGACACGGGTGTGAGACACGGGTGTGAGACACGGGTGTGAGACACGGGTGTGAGACACGGGTGTGAGACACGGGGTGTGAGACACGGGTGTGAGACACGGGGTGTGAGACACGGGTGTGAGACACCGGTGTGAGACACGGGGTGTGAGACACGGGTGTGAGACACGGGTGTGAGACACGGGTGTGAGACACGGGTGTGAGACACGGGTGTGAGACACGGGTGTGAGACACGGGTGTAAGACACGGGGTGTGAGACACGGGGTGTGAGACACGGGGTGTGAGACACGGGTGTGAGACACGGGTGTGAGACACGGGTGTGAGACACGGGTGTGAGACACGGGTGTGAGACACGGGTGTGAGACACGGGTGTGAGACACGGGGTGTGAGACACGGGTGTGAGACACGGGTGTGAGACACGGGGTGTGAGACACGGGTGTGAGACACGGGGTGTGAGACACGGGGTGTGAGACACGGGGTGTGAGACACGGGGTGTGAGACACGGGGTGTGAGACACGGGTGTGAGACACGGGGTGTGAGACACGATGTGTGAGACACGGGGTGTGAGACACGGGGTGTGAGACACGGGTGTGAGACACGGGGTGTGAGACACGGGTGTGAGACACGGGGTGTGAGACACTTTCTCTCGCCTCCCAAGAGAATGTCTCATTCACACAAAAATTCTCCGGCTGTTTGTCTTCAAATTCTAATTACGAAGTTTTAATGGAATTTCTCACTGCTGGTGAACAAGTGTGTCACTGCTTGTGAACAAGTGTGTCACTGCTGGTGAACAAGTGTGTCACTGCTTGTGAACAAGTGTGTCACTGCTGGTGAACAAGCGTGTCACTGCTGGTGAACAAGCGTGTCACTGCTGGTGAACAAGTGTGTCACTGCTTGTGAACAATTGTGTCACTGCTGGTGAACAAGCGTGTCACTGCTGGTGAACAAGTGTCACTGCTTGTGAGCAAGTGTGTCACTGCTTGTGAACAAGTGTGTCACTGCTTGTGAACAAGTGTGTCACTGTTGGTGAACAAGTGCCACTGCTTGTGATCAAGTATGTCACTGCTGGTGAATAAGTGTGTCACTGCTGGTGAACAAGTGTCACTGCTTGTGAACAAGTGTGTCACTGCTGGTGAACAAGTGTGTCACTGCTCGTGAACAAGTGTCACTGCTTGTGAACAAGTGTGTCACTGCTTGTGAACAAGTGTGTCACTGCTGGTGAACAAGCGTGTCACTGCTGGTGAACAAGTGTGTCACTGCTTGTGAACAATTGTGTCACTGCTGGTGAACAAACGTGTCACTGCTGGTGAACAAGTGTCACTGCTTGTGAGCAAGTGTCACTGCTTGTGAACAAGTGTGTCACTGCTTGTGAACAAGTGTGTCACTGTTGGTGAACAAGTGCCACTGCTTGTGATCAAGTATGTCACTGCTGGTGAATAAGTGTGTCACTGCTGGTGAACAAGTGTCACTGCTTGTTGAAACAAGTGGCTGTTCACTGCTGGTGAACAAGTGTGTCACTGCTTGTGAACAAGTGTCACTGCTTGTGAACAAGTGTGTCACTGCTGGTGAACAGTGTACTGTGTGACAAGTGCACTGCTTGTGAACAAGTGTGTCACTGTTGTGAACAAGTGTGCCACTGCTTGGTGAACAAGTGCACTTTGTACAGTTGTCTGCTGTGAAAAGTGTGTCACTGCTGGTGAACAAGTGTCCACTGCTTGTGATCAAGTATGTCACTGCTGGTGAATAAGTGTGTCACTGCTGGTGAACAAGTGTGTCACTGCTGGTGAACAAGTGTGTCACTGCAGGTGAACAAGTGTGTCACTGCTGGTGAACAAGTTCCTGTTGTAACATGTCACTGTGGCCAACAAGTGTTCACTGCTGGTCAACAAGTGTCTCACTGCGGGTCAACAAGTGTCTCACTGTCGCGTCAACAAGTGTTCACTGCTGGTCAACAAGTGTCTCACTGCTGGCCAACAAGTGTCTCACTGCTGGTCAAACAAGTGTCTCACTGCTGGTCAACAAGTGTCTCACTGCTGGTCAACAAGTGTCTCACTGCTGGTCAACAAGTGTCTCACTGCTGGTCAACAAGTGTCTCACTGCTGGTCAACAAGTGTCTCACTGCTGGTCAACAAGTGTCTGCTGTCAGTCTGTGCGCTGGTCAACAAGTGTCTCACTGCTGGTCAACAAGTGTCTCTGGTCAAAGTTCTACTGCTGGTCAACAAGTGTCTCACTGCTGGTCAACAAGTGTCTCACTGCTGGTCAACAAGTGTCTCACTGCTGGTCAACAAGTGTCTCACTGCTGGTCAACAAGTGTCTCTCTGCTGGTCAACAAGTGTCTCACTGCTGGTCAACAAGTGTCTCACTGCTGGTCAACAAGTGTCTCACTGCTGGTCAACAAGTGTCTCACTGCTGGTCAACAAGGTGTGTACGTGTCTGCTGGTCAACAAGTGTCTCACTGCTGGTCAACAAGTGTCTCACTGCTGGTCAACAAGTGTCTCACTGCTGGTCAACAAGTGTCTCACTGCTGGTCAACAAGTGTCTCACTGCTGGTCAACAAGTGTCTCACTGCTGGTCAACAAGTGTCTCACTGCTGGTCAACAAGTGTCTCACTGCTGGTCAACAAGTGTCTCACTGCTGGTCAACAAGTGTCTCACTGCTGGTCAACAAGTGTCTCACTGCTGGTCAACAAGTGTCTCACTGCATGAGGTCAACAAGTGTCTCACTGCTGGTCAACAGTGTTCACTGCTGGTCAACAAGTGTTTCACTGCTGGTCAACAAGTGTCTCACTGCTGGTCAACCAGTGTCTCAGTGCTGGTCAACAAGTGTTCCTGCACATTGCTGGTCAACAAGTGTCTCACTGCTGGTCAACAAGTGTCTCACTGCTGGTCAACAAGTGTCTCACTGCTGGTCAACAAGTGTCTCTCTGCTGGTCAACAAGTGTCTCACTGCTGGTCAACAAGTGTCTCACTGCTGGTCAACAAGTGTCTCACTGCTGGTCAACAAGTGTCTCACTGCTGGTCAACAAGTGTCTCACTGCTGGTCAACAAGTGTCTCACTGCTGGTCAACAAGTGTCTCACTGCTGGTCAACAAGTGTCTCACTGCTGGTCAACAAGTGTCTCTCTGCTGGTCAACAAGTGTCTCACTGCTGGTCAACAAGTGTCTCACTGCTGGTCAACAAGTGTCTCACTGCTGGTCAACAAGTGTCTCACTGCTGGTCAACAAGTGTCTCTCTGCTGGTCAACAAGTGTCTCACTGCTGGTCAACAAGTGTCTCACTGCTGGTCAACAAGTGTCTCACTGCTGGTCAACAAGTGTCTCACTGCTGGTCAACAAGTGTCTCACTGCTGGTCAACAAGTGTCTCACTGCTGGTCAACAAGTGTCTCACTGCTGGTCAACAAGTGTCTCACTGCTGGTCAACAAGTGTCTCACTGCTGGTCAACAAGTGTTTCACTGCTGGTCAACAAGTGTCTCACTGCTGGTCAACAAGTGTCTCACTGCTGGTCAACAAGTGTCTCACTGCTGGTCAACAAGTGTTTCACTGCTGGTCAACAAGTGTTTCACTGCTGGTCAACAAGTGTCTCACTGCTGGTCAACAAGTGTCTCACTGCTGGTCAACAAGTGTCTCACTGCTGGTCAACAAGTGTCTCACTGCTGGTCAACAAGTGTCTCACTGCTGGTCAACAAGTGTCTCACTGCTGGTCAACAAGTGTCTCACTGCTGGTCAACAAGTGTCTATAAATTTTTCTTGTCTGATTCACTCTATGTACAGCGTTATTTATTTGTCTCTCACGTATCTCTCACACCTGTGTCTCACACCTGTGTCTCACACCTGTGTCTCACACCTGTTCCTCACACCTGTGCCTCACACCTGTATCTCACATCTGTGTCTCACACTTGTGTCTCACACCTGCGTCTCACCCTGTTCCTGACACCTGTGTCTCACACCTGTGTCTCTCATTTGTGTCTCACACCTGTGTCTCTCACTTGTGTCTCACATCTGTGCCTTACAATTGTGTCTCTCACCTGTGCCTCATACCTGTGCCTGACACCTGTGTCTCACATCTGTGCCTCTCACTTGTGTCTCACACCTGTGCCTCACAACTGTGTCTCACATCTGTGCCTCACACCTGTGCCTCACACCTGTCTCTCACACCTGTGCCTCCCATGTGTGTCTCACACCTGCGTCTCACACCTGTGCCTGACACCTGTTCCTTACACCTGTGTCTCACACCTGTCTCTCACACCTGTCTCTCACACCTGTGTCTCAACGCTTGTGCCTCACACCCGTGCCTCACACCTGTGTCTCACACCTGTGCCTGAGATCTGTGTCTCACACCTGTGTCTCACATCGGTGCCTCAGACCTGTGTCTCTCACCTATGTCACACCTGCGTCTCACGCCTGTGTCTCAGACTTGTCCCTCACACCTGTGTCTCACAATGTGTCTCATTGTGCCTCAACCTGTGCCTCACCTTGTCTCACCTGGTGCCTCACACCTGTGTCTCACAACTGTGTCTCACACCTGTGCCCCACACCTGTCTCAAACCTTTGCATCACACCTGTTTCACACATGTGCCTCACACTTGTGTCTCACAGCTGTGCCTCATACCTGTGTCTCACACCTGTCACCGGTGTCTCATATATGTGTCCACACCTGTGCCTCACGCTTATGTCTCATACCTGTGTCTCATACCTGTTCCTCACACCTGTGCCTCACACCTGTGTTTCACACCTGTGTGTCACAACTGTGTCTCACACAAATGCTTCACACCTATGTCTCACACTTGTGTCTCACACCTGTGTGTTACACCTCTGCCTCATACCTTTGCCTTACACCTGTGTCTCACATTTGTGTCTCACACCTGTGTCTCACACCTGTGTCTCACACATGAACCTCACACTTCTGTCTCACACTTGTGTGTCACACTTGTGTCTCACACCTGTGTCTCACACCTGTGTCTCATACATGTACCTCACACTTCTGTTTCACACTTGTGTGTCACACCTGTGTCTCACACAGGTGGCTCACACCTATGTCTCATACCTGTTTCTCATACCTGTTCCTCAAACCTGTGTCTCACACCTGTGTTTCACACCTGTGTGTCACAACTGTCTCACACCTATGTCTCACACTTGTGTCTCACACATGTGTCTTACCCCTTTTGGTCTCACTTGTTCTTACACCTGTCTCTCACATTTGTCTCACACCTGTTCCTCACACCTGTGTCTCACACCTGTGCATCACACCTGTGTCTCACACCAATCACAAACCTGTGCCTCACATCTGTGTCTCACACGTGTGTCTCACACCTGTGCTTCACACCTGTGTCTTACACGTGTGACTCACACCTGTGCCTCACACCTGTACCTCAAACCTGTGCCTCTCACCTGTGTCTTACACCTGTGCCTCCCATTTGTGTCTCACCCCTGTGCCTCACACCTGTGACTCACACCTGTGACTCACACCTGTGACTCACACCTGTGCCTCACACCTTTCACCACACTGTGCCTCACACCTGTGACTCACACCTGTGACTCACACCTGTGCCTCACACCTGTGCCTCACACCTGTGACTCACACCTGTGACTCACACCTGTGCCTCACACCTGTGCCTCACACCTGTGACTCACACCTGTGCCTCCCCTCTCACCTGTGACTCACACCTGTGACTCACACCTGTGACTCACACCTGTGACTCACACCTGTGACTCACACCTGTGCCTCACACCTGTGCCTCACACCTGTGACTCACACCTGTGACTCACACCTGTGCCTCACACCTGTGACTCACACCTGTGCCTCACACCTTGTGCCTCACACCTGTGACTCACACCTGTGACTCACACCTGCCTCACACCTGTGACTCACACCTGTGCCTCACACCTGTGACTCACACCTGTGACTCACACCTGTGACTCACACCTGTGCCTCACACCTGTGACTCACACCTGCGCCTCACACCTGTGACTCACACCTGTGACTCACACCTGTGACTCACACCTGTGCCTCACACCATGCCTCACACCTGTGCCTCACACCTGTGCCTCACACCTGTGCCTCACACCTGTGCTCACACCTGTGACTCACACCTGCTCACACCTGTGACCTCACCTGTGCCTCACACCTGTGACTCACACCTGTGCCTCACACCTGTGCCTCACACATGTGACTCACACCTGTGACTCACACCTGTGCCTCACACCTGTGCCTCACACCTGTGACTCACACCTGTGCTCACACCTGTGCTCACACTGTGCCTCACACCTGTGACTCATACCTGTGTCTCACACCTGTGCTCACACCTGTGCTCACACCTGTGACCCCGTCACACCTGTGCCTCACACCTGTGCCTCACACCTGTGACTTACACCTGTGACTCACACCTGTGCCTCACACTGTGCTCACACCTGTGACTCACACTCAATCTGTCCTACACCTGTGACTCACACATGTGCTCACACCTGTGCCTCACACACTGTGCCTCACACCTGTGACTCATACCTGTGTCTCACACCTGTGACTCACACCTGTGCCTCACACCTGTGCCTCACACCTATGCTCACACCTGTGCCTCACACCTGTGCCCTGACTACACTGTGCCTCCCTCACACCTGTGACTCACACCTCTGCCTCACACCTGTGTCTCACCCCTGTGCCTCACACCTGTGCCTCACACTGTGACTCACACCTGTGACTCACACCTGTGACTCACACCTGTGCTCACACCTGTGACTCACACCTGTGCCTCACCCCTTTGTAACTCCCACACCTGTGCCTCACACCTGTGCCTCACACCTGTGCCTCACACCTGTGCCTCACACCTGTGACTCACACCTGTGCCTCACACCGGTGCCTCACACATGTGACTCACACCTGTGACTCACACCTGTGACTCACACCTGTGCCTCACACCTGTGACTCACACCTGTGTCCACGACCCTGTGCTCACACCTGTGCCTCACACCTGTGACTCATACCTGTGCTCACACCTGTAACTCACACCTGTGCCTCACACTCCTGTGACTCACACCTGTGCCTCACACCTGTGACTCACACCTGTGCCTCACACCTGTGCCTCACACCTGTGCTCACACCTGTGCTCACACCTGTGTGTGATCTTTGTCACACCTGTGCCTCACACCTGTGCATCACACCTGTGACTCACACCTCTGTCTCACACCTGTGTCTCACACATGTGCCTCACACCTGTGCCTCACACCTGTCACTCACACCTGTGACTCACACCTGTGACTCACACCTGTGCCTCACACCTGTGCCCTTCTCACCCCTTTTATGTTCTCACACATGTGCCTCACACCTGTGCCTCACACCTGTGACTCACACCTGTGACTCACACCTGTGCCTCACACCTGTGTCTCACACCTGTGCCTCACACCTGTGCCTCACACCTGTGACTCACACCTGTGACTCACACCTGTGACTCACACCTGTGCTCACACCTGTGCTCACACCTGTGCCTCACACCTGTGACTCACACCTGTGCCTCACACCTGTGACTCACACCTGTGACTCACACCTGTGACTCACACCTGTGACTCACACCTGTGCCTCACACCTGTGACTCACACCTGTGCCTCACACCTGTGCCTCACACCTGTGACTCACACCTGTGACTCACACCTGTGACTCACACCTGTGCCTCACACCTGTGCCTCACACCTGTGCCTCACACCTGTGACTCACACCTGTGACTCACACCTGTGACTCACACCTGTGACTCACTGTGCTCACACTTCCACCTGTGCCTCACACCTGTGACTCACACTGCCCTGTGACTCACATTGTCCCATGTCCACTGGACTCACACCTGTGACTCACACCTGTGACTCACACCTGTGACTCACACCTGTGCCTCACACCTGTGACTCACACCTGTGCCTCACACCTGTGACTCACACCTGTGCCTCACACCTGTGCCTCACACCTGTGCCTCACACCTGTGACTGTCTCACACCTGTGACTAACCACCACCTGTGACTCACACCTGTGCCTCACACCTGTGACTCACACCTGTGACTCACACCTGTGACTCACACCTGTGACTCACACCTGTGCCTCACACCTGTGCCTCACACCTGTGCCTCACACCTGTGACTCACACCTGTGCCTCACACCTGTGCTTGTAATATTTGTCCAAATAAAACTCTTGATTCAGTCTGATCAAAGATTCTCTTCTACAAATTGTCTTTTCATATTCAACTCCCCCCCCTTCTCCCCCTCCCCCCCCCCCCCCCCCTCCCCCTCCCCCTCCCCCCTCCCCCCCCCCCTTTTTTCCCCTTCCCCCTTTCCCTTCCCCCCTTTCCCCCCCCCTTCCTCCCCCCCTCCCCTTCCCCCCCCTTCCCCCCCTGCCCTTCTCCCCCCTCCCCCCAATCCTCCTCCTCCCCTCCTCCTCCTACAAAAAAAAGCCCCCAAAACCAAACGGTCCTCCGTGGTCCAAACGAGGTGTTACGCGACAGGGAACAAACACCCGAAAGTTGCCAGAGTTTTGAGGGTCGTATTTGTGCAATTTATTAAAAGATTTTAAAACACACACACACACACACACACACACACACACACACAACACAACACACACACCCCAAAACCACAAACACACACACACACAACACACACACACACACAACACACACACACACACACACACTACACACTGCCTTGTTTCCGCCCCTTAAAGTTGTTTGCAGGCAACACTCGCTGTTTACATGTGATTTTTTAACCATTGGTGGGCCTCGTCCATGATCAATTTTTCCTCTCTTTATTTCTCACGTCAGTGTCTTAAAAAATAATATGGGAAGAAAAAATATTAAAAATAATAATTAAATTAAATCAAAAAATAAAAATACTATTAATAAGGGAAATTAATAATAATAAAAATAAAAAAGGGCAATAATAATACCCCAAAAGATATAACACTGAGCGGGTATTTCTTTATTTCCCTTTAAGCATTTTTAATTTAAAAACGTTTTTTCGAGTCTTGGTTTAATTTCTGTTTTTTTGTGTTTTAAATTGAAGCTGTGCATGCTTATATGTCAACCCGTGTGTGTTGTGGGGTGTGTTTTGTGTGGTTGTGTGTGTGGGGGTGTTTTATCACCTGTTGTACTCCCCCTGTTGGGGTTTGGGGGGGTCGAGCCGAGCCCCTGGCCCCCCCCTTTTCCCTTGATCCCCTAGGTCACCCCCCCTGACCTGAGCTTTATCATACCTTGCTTAAGTAGTATGGCCCCCTGCCCCCACACATCCTTCCCAAAACATTCCACTTACGTTTACCTGTGGCTGAAAAAAATACTTCCAAAAATCCCGGTTCACTGGTCTTAGCTTCCAACTGTGCCCCCTTGTTACTGGTCAATTTTGGGAACATCCTGTCTTTTGCCCCTTTTTCCAATTCCTCCAGTTTTTTGTATTCTTTTAATGCCCGCCCATCTCCCCTGTCCTCCGTTTCCGCAGGTTGATTTTCCCAAAACCCCCTCTTGGACATCCTCTTAGCCGGGACTAGTTTGTTGCAAACCTTTGCATTCTGAGTTTTTCACGTGTTTGGGCTGGGGTGTGGGTTCCAAAATGGTGCCGATACTCCAGGTGTGGGGGTTGTGTGTTTTGGTGTGGTAGGTGGTGTGTGTGGTATGTGTGTGGTGATGTGTACTCACCTAGGAGGTTGGGGGGGGGCGAGCCCGAGTCCTGGCCCCCCCTCGTAGGACAACCTTTAGTTGGGATGTTTTTGCAAACCTTTCCCTTTTCCCTTAGTTTCTTCACGTGTTTGGGTAGGTGTGGGTTCCCAAATGGGCCGCTACTCCGTGTGTGTGTATCCTAGTTTACTCACCTAGTTGAGGTTGCGGGGGTCGAGTCCGAGCTCGGGCCCCGCCTTTTCCTGACCCCTACAGCACTCCCCCGGGCCCGTGAGCTTTATCATACCTTGTTTTTAAAAGCTATTTTGGGGACCGCCCCCCACACTCGCTTCCCAAACTTTTCCACTTACTGACTACTTGGCTAAGAAATTTCCTAAACCTTGATTATCTTTGTCTTCATTTCCCAAAACGTGCCCCCTTTTTTACTGTGCCCCATTCTCTGGAACATCCTGTCTTTGTCCCTTGTCAATTCCTCTCTTTTTTTTTGTATGTCGTTATCTGTCCCCCCTATCTTCTGTCCCCCATTTTCGTCAGGTTGTTTTTCCCTTTAACCTCTCCCCCATGGGACATATTTAGCTGGGGACGTTTGTTGCAAACCTTTGCATTTCTGTAGTTTCTTCACGTGTTGGCTAGGTGGGGGTTTCCCAACGGTGCCGCTTTCCCCCAGTGGTGTGGTGGGGTGTAGTGTGTGGTGTAGTGGGGTGTGTGTGTGGTATTGTGGTGTGTATTGACTCCCCATTGAGGTTGCGGGGGTCGACCCCGAGTCCGGCCCTCTCCTGTAGGACATCCCTTTTTTAGTCTGGGTAGTTGTTGCAACCCCTTTGCACTTTTTTAGTTCTTCACGTGCTTGGCTAGGTGGGGTTTAAAAAATGGTGCCGCAACCCCAGTGTGTGTGTACCCCCCCCCCCCCCTAGTTGTACCACATTGGGTTGGGGGGGGGTCGAGTCCGAGCTCCTGGCCCCCCCCTTTTCAGATCCCTACAGGTCACTCCCCTGACCCGTGAGCTTTTTACCTCTGCTTAAAGCATGTATGGATCTGCCTCCATACATCGCTTCCAAAACTATTCACACTGTCTCTGTGGCGAAAAAAATACTTCCTAACATCCCTTGATATCGGGGTTTTTCAGCTTAAACTGTGCCCCCTTTTTTCTGTGTCAATTCTGGAACATCCTTCTTTGTCCCCCCTTGTCAATTCCTTCAGTATTTTGTATGTCTTTATCTGTCCCCCTATCTCTCTGTCCCCATTTGTGTCATTTTGTTTTTCCTTAAACCTCTCCTTAGGACATACCTTTAGTTGGGGGACTAGTCTTGTTGAAACCTTTGCATTTCTTAGTTTCTTTACGTGTTGGGCTAGGTTTGGGTTCCAAATGGTGGATACCCCTTTGGGGCCCTAAAGATACGGTTACAGGGCCCCTGAACGATTCCCCTTATTAAGATGTCGGAATGCTGTTCTGAGGTTGCTAGGCGCCCATATGCTGCAGCAGTTATTTGGTTGATGTGCGCTTCAGGGATGTGCTGGTGTTTATACTCACCCCAAGATCTTTTTCCTTGAGTGAGGTTTTTTAGTCTCTGACCCCCTAGACTGTACTCCGTCTGCGGCCTTCTTTGCCCTTCCCCAATCTTCATGACTTTGCACTTGGTGGGATTGAACTCCAGGAGCCAATTGCTGGAAAAAGGTTGCAGCCTGTCCAGATCCCTTTGTAGTTCTGCCTGGTCTTCGATCGAGTGTATTCTTCTCATCAACTTCACGTCATCTGCAAACAGGGACACCTCAGAGTCTATTCCTTCCGTCATGTCGTTCACAAATACCAGAAACAGCACTGGTCCTAGGACTGACCCCTGCGGGACCCCGCTGGTCACAGGTGCCCACTCTGACACCTCGCCACGTACCATGACTCGCTGCTGTCTTCCTGACAAGTATTCCCTGATCCATTGTAGTGCCTTCCCTGTTATCCCTGCTTGGTCCTCCAGTTTTTGCACCAATCTCTTGTGTGGAACTGTGTCAAACGCCTTCTTGCAGTCCAAGAAAATGCAATCCACCACCCCTCTCTCTCTTGTCTTACTGCGTCACCATGTCATAGAACTCAGTAGGTTTGTGACACAGGATTTCCCGTCCCTGAAAACCATGCTGGCTGCTGTTGATGAGATCATTCCTTTCTAGGTGTTCCACCACTCTTCTCCTGATAATCTTCTCCATGATTTTGCATACTATACATGTCAGTGACACTGGTCTGTAGTTTAATGCTTCATGTCTGTCTCCTTTTTTAAAGATTGGGACTACATTTGCTGTCTTCCATGCCTCAGGCAATCTCCCTGTTTCGATAGATGTATTGAATATTGTTGTTAGGGGTACACATAGCGCCTCTGCTCCTCTCTCAATACCCATGGGAGATGTTATCTGGCCCCATGCCTTTGAGGTATCTAGGTCACTCAGAAGCCTCTTCACTTCTTCCTCGGTTGTGTGCACTGTGTCCAGCACTTGGTGGTGTGCCCCACCTCTCCGT
Organism: Cherax quadricarinatus; assembly: GCF_026875155.1. Taxonomy (NCBI): domain Eukaryota; kingdom Metazoa; phylum Arthropoda; class Malacostraca; order Decapoda; family Parastacidae; genus Cherax; species Cherax quadricarinatus. The sequence continues at coordinate 31,993,817 of NC_069424.1, forward strand.
CTTTCTGGAGTCCCTTCTGTCTCCTCTGTGAACACTTCTTTGAATCTCTTGTTGAGTTCTTCACATACTTCACGGTCATTTCCTGTTGTCTCTCCTCCTTCCTTCCTTAGCCTGATTACCTGGTCCTTGACTGTTGTTTTCCTCCTAATGTGGCTGTACAACAGTTTCGGGCCAGATTTGGCTTTCGCTGCTATGTCATTTTCATATTGTCTTTGGGCCTCCCTTCTTATCTGTGCATATTCGTTTCTGGCTCTACGACTGTTCTCCTTATTCTCCTTATTCTTCTCTCTTATTCTGTGTGTGTGTATGTGTGTGTGTGTGTGTGTGTGTGTGTGTGTGTGTGTGTGTGTGTGTGTGTGTGTGTATGTGTACTCACCTAGTTGTACTCACCTAGTTGAGGTTGCGGGGGTCGAGTCCGAGCTCCTCTTAGCTCTGGGACTAGTCTTGTTGCAAACCTTTGCACTTTCTCTAGTTTCTTCACGTGCTTGGCTAGGTGTGGGTTCCAAACTGGTGTCGCATACTCCAGTGTGTGTGTGTGTGTGTGTGTGTATGTGTGTGTGTGTGTATGTGTGTGTGTGTGTTTGTGTGTGTGTGTGTTTGTGTGTGTGTGTGTGTTTATGTGTGTGTGTGTGTTTATGTATGTGTGTGTACTCACTTATTTGTACTCACCTATTTGTGGTTGCAGGGTCGAATCATAGCTCCTGGCCCGCCTCTTCGCTGATGCTACTAGGTCCTCTCTCTCCCTGCCCCATGAGCTTTATCATACCTCGCCTTAAAACTATGTATGGTTCCCGTCTCCACTACGTCACTTTCTAGGCTATTCCACGGCCTGACTACTCTATGACTGAAGAAATACTTCCTAACATCCCTTTGATTCATCTGAGTCTTCAACTTCCAATTGTGACTCTATGTGTCTGTGTCCCTTCTCTGGAACATCCCGTCTTTGTCCTTTGTCTATTCCGCGCAGTATTTTTATATGTCGTTATCATTTCTCCCCTGACCCTCCTGTTCCTCCAGTGTCGTCAGGCCCGATTTCCTCAACCTTTCTTCGTAGGACAATCCCCGTAGCTCTGGGACTAGTCTTGTTGCAAATCTTTGCACTTTCTCTAATTTCTTGACGTGCTTGACTAGGTGTGGATTCCAAACTGGTGCTGCATACTCCAGTATGGGCCTGACGTAGATGGTATATACAGAGTCTTGAACGAATCCTTACTGAGGTATCGGAACGCTATCCATAGGTTTTGCAGGCGCCCGTATGCTGCAGCAGTTATCTGATGTGCGCCTCAGGAGATTATGCTCGGTGTTATACTCACCCCAGATCTTTTTCTTGAGTGAGGTTTGCAGTCTTTAGCATCTAAACTATATTGTGTCTGCGGTCTTCTTTGCCCTTCCCAATCTTCATGACTTTGCATTTGGCAGGGTTAAATTCAAGGAGCCAGTTGCTGGACCAGGCTTGTAGCCTGTCCAGGTCTCTTTGTAGCCCTGCCTGATCCTCATCCGATTTGATTTTTCATTAATTTCACATCATCTGCAAACAAGGACACTTCTGAGTCTACCCCTTTTCGTTATGTCGTTCACATATACCAAAAACAGCACAGGTCCTAGGACTGACTGTGTGTGTGTGTGTGTGTGGGGTGTGTGTTTTTGTGTGTGTGTGGTGTGTGGTGTGTGAGTGGTGTGGTGGAGTGTGTGTGTGTGTGTGTGTGTGTGTGTGTGTGTGTGTGTGTGTGTGTGTGTGTGTGTGCGGGGTTGGTGAGTGTGTGTGAGTGTGAGGGGTGTGTGTGTGTGTTGTGTGTGTGGTGTGTGTGTGTGTGGGGTGTGTGTGTGTGTGTGTGTGTGTGGTGTGCGTGTGTGTGTGAGTGTGTGTGAGTGTGTGTGTGTGTGTGTGTGTGTGTGTGTGTTTTGTGTGTGTTGTGTGTGTGTGTGTGTGTGTGTTTGTGTGTGTGTTTTTGTGTGTATGTGTGTGTATGTGTGTGTGTGTGTGTTTATGTATGTGTGTGGTGTGTTGTGTGTTTATGTATGTGTATATGTGTGTGTTTATGTATGTGTGTGTGTGTTTATGTATGTGTGTGTGTGCGTGTGTGTGTGTGTGTGCGTGTATGTGTGTGTACTTACACTATTTGTACTCACCTATTTGTGGTTGCAGGGGTCGAGTCTAGCTCCTGGCCCCGCCTCTTCACCGGTTGCTACTAGGCCCTCTCTCTCCCGCTCCATGAGCTTTATCAACCTCGTCTTTAAAACTGTGTATGGTTTCCTGCCTCCACTACGTCATTTTCTAGGCTATTCCACTGCCTTACAACTCTATGACTGAAGAAATACTTCCTACTATCTCTCTGACTCATTTGTGTCTTCAACTTCCAATTGTGGCTCTTGTTTCTGTGTCCCCTCCCTGGAAACATCCTGTCCTTGTCCACCTTGTCTATTCCACGCAGTATTTTATATGTCGTTATCATGTCTCCCCTGACCCTCCTGTCCTCCAGTGTCGTCAGGCCGATTTCCCTTAATCTTTCTTCATAGGACATTCCCCTTAGCTCTGGAACTAACCTTGTTGCAAACCTTTGTACTTTCTCTAGTTTCTTGACGTGCTTTATCAAGTGCGGGTTCCAAACAGGTGCTGCATACTCCAGTATGGGCCTGACATACACGGTGTACAGTGTCTTGAATGATTCCTTACTAAGGTGTCGGAATGCTGTTCTCAGGTTTGCCAGGCGCCCATATGCTGCAGCAGTTATCTGATTGATGTGTGCTTCCGGAGACATGCTCGGTGTTATACTCACCCCAAGATCTATGTGTGTGTGTGTTTATGTATGTGTGTGTGTGTGTGTGTGCGTGTGTGTGTGTGTGTGTTTATGTATGTATGTGTGTGTGTGTTGTGTGTGTGTGTTTATATGTGTGTGTGTGTGTGTGTGTGTGTGTGTGTTTATGTATGTGTGTGTGTGTTTATGTATGTGTGTGCGTGTTTATGTATGTGTGTGTGTTTATGTATGTGTGTGTGTGCGTGTGTGTGTGCGTGTATGTGTGTATGTTTGTGTTGGTGGTGGTGCCCCGCTGAGCGCCCGTTCAGAACCCCTTTGATGGGCCCGATTGAGCGCCTCTTTCAGAACCCCATTCAGAGCACCCCGTTAAGAGCCCCGTTGAGAGCCCCGTTGAGAGCCCCGTTGAGAGCCCCGTTGAGAGCCCCGTTGAGAGCCCCGTTGAGAGCTCCGTTGAGAGCCCCGTTGAGAGCTCCGTTGAGAGCCCCGTAGTGTGATGGGAGGAAGTTATGAGGAAACTTAACACTTGTCTCTGAGGTGAGGTGATCAAAGACACACTTAACACTTTTATTGTCACACTTGTAGCACTTGAGAGACACACACGTGTGCACACACACACACCACACACACACACACACACACACACACACACACACACACACATCACACACACACACACACACACACACACACACACACACACACACACACACACACACACACACACAAACACACATCACACAACCCAAATGGGGCCAGGAGCTATAAATCGACCCCTACAACAACAATTAGGTGAGTACACGCACTGACACGCACACATATATACACACATGCACACACAAACACACACACCACACAACCCAGATGGCCCACACAAGTGGGTATCACACAACCCACGTACCAGCAGCCCAAACCCATCGCACTGTACGTGCGCTCTTTACAAGGTGATTAGCGTGTACAGACAGCCTGATGTTCCCATTATTATCTTCTCTAATCACCTTCGGTAAGTATTTAAAGTCGTGTGCTTGTTATGGTTGAGAAACATGATTAATTATCAGCTTGTTCACTGACTCTACAGTGTGTACCCAGTGATACAGTGACTGTACAGTGTGTACCCAGTGATACAGTGACTGTACAGTGTGTACCCAGTGATACAGTGGCTGTACAGTGACTGTACAGTGTGTATCCAGTGATGCAGTGGCTGTACAGTGACTGTACAGTGTGTACCCAGTGATACAGTGGCTGTACAATGACTGTACAGTGTGTACCCAGTGATACAGTGGTTGTACAGTGACTGCACAGTGTGTACCCAGTGATACAGTGGCTGCAAAGTGACTGTACAGTGTGTATCCAGTGATACAGTGGCTGTACAGTGACTGTGCAGTGTGTACCCAGTGACACAGTTGCTGTACAGTGGCTGTACAGTGTGTACCCAGTGATACAGTGGCTGTACAGTGACTGTACAGTGTGTACCCAGTGATAAAGTGGCTGTACAGAGACTGTACAGTGTGTACCCAGTGATACAGTGGCTGTACAGTGACTGTACAGTGTGTACCCAGTGATAAAGTGGCTGTACAGAGACTGTACAGTGTGCACCCAGTGATACAGTGGCTGTACAGTGACTGTACAGTGTGTACCCAGTGATACAGTGGCTGTACAGTGACTGTACAGTGTGCACCCAGTGATACACTGGCTGTACAGTGACTACAGTGTATCCAGTGATACAGTGGCTGTACAGTAACTGTACAGTGTGTACCAAGTGGTACACTGGCTGTTCAGCGAGCACCCAGTGGGTCAGTGACTGTACAGTGTATACTCAGTGGGTGAGTGACTGTACAGTGTGTACTCAGTGGGTCAGGGTGTACATATATACACAGACCACTGAGCAAGTGAAACTGCAGGTAATAATGTCTCTGAGAGCATTACTGGTGTATATTGCCTGTCTATATATACACTAGGAAATATACACCTTTTGGTGTATATCTGGGAGGTATACACTAAAAGGTGTATATCTCCCTCCCGGTTTATTAAAACTGATAAATGTACATCTTTCATTGTACATTAAAATACAAATTTTATTTCGGGTAGTCCTGAGGTGAATGACGCAAGTGAATAACGCAAGTGAATAACGCAAGTGAATGACGCAAGTGAATAACGCAAGTGAATGATGCAGTGGCTGGTCCAGTGACTGGTCCAGGTGAATGATGTAAGTGAACACTGTAGGTGAGTGACCCAGGTGTATGACCTTAATAATAATAATAATAATAATAATAATAATAATAATAATAATAATAATAATAATAATAATAATAATCAGTGTAGGTACTCACTCTGTGCTTGTCGATGTGGAGTGGTCGTAAGTTAGGGTCGTACAGTAGGGTACTGGGCTCGACGTTGATTGGGCTCTGGCGACGACCGTGGGTGCACAACGACCACTCTGGGTTGATCAGTCCCCAGAACTGCGGCCCTGTGCGAGAGAGAGCCAGAGTGAGTAAAGTGCGAGAGTGAGTGAGAAAGGAGCTTGTTGCTCCTAGTGTCAGTTGAGATTAACAGTGTATTTGGTATTAGAGTATTAAGGAATAAACCAGAAACTCTCACTAAAAATCTTATTAAATGTCTAGAAGTAAATACACACTGATCTAAATGGTTTGTGAAAATATGCAATTACATTACTTTTATAACTTGCACGAAGTGTATCACTGCAGACAACAAGAACATTTCGCCCCTCCATGGAAGTTGTGGTCATTTAATATCACATAACTGCAAGTCCCTCCCCTTACTTAAATCACTTGCGAAGACAACTGCTCAGGAAGGAACTTCTCTCTTAACTGTTAGTTATAATAAGTCAGAAATTATATACACTGATGGATATCAGCAGGAGTCTACTGGCAGAGCTGCAGCTGCTCTTGTTGCTGCCTCTTCTAGATAACAGTTATAGGAACTATCGTTCTCTCCTAGGCTTAAGAGTTAACAACTAACGACTACAATGTCATCCTAAATTATGACACTGAGTGTGACTCTTTGACTTACTGATCATGTCATCACTGAAGGATCTTGACTCGCATGACTCTAACAACATGACTCTAACAACATGACTCTAACAACATGACTCTAACAACATGACTCTAACAACATGACTCTAACAACATGGCTCTAACAACATGACTAACAACATGACTCTAACAAGTTTGTAGATGAATGGTTCAGAGAACCGACATGTTGATAAATTAGACACATGTGCAACTCTTGGGTATCTTTATTGAGGAAACATACAACACTCAGTGTATGTTCAACATACAACACTCAGTGTATGTTCAACATACAACACTCAGTATAAGTTCAACATACAACACTCAGTGTATGTTCAACATACAACACTCAGTGTATGTTCAACATACAACACTCAGTGTATGTTCAACATACAACACTCAGTGTAAGTTCAACATACAACACTCAGTATAAGTTCAACATACAACACTCAGTGTATGTTCATCATACAACAATCAGTGGGATGTTCAACATACAACACTCAGTGTATGTTCAACATACAACATCGTGTATGTTCAACATACAAAAACTCGTGTATGTTCAACATACAACACCAGTGTATTTCAACATACAACACTCAGTGTATGTTCAACATACAACACTCAGTGTATGTTCAACATACAACACTCAGCATAAGTTCAACATACAACACTCAGTGTATGTTCAACATACAACACTCAGTGTATGTTCAACATACAACACTCAGTGTATGTTCAACATACAACACTCAGTATAAGTTCAACATACAACACTCAGTGTAGTTCAACATACAACACTCAGTATAAGTTTCCCAAAATACAACACTCAGTGGTATGTTCAACATACAACACCAGTATAAGTTCAACATACAACACTCAGTGTATGTTCAACATACAACACTCAGCATAAGTTCAACATACAACACTCAGTGTATTTCAACATTACAACACTCAGTGTATGTTCAACATACAACACTCAGTATAAGTTCAACATACAACACTCAGTGTATGTTCAACATACAACACTCAGCATAAGTTCAACATACAACACTCAGTGTATGTTCAACATACAACACTCAGTATAAGTTCAACATACAACACTCAGTGTATGTTCAACATACAACACTCAGTGTATGTTCAACATACAACACTCAGTATAAGTTCAACATACAACACTCAGTGTATGTTCAACATACAACACTCAGTGTATGTTCAACATACAACACTCAGTATAAGTTCAACATACAACACTCAGTATAAGTTCAACATACAACACTCAGTGTATGTTCAACATACAACACTCAGTATAAGTTCAACATACAACACTCAGTGTATGTTCAACATACAACACTCAGTATAAGTTCAACATACAACACTCATTGTATGTTCAACATACAACACTCAGTGTATGTTCAACATACAACACTCAGTATAAGTTCAACATACAACACTCAGTGTATGTTCAACATACAACACTCAGTATAAGTTCAACATACAACACTCATTGTATGTTCAACATACAACACTCATTGTATGTTCAACATACAACACTCAGTGTATGTTCAACATACAACACTCAGTATAAGTTCAACATACAACACTCAGTGTATGTTCAAACATACAACACTCATTGTATGTTCAACATACAACACTCAGTGTATGTCAACATAAACACTCAGTATAAGTTCAACATACAACACTCGTGTATGTTCAACATACAACACTCAGTGTATGTTCAAAAATACAACACTCAGTGTTGTTCAACATACAACACTCAGTATAAGTTCAACATACAACACTCAGTGTATGTTCAACATACAACACTCAGTATAAGTTCAACATACAACACTCAGTGTATGTTCAACATACAACACTCAGTATAAGTTCAACTACAACACTCAGTGTATGTTCAACATACAACACTCGCATAAGTTCAACATAAAAACACTCAGTGTATGTTCAACATACAACACTCAGTGTATGTTCAACATACAACACTCAGTATAAGTTCAACATACAACACTCAGTGTATGTTCAACATAAAAACACTCAGCATAAGTTCAACATACAACACTCAGTGTATGTTCAACATACAACACTCAGTATAAGTTCAACATACAACACTCAGTGTATGTTCAACATACAACACTCAGTATAAGTTCAACATACAACACTCAGTGTATGTTCAACATACAACACTCAGTGTATGTTCAACATACAACACTCAGTGTATGTTCAACATACAACACTCAGTATAAGTTCAACATACAACACTCAGTGTATGTTCAACATACAACACTCAGTATAAGTTCAACATACAACACTCAGTGTATGTTCAACATACAACACTCAGTATAAGTTCAACATACAACACTCAGTGTATGTTCAACAACAACAACTCAGCATAAGTTCAACATACAAACATCAGTGTATGTTCAACATACAACACTCAGTGTATGTTCAACATACAACACTCAGTATAAGTTCAACATACAACACTCAGTGTATGTTCAACATACAACACTCAGCATAAGTTCAACATACAACACTCAGTGTATGTTCAACATACAACACTCAGTGTATGTTCAACATACAACACTCACTATGTTCAGTTGCTTTCTCTCACCGAGAATTAAGGTACTTTTCCAGTGTGTGAAGGTTGGTAGCATTGTTACAGTGTGTGAAGGTTGGTAGCATTGTTACAGTGTGTGAAGGTTGGTAGAACTGTTACAGTGTGTGTGAAGGTTGGTAGCATTGTTACAGTGTGTGAAGGTTGGTAGAACTGTTACAGTGGGTGAAGGTTGGTAGTATTGTTACAGTGTGTGACGGTTGGTAGTACTGTTACAGTGTGTTTACCTGGAGAGAGTTCCGGGGATCAACGCCCCCGCGGCCCGGTCTGTGACCAGGCCTCATGGTGGATCAGAGCCTGATCAACCAGGCTGTTACTGCTGGCTGCACGCAATCCAACGTACGAGGCTCAGCCCGGCTGGTCAGGTACCGACTTTAGGTGTTTGTCCAGTGCCAGCTTGAAGACTGCCAGGGGTCTATTGGTAATCCCCCTTATGTATGCTGGGAGGCAGTTGAACAATCTTGGGCCCTTGACACTTATTGTATTGTCTCTTAACGTGTGTGAAGGTTGTTAGTACTATTACAGTGTGTGAAGGTTGGTAGTACTGTTATAGTGTGTGAAGGTTGGTAGTACTGTTACTTTGTGTGAAGGTTGGTAGTACTGTTACAGTGTGTGAAGGTTGGTAGTACTGTTACTTTGTGTGAAGGTTGGTAGTACTGTTACAGTGTGTGAAGGCTGGTAGTACTGTTACAATGTGTGAAGGTTGGTAGTACTGTTACAGTGTGTGAAGGTTGGTAGTACTGTTACAGTGTGTGAAGACTGGTAGTACTGTTACAATGTGTAAAGGTTGGTAGTACTGTTACAGTGTGTGAAGGCTGGTAGTACTGTTACAATGTGTGAAGGTTGGTAGTACTGTTACAGTGTGTGAAGACTGGTAGTACTGTTACAATGTGTGAAGATTGGTAGTACTGTTACAATGTGTAAAGGTTGGTAGTACTGTTACAATGTGTGAAGGTTGGTAGTACTGTTACAGTGTGTGAAGGTTGGTAGTACTGTTACAGTGTGTGAAGACTGGTAGTACTGTTACAATGTGTAAAGGTTGGTAGTACTGTTACAGTGTGTGAAGGCTGGTAGTACTGTTACAATGTGTGAAGGTTGGTAGTACTGTTACAGTGTGTGAAGATTGGTAGTACTGTTACAATGTGTAAAGGTTGGTAGTACTGTTACAATGTGTGAAGGTTGGGCGTACTGTTACAATGTGTAAAGGTTGGTAGTACTGTTACAATGTGTGAAGGTTGGGCGTACTGTTACAATGTGTGAAGGTTGGTAGTACTGATACAATGTGTGAAGGTTGGTAGTACTGTTACAATGTGTGAAGGTTGGTAGTACTGTTACAGTGTGTGAAGGTTGTTAGTACTGTTACAGTGTGTGAAGGTTGTTAGTACTGTTACAGTGTGTGAATGTTGGTAGTACTGTTACAGTGTGTGAAGTTTGGTAGTACTGTTACAGTGTGTGAATGTTGGTAGTACTGTTACAGTGTGTGAAGTTTGGTAGTACTGTTACAGTGTGTGAATGTTGGTAGTACTGTTACAGTGTGTGAAGGTTGTTAGTACTGGTACAGTGTGTGTGAAGATTGGTTGTAATGTTCCAGGGTGTGTGAAGGTTGGTAGTACTGTTAAAGTGTGTGAAAGTTGGTAGTGTTACAGTGTGTGTAGGCTGTTAATACTGTTACAATGTGAGAAGGTTGGTAGTACTGCTACAGTGTATGTAGGCTGTTAGTACTGTTACCAAGTGCGTAGGCTGTTAGTGCTGTTACAATGTGTGTAGGCTGTCATTGCTGTTACAGTGTACGATGTTAGTGCTGTTACCAAGTGTGTAAGATGTTATTACAGTTAGAAAGTGTAGGCTGTTAGTAATGTTACAGTGTAGGTGTTAGTACCGTTACAGTGTGTGCAGGCTGTTAGAAGTGATCATAGTGGTGGTCATGGTGATGGTTATGGTGGTGGGCATGGTAGTGGTCATGGTGGTGGTAATGGTGGTGATCATGGCGGTCATGCTCATGGTGATGGTCATGGTAGTCGTGGCGGTGGTCATGGTAGTCATGGTAGTGGGCATGGTGGTGGTCACGGTGGTCATGGTGGTAGTTATGGTGGTTGTCATGGTGCTTGTCATGGTGGTCACGGTAGTCATGATATTGGTCATGGTGGTCATAGTGGCGGTCATGGTGGTCATAATGGTGGTCATAGTGGACATGGTGATGATCATGGTGATGGTCATGGTGGTCATGGTAGTGGTCATGGTTGTGGCCATGGTGGTGGTCATGGTTGTGGTCATGGTGGTGATCATGGTGGTCATGGTAGTGGTCATGGTAGTGGTCATGGTGGCGGTCATAATGGTTGTCATGGTGGTGGTCATGGTGGTGGTCATAGTGTTGGTCATGATGGTCATGGTGGTCATGGTCGTGGTCATGATGATCATGGTAGTGTCATGGTGGTGGTCATGGTGGTGTTCATGGTGCTGTTCATGGTGGTCATGGTGGTGGTCATGGTGGTGGTCATGGTGGTGGTCATGATGGTCATGGTGGTCATGGTGGTCATGGTCGTGGTCATGGTGATCATGGTAGTGCTCATGGTGGTGTTCATGGTGGTCATGGTGGTCATGGTGGTGGTCATGATGGTTTTCATGGTGGTCATGATGGTCAGGGTGGTGGTCATGGTCGTCATGGTAGTGGTCATGGTGGTCATGGTGGTGGTAATGGTGGTGTTCATGTTGGTTATGATGGTGGTTATGATGGTGGTCATGGTGGTGGTCATGGTGGTGGACATGGTGGTCATGGTGGTTATGGTGGTGGTCATGATAGTGGTCATGGTGGTGGGCATGGTGGTCATGGTGGTGGTCATGGTGGTGGTTATGTTGGTTATGATGGTGGTCATGGTGGTGGTCATGGTGGTGGTCATGGTGGTCATAGTGGTGGTCATGGTGGTCATGGTGGCGATCATGGTAGTCATGGTGGTGGTCATGGTGGTGGTCATGGTGGTCATGATGGTGGTCATGGTGGTGGTCATGGTAGTCATGGTGGTGATCATGGTGGTGGTCATGGTGGTGGTCATGGCAGTCATGGTGGTGGTCATGGTAGTCATGATGGTGGTCATGGTGGTGGTCATGGTGGTGGTCATGGTAGTCATGGTGGTGGTCATGGTAGTCATGATGGTGGTCATGGTGGTGGTCATGGTGGTGGTCATGGTAGTCATGGTGGTGGTCATGTTAGTCATGGAGTCATGGTGGTGGTCATGGTGGTAGTCATGGTGGCGGTCATGGTAGTCATGGTGGTGGTCATGGTAGTCATGGCGGCGGTCATGGTAGTCATGGTGGTGGTCATGGTGGTAGTCATGGTGGTGGTCATGGTAGTCATGGTGGTAGTCATGGTGGCGGTCATGGTAGTTATGGTGGTGGTCATGGTGGTGGTCATGGTAGTCATGGTGGTAGTCATGGTGGCGGTCATGGTAGTCATGGTGGTGGTCATGGTGGTAGTCATGGTGGTGGTCATGGTGGTGATCATGGTAGCCATGGTTGTGGTCATGGTAGTCATGGTGGTGGTCATGGTAGTCATGGTGGTGGTCATGGTGGTGATCATGGTAGTCATGGTGGTAGTCATGGTGGCGGTCATGGTAGTCATAGTGGCGGTCATGGTAGTCATGGTGGCGGTCATGGCAGTCATGGTGGTGGTCATGGTGGTAGTGATGGTGGTGGTCATGGTGGTGATCATGGTAGCCATGGTGGTGGTCATGGTAGTCATGGTGGTGGTCATGGTAGTCATGATGGTAGTCATGGTGGTGATCATGGTAGTCATGGTGGCGGTCATGGTAGTCATGGTGGTGGTCATGGTAGTCATGGTGGTGGTCATGGTAGTCATGGTGGTAGTCATGGTGGTGATCATGGTAGTCATGGTGGCGGTCATGGTAGTCATGGTGGTGGTCATGGTAGTCATGGTGGTGGTCATGGTAGTCATGGTGGTGGTCATGGTAGTCATGGTGGTAGTCATGGTGGTGATCATGGTAGTCATGGTGGCGGTCATGGTAGTCATGGTGGTGGTCATGGTAGTCATGGTGGTGGTCATGGTAGTCATGGTGGTGGTCATGGTAGTCATGGTGGTGGTCATGGTAGTCATGGTGGCGGTCATGGTAGTCATGGTGGTGGTCATGGTGGCGGTCATGGTAGTCATGGTGGTGGTCATGGTAGTCATGGTGGTGGTCATGGTAGTCATGGTGGCGGTCATGGTAGTCATGGTGGTAGTCATGGTGGCGGTCATGGTAGTCATGGTGGTGGTCATGGTAGTCATGGTGGTGGTCATGGTAGTCATGGTGGTGGTCATGGTAGTCATGGTGGTGGTCATGGTAGTCATGGTGGCGGTCATGGTAGTCATGGTGGTAGTCATGGTGGTGGTCATGGTAGTCATGGTGGTGGTCATGGTAGTCATGGTGGTGGTCATGGTAGTCATGGTGGTGGTCATGGTAGTCATGGTGGCGGGGGTAGGTAGCATGGTGGTGGTCATGGTAGTCATGGTGGTGGTCATGGTAGTCATGGTGGTGGTCATGGTAGTCATGGTGGTGGTCATGGTAGTCACGGTGGTGATCATGGTAGCCATGGTGGTGGTCATGGTGGCGGTCATGGTAGTCATGGTGGTGGTCATGGTAGTCATGGTGGTGGTCATGGGACACACACAGGTAAGCACCATTACCTGCCTCGCCATGCCTGACCAAAATGCAAATTCCATTTTTCGTTCGCACTTCAAAATTAAACGCAATTTTTGTTTAGCAAAATTATTATTATTATTATTATTATTATTATTATTATAACAGCATTTATCATAATAATAATAATAATAATAATAATAATAATAATGAAGAAGAAGAAGAAGAAGAAGAAGAAGAAGAAGAAGAAGAAGAAGAAGAAGAAGAAGAAGAAGAAGAAAAAGAAGAAGACGAAGAAGAAGAAGAAGAAGAAGAAGAAGAAGAAGAAGAAGAAGAAGAAGAAGAAGAAGACAACTGGAATATTTTTAAGAATAGTTTACACTTCCAAGACACTAACAAATATTCATAATAATCATAAAACTAAAAGAAAACATTCCAGACACTCATAACACTCACAACAGACACATAACACACAACATAGGCTCCTACTACACAACATAGGCTGGTACTACACAACATAGGCTGGTACTACACAACATAGGCTCCTACTACACAACATAGGCTGGTACTACACAACATAGGCTGGTACTACACAATATAGGCTCCTACTACATAACATAGGCTCCTACCACACAACATAGGCTGGTACTACACAACATAGGCTGGTACTACACAACATAGGCTGGTACTACACAACATAGGCTGGTACTACACAACATAGGCTCCTACTACACAACATAGGCTCCTACTACACAACATAGGCTCCTACTACACAACATAGGCTGGTACTACACAACATAGGCTCCTACTACACAACATAGGCTGGTACTACACAACATAGGCTGGTACTACACAACATAGGCTCCTACTACACAACATAGGCTCCTACTACACAACATAGGCTGGTACTACACAACATAGGCTGGTACTACACAACATAGGCTCCTACCACACAACATAGGCTGGTACTACACAACATAGGCTCCTACTACACAACATAGGCTGGTACTACACAACATAGGCTGGTACTACACAACATAGGCTCCTACCACACAACATAGGCTGGTACTACACAACATAGGCTCCTACTACACAACATAGGCTGGTACTACACAACATAGGCTGGTACTACACAACATAGGCTCCTACTACACAACATAGGCTCCTACTACACAACATAGGCTCCTACTACACAACATAGGCTGGTACTACACAACATAGGCTCCTACTACACAACATAGGCTGGTACTACACAACATAGGCTGGTACTACACAACATAGGCTCCTACTACACAACATAGGCTCCTACTACACAACATAGGCTCCTACTACACAACATAGGCTCCTACTACACAACATAGGCTGGTACTACACAACATAGGCTGGCACTACACAACATAGGCTGGTACTACACAACCTAGGCTCCTACTACACAACATAGGCTGGTACTACACAACATAGGCTGGCACTACACAACATAGGCTGGCACTACACAACATAGGCTGGCACTACACAACATAGGCTGGCACTACACAACATAGGCTGGCACTCACCAGAGATGCCATCATAGGTCCACCACTTGGCCCAGTCCCAGCTCACACCCAGTCCTCCTGAAACACAAATATTTTTTTACAGTCATGAAATAATCACATAATCCAGATTTTCAATTACAATTACAATTACAATTACAATTACTCAGAAAAATAACACATTACAATTACTTGTTATCATACACTAAATTATTTTCTTCATTTACTTTAAATTTTACTAATGTTAAAATCCTTTTTAAATGTTGGAAATAATAAGTAACATTTTCTTCACAATGTGTAATTAATTGTAAGTGGTTGAACAATGTACAAGAATACCATTAGTTACATTTTGAGTCACAGTCAACCAGATGGAGAACATGTGCATAATATTTGTCACAGCAGAGCAACCTAAGATCCCACAAGATTACAAATAACTAAATAAATATCGTCTCACATAAAGTTGTTTACAGTGTTAGATCTTAGACGTAATGTTGACATTGTTTGCTGCGCTGCAGTTTACAGGAGGGAACACCACCGAGATGATCAACAATGTTAGTAGTAGTTTTGTAATAAATTGTTGCATGAAGTTGTAAAGGAGTTATCTCACTATGTCTTAGTTTAATATCTTCATTATTATGCTCTCCATACCCATGGTGTGGGTGGGAGTCACACCGTACCCATGGTGTGGGTGGGAGTCACACCATACCCATGGTGTGGGTGGGAGTCACACCATACCCATGGTGTGGGTGGTAGTCACACCATACCCATGGTGTAGGTGGGAGTCACACCATACCCATGGTGTGGGTGGGAGTCACACCATACCCATGGTGTGGGTGGGAGTCACACCATACCCATGGTGTGGGTGGTAGTCACACCATACCCATGGTGTGGTGGGAGTCACACCATACCCATGGTGTGGTGGGAGTCACACCATACCCATGGTGTGGTGGGAGTCACACCATACCCATGGTGTGGGTGGGTGTCAAACCATACCCATGGTGTGGGTGGGAGTCACACCATACCCATGGTGTGGGTGGGAGTCACACCATACCCATGGTGTGGGTGGTAGTCACACCATACCCATGGTGTGGGTGGTAGTCACACCATACCCATGGTGTGGGTGGTAGTCACACCATACCCATGGTGTGGGTGGTAGTCACACCATACCCATGGTGTGGGTGGGAGTCAAACCATACCCATGGTGTGGGTGGGAGTCACACCATACCCATGGTGTGGGTGGGAGTCAAACCATACCCATGGTGTGGGTGGGAGTCACACCATACCCATGGTGTGGGTGGGAGTCACACCATACCCATGGTGTGGTTGGTAGTCACACCATACCCATAGTGTGGTTGGTAGTCACACCATACCCATGATGTGGGTGGTAGTCAAACCATACCCATGGTGTGGGTGGTAGTCACACCATACCCATGGTGTGGGTGGGAGTCACACCATACCCATGGTGTGCGTGGGAGTCACACCATACCCATGGTGTGGGTGGGAGTCACACCGTACCCATGGTGTGGGTGGGAGTCACACCATACCCATGGTGTGGGTGGTAGTCACACCATACCCATGGTGTGGGTGGGAGTCACACCATACCCATGGTGTGGGTGGAGTCACAACCGTACCCATGGTGTGGGTGGGAGTCACACCATACCCATGGTGTGGGTGGGAGTCACACCATACCCATGGTGTGGGTGGTAGTCACACCATACCCATGGTGTGGGTGGGAGTCAAACCATACCCATGGTGTGGGTGGGAGTCACACCATACCCATGGTGTGGGTGGGAGTCACACCATACCCATGGTGTGGGTGGTAGTCACACCATACCCATGGTGTGGGTGGGAGTCACACCATACCCTTGGTGTGGGTGGGAGTCACACCATACCCATGGTGTGGGGGGAGTCACACCATACCCATGGTGTGGGTGGGAGTCACACCATACCCATGGTGTGGGTGGTAGTCACACCATACCCATGGTGTGGGTGGGAGTCACACCATACCCATGGTGTGGGTGGGAGTCACACCGTACCCATGGTGTGGGTGGGAGTCACACCATACCCATGGTGTGGGTGGGAGTCACACCATACCCATGGTGTGGGTGGGAGTCACACCATACCCATGGTGTGGGTGGGAGTCACACCGTACCCATGGTGTGGGTGGGAGTCACACCATACCCATGGTGTGGGTGGGAGTCACACCATACCCATGGTGTGGGTGGGAGTCACACCGTACCCATGGTGTGGGTGGGAGTCACACCATACCCATGGTGTGGGTGGGAGTCACACCATACCCATGGTGTGGGTGGTAGTCACACCTAACCCATGGTGTGGGTGGTAGTCACACCATACCCATGGTGTGGGTGGGAGTCACACCATACCCATGGTGTGGGTGGTAGTCACACCATACCCATGGTGTAGGTGGGAGTCACACCATACCCATGGTGTGGGTGGTAGTCACACCATACCCATGGTGTGGGCGGTAGTCACACCATACCCATGGTGTGGGCGGTAGTCACACCATACCCATGGTGTGGGCGGTAGTCACACCATACCCATGGTGTGGGCGGTAGTCACACCATACCCATGGTGTGGTCGGTAGTCACACCATACCCATGGTGTGGGTGGTAGTCACACCATACCCATGGTGTGGGTGGGAGTCACACCATACCCATGGTGTGAGTGGTAGTCACACCATACCCATGGTGTGGGTGGTAGTCACACCATACCCATGGTGTGAGTGGTAGTCACACCATACCCATGGTGTGAGTGGTAGTCACACCATACCCATGGTGTGGGTGGTAGTCACACCATACCATGGTGTGGGTGGTATCACACCATACCCATGGTGTGAGTGGTAGTCCACACCATACCCATGGTGTGAGTGGTAGTCACACCATACCCATGGTGTGGGTGGTAGTCAAAAGATTACAGAGACACATAATGTGTCCAGGGACTGAGTCACAGAGTTTGGCCAGCTAAACATGGTACATTAGTAATGAATAATGTACATGCTTATATCTTGTTATAATCGTAACAAGTTACTCGCATTTATGTAGACATGAATTGTCACAAAAATACTACTGGTGTATACAGCTTATATGTGGTTTGGAATTATTATTATTTTCTTGTATTTTAGCATGGTAAGGTTGAATTTAAAGAAAACTTAAGTGAATATGAGTTATTTACAAAAGGCAAAATCAGGGTATTTTCCCAGAATGGTTTAATATACCACTGTGGATAAAATACTTCGACGTATCTTGAACATTTGTGAATGATTTGTCCCACAGGCACTGGTAACCCAGCCGGTGCCGGGCTGTAGTGACTTCCAAGACTCTGCTTAATTTGTTGGATGCACCATAGACATGTGGCTCCTCCTGCATGATAGAATGCTGATAGATGGACTGACTGGTGTCAATCTCCCTCGGTTTCAAGTCAATGAAGTTCATTTGAAGTTCTTTACATATTGTCTCCAGACTGCTGACAGCCCAAGATTGTAATCTACCCCGTCCTTGAAGACCTTTGTCAAGTCATCAGTTCTATCATACATCTTGAAGACCAATGTGAGATGGAATCCACAGAAGATATACTCTGGCTCCATTGTCCACAATCCTACCATACCTGTTTCTAGCTTCTGACACAAGCATGCCACAACTGGCAATCATGGAGTTGAGAGTATTTATGGATAATAGAGAATCAACTACAGTTAAGGTGTCAACCTGAGATAAATGGATTCATTTGGTTGCAATGATTGTACTAAACAGCCCAGTTTGAAAGGCAGATGACCAAGTGTTGATGCATGCTTCAGTTTCTGTGAGAACCATCACTGTGGACAAATTTTCTCCAACCTCCAGGGGGGCGTCAACCTCCCTCTCAGGGAGCTAAGACCCCTCTCTCTATTTTCCCACCCTGGAGAGCAAGAGTATGAGAGCGGATCATGCCCTATTCTTTTTGCACTATCAGAGACGAAGTAAGCTCATATGTCTTACAACCAAGCATCCCACACTCAGCAATTTTAAATTGCAGCATTTCAGAATGCCCATTTATCTTAACACATGTTTCTGACCCTGTAAAATCAAGACACTTTCTAATGAGTTTGCAGATCAAGAATAGATAACATTAACACCCAATATTTGTATGTTTCCAGCAGCATTTACACTCTTATGGGAGTCTCTGCAAGATTTTACAAATATGTGTTTATCTGAGGAAATTGCTATTTCCCAAAACCAGGAAAAAATCAGAATAATTTGCTTCTAAACCGTTGATATATCTAGGGCCATCATACCCCACAACCAGCATCTTAGACTCAAGAAATCCGCTCCTTTTGATTCAGATAAGTCACTAGAACTGGCATCTGCGCCTGAAGACATCATGTCAGCAGATAACCACCCATAAAAGGAGGGCAGAGGTTGCAACAGGAAGATTGTAGCTTGATTCAACCTTGAACACCTGATGAAGTGACCAAGGTACTACCAGGCCAGGCCACACAGCGTTGAAAGAAAAAACATTCGTGGGCGTATTCATGTGTATGCGAATCCCGAGTCGTGCATTGACAAACTCCAGGAAAGGCTGTGGAAGAGATAAGAATCTGCGCATGAGCACCAGAAATTCTTCCTCCCGTGAATAATTATGGGTTATTCGCGAGTGATAGTCGTCAGGCGACGTGTGCCAAGTAGATGTTGTAAGTGAAGACTTCACAAAGTCACTACGCATCTCAAGCCATCGATAATGGTTTTCTTGACGTTGTAAAGTCACCGGTCCCGTTACAACGAGCCCGGTAAGTCTCTGTTGTACTAGACATCCTCCTAATTCCATTGAAGTGCCTAGAGCCGATGTTAGGTGAACAGGACTAACCATTCAAGTCCACGAAGGGCGGCCCAAGCCCAAAACACAGGTAAGGGTCGCCCACGACTTCCAGATGATAAACCTGACATACTGATAATATATGTCAGCAGGGCGTGTATTAGCACTAGTTATAATCACCTCCTTCCCGCCACAGTGAGTATACAAACGGCAATGTCGAAGGAAAACCTTGATAGAGGTTGCAGGTGTTTTGAGCTATCATCATCAAAGATGAGTAGTTAGGTTAAGTAAGGATCGTCAGGAAACAGGACAAGCGTTTCCTGACGCGGGTCTTAGTCAGATGCCACGCCGTTGGAGCTTTTATTCATCTGATCGAGGCCTTCCGCTGGCTTACCTGTCCACCCCTTTAAAAATTAAGGTTTTAAGTAGATTAGATGAGTAGTAATCTACATAGGGGTCTTTTTATTTCATCAATTTTATTGTACTCATCTCACCCAAAATCCCAAAAAAATCACTCTGGCAACAACGGCACTACCATCTGCACCAGAACCAGCTGCACCAGACCCAGCTGCACCAGAACCAGCTGCACCAGACCCAGATGCACCAGAACCAGCTGCACCAGAACCAGCTGCACCAGTGGATTGATAAACACAACCATCAACATACATAATTTCTGGAAGACTGTGATTAAAGCATCAGTACAACATAAGACATCGTGCTTAATTTCAAGACGAAGCTTTGGTTGCTATTTAAGAAGCTTAAAGCTTAAGGATAGTGGTTTAGAATGCGGTAATTTCCAATGGAGCAGAGAAGTGTTGCCTTACTTGATATAGATCGTGTATCTAATACATTCCGACGTCAATTCCAGTTTTATGATCCATCTGGAGGACTGATTTGATTTTACCGCCGAAGCGGCTAGTTTAATGTGTACTCCATATCCATCCTGTGGAGGATAACGTAAACGCATA
>NC_069424.1:32021658-32041658 GCF_026875155.1 Cherax quadricarinatus
TCATATCCATCCCACCTGCCCTTCATATCCATCCCACCTCCCCCTTCATATCCATCCCACCTGCCCTTCAAATCCGACCCACCTGCCCTTCATACTATCCCACCTGCCCTTCATATCCATCCTACCTGCCCTTCATATCCATCCTACTGCCCTTCATATCCATCCCACCTGCCCTATATATCCATCCCACCTCCCTTCATATCCATCCTACCTGCCCTTCATATCCATCCAAACCTGCCCTTCATATCCCCCCCAAACCTGCCCTTCATATCCATCCTACCTGCCCTTCATATCCATCCTACCTGCCCTTCATATCCATCCTACCTGCCCTTCATATCCATCCCACCTGCCCTTCATATCCATCCTACCTGCCCTTCATACCCATCCCACCTGCCCTTCATTACCTTTCCCACCTGCCCTTCATATCCATCCTCCCTGCCCTTCATACCCATCCCACCTCCCCTTTTCGTATCCATCCTACCTGCCTTTCATATCCATCCCACCTGCCCTTCATACCATCCCACCTGCCCTTCATATCCATCCCACCTGCCCTTCATATCCATCCTACCTGCCCTTTATATCCATCCTACCTGCCCTTCCTATCCATCCTACCTGCCCTTCCCATCCATCCAAACCTGCCCTTCCTATCCATCCCCCCTGCCCTTCAATATCCATCCCACCTGTCCTTCCTACCATCCCACCTGCCCTTCCTATCCACCCCACCTGTCCTTCCTATCCATCCCACCTGTCCCCCCCTTCCATCCATCCCACCTGTCCTTCCTATGCATCCCAACTGTCCTTCCTATCCATCCCCACCTGTCCTTCCTATCCATCCCACCTGCCCCTTCCTATCCCCCCCCACCTGCCCTTCCTATCCATCCCAACTGTCCTTCTATCCATCCCACCTGTCCTTCCTATCCACCCCACCTGCCCTTCCTATCCATCCCAACTGTCCTTCCTATCCATCCCACCTTCCTTCCTATCCACCCCAAACCTGTCCTTCCTATCCACCCCACCTGCCCTTCCTATCCACCCCAAACCTGTCCTTCCAAATCCTTTCCCACCTGCCCTTCATATCCATCCCACCTGTCCTTCCTATCCATCCCACCTGCCCTTCCTATCCTTTCCCACCTGTCCTTCCTATCCATCCCACCTGCCCTTCCTATCCATCCCACCTGCTCTTCCTATGCATCCCAACTGTCCTTCCTATCCATCCCACCTGTCCTTCCTATCCATCCCACCTGCCCTTTTCCTATCCACCCCACCTGCCCTTCCTATCCATCCTACCTGCCCTTCCTATCCATCCCACCTGTCCTTCCTATCCATCCCACCTGTCCTTCCTATCCATCCCACCTGCCCTTCCTATCCATCCCCCCTGTCCTTCCAAACCATCCCACCTGCCCTTCCTATCCATCCCACCTGTCCTTCCTATCCATCCCACCTGTTCTTCCTATCCATCCCACCTGCCCTTCATATCCATCCCACCTGCCCTTCCTATCCATCCCCCCTGTCCTTTCTGTCCATCCCACCTGCCCTTCCTATCCACCCCACCTGTAGTTCCTATCCATCCCACCTGTCCTTCCTATCCATCCCACCTGCCCTTCCTATCCATCCCACCTGTCCTTCCTATCCATCCCACCTGTCCTTCCTATCCATCCCACTTGCCCTTCCTATCCATCCCACCTGCCCTTCCTATCCATCCCACCTGTCCTTCTTATCCATCCCACCTGTCCTTCCTATCCATCCCACCTGCCCTTCCTATCCATCCACCTTCCTTCCTATCCATCCCACCTGTCGTTCCTATCCATCCCACTTGCCCTTTCCTATCCATCCCACCTGCCCTTCCTATCCATCCCACCTGTCCTTCTTATCCACCCACCGTCCTTCCTATCATCCCACCTGCCCTTCTTATCCATCCCACCTGTCCTTCCTTTTTATCCCACCTGCTTTTCCCTATGCACCCAACTGTCCTTCCTATCCATCCCACCTGTCCTTCCTATCCATCCCACCTGCCCTTTCCCTTTATCCATCCCACCTGCCCTCCCTATCCATCCCACCTGCCCTTCCTATCCATCCCACCTGTCCTTTCTATCCATCCCACCTGTCCTTCCTTTTCCTCCCACCTCCCCTTCCTATCCATCCCACCTGTCCTTTCCCTATCCATCCCAACGTGCCCTTCCTATCCATCCACCTGTCCTTCCTACCTATCCACCTTCTCTTCCTATGCATCCCAACTGTCCTTCCATCCATCCCACCTTCCTTCCTATCCATCCCACCTGCCCTTTCCCTATCCATCCCACCTGCCCTTCCTATCCATCCCACCTGCCCTTCCTATCCATCCCACCTGTCCTTCCTATCCATCCCACCTGCCCTTCCTATCCATCCCACCTGTCCTTCCTACCTATCCCACCTGCTCTTCCTATGCATCCCAACTGTCCTTCCTATCCATCCCACCTGTCCTTCCTATCCATCCCACCTGTCCTTCCTATCCATCCCACCTGCCCTTCCTATCCATCCCACCTGCCCGTCCTATCTATCCCACCTGTCCTTCCTATCCATCCCACCTGTCCTTCCTATCCATCCCCCCTTTGCCCTTCCTATCCATCCCACCTGTCCTTCCTACCTATCCCACCTGCTCTTCCTATGCATCCCAACTGTCCTTCCTATCCATCCCACCTGTCCTTCCTATCCATCCCACCTGTCCTTCCTATCCATCCCACCTGCCCTTCCTATCCATCCCATCTGTCCTTCCTATCCATCCCACCTGTCCTTCCTATCCACCCCACCTGCCCTTCCTATCCGTCCCACCTGTTCTTAGAATTCATCCCACCTGTTCTTAGAATTCATCCCACCTGCCCTTTCTATCCATTCCACCTCCCCTTCAAATTTACCCTTCCTACCTTCCCTTCCCACCCATCCCACCTACCCTTCCCTTCCCGCTCATCCTAACTTCCCTTCCCACCTGCCCTTCCAACTCATTTCACATGCCCTTCGTACCCATCCCCCCTTACCCTTCCCACCTTCCCTTCCTTTAAAACCTGCACTTCGGGTGGAGAAGGCTGGCTCTGGGCAGCAGGCAGGCGATCAAGGTATCCTGATTACAAAAACGTCAGCCTCACTGCCTGAGGGATTGCCACGTCTGGCAGCTACTGAGCTCTGACGAATGCTGAGGTGGACTACCAGGATACACACACTCACACAAAACACACACACACCACACACACACAACCACACACACACACACACCCCACACACACACACACACACACCCCACACACACACACACACACACACACACACACTCCTCTCTCTCTCTCTCTCTCTCTCTCTCTCTCTCACATATCAGTGAAGAGGCGGGGCCAGGAGCTGCGACTCGACCTCTGCTATCATATATAGGTGAGTACTTAGACATACAGCACCACCAGCACCACCACCATCCGCAGCTGAAACAGTAACTGGAGCAGCAGCACCAGTAGCACCACCAGTGTCAGCAGCAGCACCAGCAGAGGAATCAGCAGAAGCACCTTTATCAACAGCACCAGAATCACCAGCTGCAGCAGCACCAGCAGCTGGTGGCAGCAGCAACAGCAGCTGGCAACTGTGACAACGCTAAAGCTGGTAAGATCATGACTTAAACTGTTTACAACTTCTGTCTTCACTTTGTTTACAAGTTGATTTACAGATTTTTTCGCAGGGTGATTTACACCTCCCACGCCTGAGACTCCCTTGACGGCCACCAGCCGGGACTAACACCTGCACCACGTCAAGACTATCACCTGCACCACGTCAAGACTAGCACCTGCACCACGTCAAGACTAGCACCTGCACCACGTCAAGGCTAGCACCTGCACCACGTCAAGACTAGCACCTGCACCACGTCAAGACTAGCACCTGCACCACGTCAAGACATAACACCTGCACCACGACAAGACTAGCGCCTGCACCACGTCAAGACTAGCACCTGCACCACGTCAAGACTAGCACCTGCACCACGTCAAGACTAGCACCTGCACCACGTCAAGACTAGCACCTGCACCACGTCAAGACTAGCACCTGCACCACGTCAAGACT
Organism: Cherax quadricarinatus; assembly: GCF_026875155.1. Taxonomy (NCBI): domain Eukaryota; kingdom Metazoa; phylum Arthropoda; class Malacostraca; order Decapoda; family Parastacidae; genus Cherax; species Cherax quadricarinatus. The sequence goes on from NC_069424.1 coordinate 32,025,730, forward strand.
AGCACCTGCACCACGTCAAGACTAGCACCTGCACCACGTCAAGACTAGCACCTGCACCACGTCAAGACTAACACGTGCATCACGTCAAGACTAACACCTGCACCACGTCAAGACTAGCACCTGCACCACGTCAAGACTAGCACCTGCACCACGTCAAGACTAACACCTGCACCACGTCAAGACTAACACCTGCACCACGTCAAGACTAGCACCTGCAACACGTCAAGACTAACACCTGCACCACATCAAGACTAACACCTGCACCACGTCAAGGCTGACACCTGCACTACGTTAAGAGTAACATCTGCACCACGTCAAGACTAACACCTGCACAACGTTAAGAGTAACACCTGCACCTCGTTAAGTGTAACATCTGCACCACGTCAAGACTAACACCTGCACAACGTTAAGAGTAACACCTGCACCACGTTAAAACTAACACCTGCATCACGTTAAGAGTAACATCTGCACCACGTTAAGCGTAACATCTGCGCCACGTCAAGACTAACACCTGCACAACGTTAAGAGTAACACCTGCACCACTTTAAGAGTAACACCTGCACCACTTTAAGAGTAACACCTGCACCACGTTAAGCGTAACATCTGCACCACGTTAAGAGTAACACCTGCACCACGTTAAGAGTAACACCTGCATCACGTTAAGAGTAACACCTGCACCACGTTAAGAGCAACATCTGCACCACGTTAAGAGCAACACCTGCACCACGTTAAGAGTAACACCTGCAACACTTTAAGAGTAACACCTGCACCACGTTAAGCGTAACATCTGCACCACGTTAAGAGTAACACCTGCACCACGTTAAGAGTAACACCTGCACCGCGTTAAGAGCAACATCTGCACCATGTTAAGAGTAACACCTGCACCACGTTAAGAGTAACATCTGCACGACGTTAAGAGTAACATCTGCACCACGTTAAGAGCAACACCTGCACCACGTTAAGAGTAACATCTGCACCACGTTAAGAGTAACATCTGCACCACGTTAAGAGTAACATCTGCACCACGTTAAGAGTAACATCTGCACCACGTTAAGAGCAACACCTGCACCACGTTAAGAGTAACACCTGCACCACGTTAAGAGCAACACCTGCACCACGTTAAGAGTAACACCTGCACCACGTAAAGAGCAACATCTGCACGTTAAGAGTAACATCTGCACCACGTTAAGAGTAACACCTGCACCACGTTAAGAGTAACACCTGCACCACGTTAAGAGCAACATCTGCACCACGTTAAGAGTAACATCTGCACGTTAAGAGTAACATCTGCACCATGTTAAGAGTAACATCTGCACCACGTTAAGAGTAACACCTGCACCACGTTAAGAGCAACATCTGCACCATGTTAAGAGTAACACCTGCACCACGTTAAGAGTAACATCTGCACCACGTTAACAGTAACATCTGCATCACGTTAAGAGCAACACCTGCACCACGTTAAGAGTAACACCTGCACCACGTTAAGAGCAACACCTGCACCACGTTAAGAGTAACATCTGCACCACGTTAAGAGTAACATCTGCACCACGTTAAGAGTAACATCTGCACCACGTTAAGAGTAACATCTGCACCACGTTAAGAGCAACATCTGCACCACGTTAAGAGCAACACCTGCACCACGTTAAGAGTAACACCTGCACCACGTTAAGAGCAACATCTGCACCATGTTAAGAGTAACACCTGCACCACGTTAAGAGTAACATCTGCACAACGTTAAGAGAAACACCTGCACCACGTTAAGAGTAACACCTGCACCACGTTAAGAGCAACACCTGCACCACGTTAAGAGTATCATCTGCACCACGTTAAGAGCAACACCTGCACCACGTTAAGAGTAACATCTGCACCACGTTAAGAGTAACATCTGCACCACGTTAAGAGTAACATCTGCACCACGTTAAGAGTAACATCTGCACCACATTAAGAGTAACACCTGCACCACGTTAAGAGTAACAACTGCACCAAGTTAAGAGTAACACCTGCATCACGTTAAGAGCAACATCTGCACCACGTTAAGAGTAACACCTGCACCACGTTAAGAGTAACATCTGCACCACGGTAAGGGTAACATCTGCACCACGTTAAGAGTAACACCTGCACCACGTTAAGAGCAACATCTGCACCACATTAAGAGTAACACCTGCACCACGTTAAGAGTAACAAGTGCACCACGTTAAGAGTAACAATTGCGTCACGTTAAGAGCAACATCTGCACCACGTTAAGAATAACACCTGCACCACGTTAAGAGTAACACCTGCACCACGTTAAGAGTAACATCTGCACCACGGTAAGGGTAACATCTACACCACGTTAAGAGTAACATCTGCACCACGTTAAGAGTAACATCTGCACCACGTTAAGAGCAACACCTGCACCACGTTAAAAGTAACATCTGCACCACGTTAAGAGTAACATCTGCACCACGTTAAGAGTAACATCTGCACCACGTTAAGAGTAACATCTGCACCACGTTAAGAGTAACATCTGCACCACGGTACGAGTAACACCTGCACCACGTTAAGAGTAACATCTGCACCACGTTAAGAGTAACATCTGCACCACGTTAAGAGTAACACCTGCACCACGTTAAGAGCAACATCTGCGCCACGTTAAGAGTAACACCGGCACCACGTTAAGAGCAACATCTGCACCACGTTAAGAGTAACATCTGCACCACTTTAAGAGTAACATCTGCACCACGTTAAGAGCAACATCTGCACCACGTTAAGAGCAACACCTGCACCACGTTAAGAGTAACATCTGCACAACGTTAAGAGCAACACCTGCACCACTTTAAGAGTAACACCTGCACCACGTTAAGCGTAACATCTGCACAACGTTAAGAGCAACGTCTGCACCACGTTAAGAGTAACACCTGCACCACTTTAAGAGTAACATCTGCACCACGTTAAGAGTAACATCTGCACCACTTTAAGAGTAACATCTGCACCACGTTAAGAGCAACATCTGCACCACGTTAAGAGCAACATCTGCACAATGTTAAGAGTAACACCTGCACCACGTTAAGAGTAACATCTGCACCACGTTAAGAGAAACACCTGCACCACGTTAAGAGTAACACCTGCACCACGTTAAGAGCAACACCTGCACCATGTTAAGAGTAACATCTGCACCACGTTAAGAGCAACACCTGCACCACGTTAAGAGTAACATCTGCACCACGTTAAGAGTAACATCTGCACCACGTTAAGAGTAACATCTGCACCACGTTAAATCACGTTAAGAGCAACATCTGCACCACGTTAAGAATAACACCTGCACCACGTTAAGAGTAACATCTGCACCACGTTAAGAGTAACATCTGCATCACGTTAAGAGCAACACCTGCACCACGTTAAGAGTAACACCTGCACCACGTTAAGAGCAACACCTGCACCACGTTAAGAGTAACATCTGCACCACGTTAAGAGTAACATCTGCACCACGTTAAGAGTAACATCTGCACCACGTTAAGAGTAACATCTGCACCACGTTAAGAGCAACATCTGCACCACGTTAAGAGCAACACCTGCACCACGTTAAGAGTAACACCTGCACCACGTTAAGAGCAACATCTGCACCATGTTAAGAGTAACACCTGCACCACGTTAAGAGTAACATCTGCACAACGTTAAGAGAAACACCTGCACCACGTTAAGAGTAACACCTGCACCACGTTAAGAGCAACACCTGCACCACGTTAAGAGTATCATCTGCCACCACGTTAAGAGCAACACCTGCAACCACGTTAAGAGTAACATCTGCACCACGTTAAGAGTAACATCTGCACCACGTTAAGAGTAACATCTGCACCACGTTAAGAGTAACATCTGCACCACATTAAGAGTAACACCTGCACCACGTTAAGAGTAACAACTGCACCACGTTAAGAGTAACATCTGCACCACGGTAAGGGTAACATCTGCACCACGTTAAGAGTAACACCTGCACCACGTTAAGAGCAACATCTGCACCACATTAAGAGTAACACCTGCACCACGTTAAGAGTAACAACTGCACCACGTTAAGAGTAACACCTGCATCACGTTAAGAGCAACATCTGCACCACGTTAAGAATAACACCTGCACCACGTTAAGAGTAACACCTGCACCACGTTAAGAGTAACATCTGCACCACGGTAAGGGTAACATCTGCACCACGTTAAGAGTAACATCTGCACCACGTTAAGAGCAACACCTGCACCACGTTAAAAGTAACATCTGCACCACGTTAAGAGTAACATCTGCACCACGTTAAGAGTAACATCTGCACCACGTTAAGAGTAACATCTGCACCACGTTAAGAGTAACATCTGCACCACGGTACGAGTAACACCTGCACCACGTTAAGAGTAACATCTGCACCACGTTAAGAGTAACATCTGCACCACGTTAAGAGTAACACCTGCACCACGTTAAGAGCAACATCTGGCCCACGTTAAGAGTAACACCTGCACCACGTTAAGAGCAACATCTGCACCACGTTAAGAGTAACATCTGCACCACTTTAAGAGTAACATCTGCACCACGTTAAGAGCAACATCTGCACCACGTTAAGAGCAACACCTGCACCACGTTAAGAGTAACATCTGCACCACGTTAAGAGCAACACCTACACCACTTTAAGAGTAACACCTGCACCACGTTAAGCGTAACATCTGCACAACGTTAAGAGCAACGTCTGCACCACGTTAAGAGTAACACCTGCACCACGTTAAGAGCAACATCTGCACCACGTTAAGAGTAACATCTGCACCACTTTAAGAGTAACATCTGCACCACGTTAAGAGCAACATCTGCACCACGTTAAGAGCAACATCTGCACCATGTTAAGAGTAACACCTGCACCACGTTAAGAGTAACATCTGCACCACGTTAAGAGAAACACCTGCACAACGTTAAGAGTAACACCTGCACCACGTTAAGAGCAACACCTGCACCATGTTAAGAGTAACATCTGCACCACGTTAAGAGCAACACCTGCACCACGTTAAGAGTAACATCTGCACCACGTTAAGAGTAACATCTGCACCACGTTAAGAGTAACATCTGCACCACGTTAAATCACGTTAAGAGCAACATCTGCACCACGTTAAGAATAACACCTGCACCACGTTAAGAGTAACACCTGCACCACGTTAAGAGTAATATCTGCACCACGTTAAGAGTAACATCTGCACCACGTTAAGAGTAACACCTGCACCACGTTAAGAGCAACACCTGCACCACGTTAAGAGTAACATCTGCACCACGTTAAGAGTAACATCTGCACCACGTTTAGAGTAACATCTGCACCACGTTAAGAGTAACATCTGCACCACGTTAAGAGTAACATCTGCACCACGTTACGAGTAACACCTGCACCACGTTAAGAGTAACATCTGCACCACGTTAAGAGTAACATCTGCACCACGTTAAGAGTAACACCTGCACCACGTTAAGAGCAACATCTGCGCCACGTTAAGAGTAACACCTGCACCACGTTAAGAGCAACATCTGCACCACGTTAAGAGTAACATCTGCACCACTTTAAGAGTAACTTCTGCACCACGTTAAGAGCAACATCTGCACCACGTTAAGAGCAACACCTGCACCACGTTAAGAGTAACATCTGCACCACGTTAAGAGTAACACCTGCACCACTTTAAGAGTAACACCTGCACCACGTTAAGCGTAACATCTGCACAACGTTAAGAGCAACATCTGCACCACGTTAAGAGTAACACCTGCACCACGTTAAGAGCAACATCTGCACCACGTTAAGAGTAACATCTGCACCACTTTAAGAGTAACATCTGCACAACGTTAAGAGCAACATCTGCACCACGTTAAGAGCAACATCTGCACCACGTTAAGAGTAACATCTGCACCACGTTAAGAGTAACACCTGCACCACGTTAAGAGCAACACCTGCACCACGTTAAGAGCAACATCTGCACGTTAAGAGTAACATCTGCACCACGTTAAGAGCAACACCTGCACCACGTTAAGAGCAACATCTGTACGTTAAGAGTAACATCTGCACCACGTTAAGAGTAACGCCTGCACAAGGTTAAGAGCAACACCTGCACCACGTTAAGAGCAACATCTGCACGTTAAGAGTAACATCTGCACCACGTTAAGAGTAACATCTGCACCACGTTAAGAGTAACACCTGCACCACGTTAAGAGAAACATCCGCACCACGTTAAGAGTAACATCTGCACCACGTTAAGAGTAACACCTGCACCACGTTAAGAAGCAACACCTGCACCACGTTAAGAGCAACATCTGCAACGTAAAGAGTAAACATCTGCACCACGTTAAGAGTAACACCTGCACCACGTTAAGAGCAACACCTGCACCACGTTAAGAGTAACACACTGCACCACGTTAAGAGTAACATCTGCACCACGTTAAGAGTAACACCTGCACCACGTTAAGAGTAACACCTGCACCACGTTAAGAGTAACATCTGCACCACGTTAAGAGTAACATCTGCCCACTTTAAGAGTAACATCTGCACCACGTTAAGAGCAACATCTGCACCACGTTAAGAGCAACATCTGCACCACGTTTAGAGTAACATCTGCACCACGTTAAGAGTAACACCTGCACCACGTTAAGAGCAACACCTGCACCACGTTAAGAGCAACATCTGCACGTTAAGAGTAACATCTGCACCACGTTAAGAGCAACACCTGCACCACGTTAAGAGCAACATCTGTACGTTAAGAGTAACATCTGCACCACGTTAAGAGTAACGCCTGCACAAGGTTAAGAGCAACACCTGCACCACGTTAAGAGCAACATCTGCACGTTAAGAGTAACATCTGCACCACGTTAAGAGTAACATCTGCACCACGTTAAGAGTAACACCTGCACCACGTTAAGAGAAACATCCGCACCACGTTAAGAGTAACATCTGCACCACGTTAAGAGTAACACCTGCACCACGTTAAGAGCAACACCTGCACCACGTTAAGAGCAACATCTGCACGTAAAGAGTAACATCTGCACCACGTTAAGAGTAACACCTGCACCACGTTAAGAGCAACACCTGCACCACGTTAAGAGTAACACCTGCACCACGTTAAGAGTAACATCTGCACCACGTTAAGAGTAACACCTGCACCACGTTAAGAGTAACACCTGCACCACGTTAAGAGTAACATCTGCACCACGTTAAGAGTAACATCTGCACCACTTTAAGAGTAACATCTGCACCACGTTAAGAGCAACATCTGCACCACGTTAAGAGCAACATCTGCACCACGTTTAGAGTAACATCTGCACCACGTTAAGAGTAACACCTGCACCACGTTAAGAGCAACACCTGCACCACGTTAAGAGCAACATCTGCACGTTAAGAGTAACATCTGCACCACGTTAAGAGCAACACCTGCACCACGTTAAGAGCAACATCTGTACGTTAAGAGTAACATCTGCACCACGTTAAGAGTAACGCCTGCACCAGGTTAAGAGCAACACCTGCACCACGTTAAGGCAACATCTGCACGTTAAGAGTAACATCGCACCACGTTAAGAGTAACATCTGCACCACGTTAAGAGTAACACCTGCACCACGTTAAGAGAAACATCCGCACCACGTTAAGAGTAACATCTGCACCACGTTAAGAGTAACACCTGCACCACGTTAAGAGCAACACCTGCACCACGTTAAGAGCAACATCTGCACGTAAAGAGTAACATCTGCACCACGTTAAGAGTAACACCTGCACCACGTTAAGAGCAACACCTGCACCACGTTAAGAGTAACACCTGCACCACGTTAAGAGTAACATCTGCACCACGTTAAGAGTAACACCTGCACCACGTTAAGAGTAACACCTGCACCACGTTAAGAGTAACATCTGCACCACGTTAAGAGTAACACCTGCACCACGTTAAGAGTAACACCTGCACCACGTTAAGGGCAACATCTGCACCACGTTAAGAGCAACACCTGCACCACGTTAAGAGTAACACCTGCACCACGTTAAGAGTAACACCTGCACCACGTTAAGAGTAACACCTGCACCACGTTAAGAGTAACATCTGCACCACGTTAAGAGTAACACCTGCACCACGTTAAGAGTAACACCTGCACCACGTTAAGAGTAACATCTGCACCACGTTAAGAGTAACACCTGCACCACGTTAAGAGTAACACCTGCACCACGTTAAGAGTAACATCTGCACCACGTTAAGAGTAACACCTGCACCACGTTAAGAGTAACATCTGCACCACGTTAAGAGCAACATCTGCACCACGTTAAGAGTAACACCTGCACCACGTTAAGAGTAACACCTGCACCACGTTAAGAGTAACACCTGCACCACGTTAAGAGTAACATCTGCACCACGTTAAGAGTAACACTGCACCACGTTAAGAGTAACACCTGCACCACGTTAAGAGTAACATCTGCACCACGTTAAGAGTAACACCTGCACCACGTTAAGAGTAACACCTGCACCACGTTAAGAGTAACACCTGCACCACGTTAAGAGTAACACCTGCACCACGTTAAGAGTAACACCTGCATCACGTTAAGAGTAACACCTGCACCACGTTAAGAGTAACACCTGCACCACGTTAAGAGTAACACCTGCACCACGTTAAGAGTAACACCTGCACCATGTTGTTGTGACCACAAAAACGACGCCATAAATATATTACATATAGTGTCTTTTCATAAAATTCTATTATGCTGATGTTTTCATTAACAGATAAAACGAAAAATTCAGTCTTATAATATTATTTGAGTTATATTTTTAGCTTATGTATGTAGTTAGGATGTAACTACACCTGTCAGTGTAACTACACCTGTCAGTGTAACTACACCTGTCAGTGTACCTACACCTGTCAGTGTAACTACACCTGTGAGTGTAACTACACCTGTCAGTGTAACTACACCTGTCAGTGTAACTACACCTGTCAGTGTAACTACACCTGTCAGTGTAACTACACCTGTCAGTGTAACTACACCTGTCAGTGTAACTACACCTGTCAGTGTAACTACACCTGTCAGTGTGCTCACTGGTGGAGAGTTGTGATTGTCTGCCAGCTCGGTTGTTTCTCAGTTCGTTCCATGCTCCAGCTGGTACAAGTAACTCAACGTTAGAACTTCAGGCCCTGTTTCTCTCTCTCTCTCTCTCTCTTCTTCCTCTCTCCTCATCTCTCTCTCATCTCTTCTCATCTCTCTCTCTCTCTCTCTCTCTCTCTCTCTCTCTCTCTCTTTCTCTCCCTCTCTCTCTCTCTCTCTCTCTCTCTCTCTCTCTCTCTCTCTCTCTCTCTCACTGTCCCTGGTGTTGGTAACACCTCCCTCTGTGCTCTGTCTGGGGGAATGCTGCTCTTCTCAGCTTGTGTTATTTAGACTTTTTGTTAGAGTATGTCTCCGGTGGAGGCTGGGACAAACATCTCATAACTCCATGCAACTGAGTTCACAGAACATTATTTAGACTTGCTGGTATTTGACGTTTTCAGTTGTGTATTATATAGACACTCTATATCTCTGGACTCGAGTTCCACTCTCTACCTGCATTTGTTCTGACATCGACGCACTGTCGTAGTCGGGAGATTGAAATTGCTGAACTCAGTTTCAGTAATAAGGGAGTTTTGCATCTTGGGGAGGCTATGTTGACGGTTTCCAGTTAGGGTCATTTTGTTCTTCTTGATTCCTGCTTGATATTGTGCTGTGTTTCTGCTATTTCAAGCATTATTGCTGTTTTATGAATGGGTCGTCATATTGTTCAAGCAAGCTGTTTGATTACCTCGATGGTTAAGAAGTTAGCATGTCTAGGTGTGGCATGCAAAGAGTACGTAACCTTTATTCGGCGCATGTACACACCCTCATTGAAAGGTTATCTCCCCCAACCAGCGAACCAGGTACTAGGGGTTGATAATGGGGCCCCGTCGTTCAATCAGTACCCAGGTTCCAGCCAATGAGAAGATGGTTTTGGCCATCGCAGAGGTTATGTGGGTACCACACACCTGTCTGCCCTTGTCATTCCCATTCTAGAGCTGGTTGAAGCACGGTCTGCTCTCTAGTGGCTTCTATTCTGCCTTGCTTACCGTGGAGTGCACTAATACCTAATGTTGTATATAGTGTACATACTTCTGTTCTAAATTGGTGAAGGATAATACAAGTCAAAAGTTTTCTGCTGTGTTTATTTTGCTCCCTTTACACCCAGGATAACAGGGCTTAGGGACTCCTGGGTTGTAATACTCAGGACTTGCTGAGTACATACCCATCACACACACATACTTACATATTTGTATTACTCTTGTACTCATGAGTACACCTCATCTTATCAAAGTCTCAGATGGAACTTTTTCATAAGAGTATTTTAGTGTATGACACATTATCTGAAGTGTTCATACAACCATATGTGAAGTTCAGAATAATTATGATATATAAATATATTAATCTACACTCCAAGATTTGTGTAGGAACTTAACTCCTTAATTATTTAAGTTACATTAACTGTAATTAGTACCACCTAAACACCTTTGTTAATGAAGATCTCAACTTTAATTTGGTTGGTGTGAATTCAACCAGTTGCAACCCAAAAGCGCTATTGAGAAGCCACTTAATTTTACAGGATAACTGGATTACAATATTCTCTGACAATCTGTTACATGTTATGTTATTATGTTAATCAAGGGGGAAGCGCTAAACCCGGAGGATTATACAGCGCCTGGGGGGGGATGTGGAAGGCATTCAGGCTTAATTCGAGGAACTGGAGCACAGATCCAATTCCCTAAATCAAGAGCCCCTCACCAACATCAAGGAACCTTTCTTGAGGGGACAATCTGTTACAGAATCAGCAACAGGACAGATGCTAGAACCTAGAAGTAGGTCCATAACTTGACCTTCTAGTATTCTCTGGAGATATCTTCAGATGTCGCGTTTTATAACACATGTTAAGAGTAACACCTACACCACTTCAAGACTAACACCTGCACCACCTCAAGACTAACACCTGCACCACCTCAAGACTAACACCTGCACCACTTCAAGACTAACACCAGAAGGAAGACGAAAAAATATCTCCAGAAATACAAAAATAACACCTGATGCAAGACAGTAACAACACCTGCAGCAAGAGAGGAGAGGCAGAGGGAGGGAGAGAATGAGAGAAAGAGAGAGAGAGGAGAGGCAAAGGGAGGGAGGGCGATGAGAGGAGATGGAGGAAGGAAGAGGAGGAGGAGAGGAATAGGGAGGGAATGAGAGGAAGAAGGAGGGAAGGAGAGGAAGAGGGCAGGAAATATTGGTGTAAAGAGAGACAGGTAAAAATGAAGGAGAGGGAAAGTTATTGGTTGGAGGGACGGACAAGATGGAGGGACTGACGAGATGGAGGGACTGACAAGATGGAGGGACTGACGAGACGGAGGGACTGACGAGATGGAGGGACTGACGAGATGGAGGGACTGACGAGATGGAGGGACTGACAAGATGGAGGGACTGACGAGATGGAGGGACTGACAAGATGGAGGGACTGACAAGATGGAGGGACTGACGAGATGGAGGGACTGACGAGATGGCGGGACTGACAAGACTGAAGGACGGTCAGGATGGAAGGAGGAAGGGTCAGGAGGGAGAGGTTTAGAAAGCTAAGTAGAGACAAAACTAGTGTTAATGCAAGGAAGATGGAGGGAGAGAAAGATGAGTTGAGGAAGATGAGTTGAGAAAGATGAGTTGAGGAAGATGAGTTGAGAAAGATGAGTTGAGAAAGATGAGTTGAGAAAGATGAGTTGAGAAAGATGAGTTGAGAAAGATGAGTTGAGAAAGATGAGTTGAGAAAGATGAGTTGAGAAAGATGAGTTGAGAAAAGGTTAATCAGATTCAAGATTGACAACCTGGGCCGTTACTCAGACTAGAGGTCGACAATCTGAGTTGTTAATCATGAACGAGACTTAAAACCTTGCCAGTGTCTTGAAAATTTCTGAAATAACCCTAACTGCACATGACTTCGACAAAGCTATTGTCAACATGGCCATGCACTCTGCCCCAGGCCCAGACTCGTGGAACTCTGTGTTCATCAAAAACTGCAGCAAACCCTTATCAAATTATTTAAATATTACATGGAGAGGGAGCCTAGAACGGGGGTCATCCCGCGGTAGTTAAAAACAACGGATATAGCCCCAATCCACAAAAGTAGCAAGAAAACAATAGCAAAGAATAATAGACCAATAGCGCTATTGTCCCACATTATAAAAATCTTTGAAAGTTCTAAGAAGCAAGATCGCCAACCACTTTGATTCACAACAGTTGGACAACCCAGGGCAGCATAGGTTTAGAGCAGGTCGCTCCTGCCTCTCACAACTACTGACCCATTATGACACGGTCTTAGATGCACTGGAAGACAAACAGAATGTTGATGTAGTACACAGACTATGCAAAAGCTTGTGACAAGTGCGACCATGGTGTAATAGCGCGCAAAATGTGTGTAAAAGAAATAACTGAAGAGTGAGCAGATGGATTTTTTTTAACTTTAAAGAAACAGAATTCAAAGAGTAATAGTTAACAGAATTTAGTCAGAGGCTGACACAGTGAAAAACTCAGTTCCACGAGGCACAGTACTCGCCCCCATCCTTCTCCTCATCTTCATATTTGATATAGACAGGAACATAAATTATAGCACTATGTCATCCTTATCAGACGATACTAGAATATGCATGAGAGTGATATCCATTGAAAACACTTAATCTCGAGGCGAATATAAACTAAGTCTTGCAGTGGCTTGCAGGAAGCAATGTGACGTTAATAAGTAAAACATATGTGCAACAGTTATTTCGATTCCGAAACATTTCGCCTATACAGCAGGTGTCTTCAGTCGATTACAGAGGAGACAGCAGAAGCAGTAGAGATGTAAAGACGACTTAATCAGTCCAGCACCATAGAAGACGTAGTTTGGAGGTCAAAACTACGCCTTCGAGGGTAAAGAGCTAAAACCTACTGTGTAGGCATAACTTTTCAAAATAAAGATACCTAACTGTTGCACATGTGTCTTATTTACATTGTTGGTATTGTATACCATTATTATATTCAACGTGATATTCAATGTGGATAAATTTCAGTTACTCCGCTATAGAAAAAGTTGGAACATAAAAGCAAGAAGAATGTAAAAATAATTCTATCCTCTCAGTAAAGAGAAAAACTATAGTGAAAGTCCAAGGAGTGATAATGTCAGAGGAAAATGATATGATGGATAACAAGATCATTTAAAACAAGGGATGCCTAGTCAATGATGGTCGTTTTTAAGCCACTTGTTCTCCCTAGACTGGAATATTGTTGCACACTAACAACCTCTTTTAAGACTGGCGACATTGCAGATCTAGATAACGTACAGAGAGCCTTCAGTGAATGTATACGTTCAGTCAAGCACTTCAATTACTGGGAACGTTTACAGTCCTTCGACCTGTGCTCCATGCAATGAGGCGAGAAAGATACATCATAATTTACACCTGGAAAATCCTAGAGGGACTAGACCGAAATATACACAAAGAAATTTTTCTCAATGAAAGGAAAAGGATCTGCAGACCTCCAGTGAAAAGCAGGAGAGCCATGAGCACACTGAGAGGCAACACTAGGTGATTATCAAGATTATCAGGTCTCCAAGAGGGACCTGGATAAATTCCTAAAGTCAGTTCTTGACTAGTTGAACTGTGTGTAGCCAGCAGTAACAGCCTGGCTGATCAGACCTTGATCCACCGAGAGGTCTGGTCTGGGAGCAAGATATAAGTGAGGGAATAAGGACGTCCTGAAGGACAGACAGGTCAGGAACTATTGTCTCCACCGCCTCTCCTTCCTCACACTCTTTATTCCTCTTGTATTTTCTTACTTCTCAACCTATTCTTATATATCTTCTTCCTCCTTCCTCACCATCCTCTTTCTTCCTAATCTTTTTCCTCATCTTTCTCATTTTGGTCTTACTCTTCTTATTTTTACTTATTTCCTCTTTTTCTTCCCCTCGTTATTATCCTCGCGTAAAATCTCTTCTTCACGTTTATCACACCCACTCTGTGAATACGACACAATATGCAGTTTATGATATTGTACTGAGAATACGTTTCGCCCACCAGGGGACCTTATCATTCCCTGGTGGACGCAACATCTTGAGAAATACCACAGACTGCATATTGTGTCTCATTCAAAGACTTGTCACTGCAGTTCACCTGTGATATTTATCACACCCATTCTTTCTTCTTCATAATCATTCTCATCTTCCCTCTTCACATTTCTCTTTCACCACCTATAACCCCATAGCACATTAATCATAAACGATCATTAACCTCAAACGACCCATCATGACCTCGATGTAACCTCACTTGATGGACAATCTGCTTAACAAATCCACCCAGATTCTAAAATAGCCTGAACTAACCCAAACACAGGCTCTGATTTTGAGTGACCTGCTGTGACCCCTTTCGACCCCTACATGACCTGCCCTGACCTTCACCTTTGACCTAAGCAGCAGCAGCAGCTGGTTAAAGAATTATCTTTGCAAACAATACCCTCTGACCCTGGCACATTAAAGTTGTTTACACATCAACCACAGATTGTGGAGTTTCTCTACTGTATTTAGAAATCTGGTATTATATTTCTGTATTTACAGATGTATTTTTATTACTGGTAATGTTAACGTTTCAAATTGTTGTTATTGCTAACAAGAGTGTTCATTAACAACTGTTTTAATGTTATTGCAGAAGTATTGTCGGCGGGGAAGCTATATGGGTGAGGAAGTTATATGGGTGGGGAAGTTATAAGTGGACAGGAAGTGGGAAGGTAAAGGAATAAACTCAGATAGGTCTGAGTCAGTGGTAGTAGTGACAGATCTACACGAATGTTAGACAGTACCGACAAGATGAAGACTCAGACACATGTGCAACATCTGGGTATCTTTATGTAGACGCCACTGGATGGCGATACGTCTACAAATAAAGATACCCAGATGCTACACGTGTCTAATTCTTCATTAGTAGTGAAAGTGGTTCTAGGCAGTGGTAAGTGACAGTGGTTTCAGACAGTAGTCTCAGACAGTGGTAAGTGGCAGTAGTCTCAGACAGTGGTAAGTGACAGTAGTCTCAGACAGTGGTAAGTAACAGTAGTCTCAGACAGTGGTAAGTAACAGTAGTCTCAGACAGTGGTAAGTGACAGTAGTCTCAGACAGTGGTAAGTAACAGTAGTCTCAGACATTGGTAGATGACAGTGGTCTCAGACTGTGGTAAGTGACGGTAGTCTCAGACAGTGGTATGTGACAGTGGTCTCAGACAATGGTATGTGACAGTGGTCTCAGACAATGGTATGTGACAGTGGTCTCAGACAATGGTATGTGACAGTGGTCTCAGACAGTGGTAAGTGACAGTGGTCTCAGACAGTGGTAAGTGACGGTGGTCTCAGACAGTGGTAAGTGACAGTGGTCTCAGACAGTGGTATGTGACAGTGGTCTCAGACAATGGTAAGTGACAGTGGTCTCAGACAATGGTAAGTGACAGTGGTCTCAGACAATGGTAAGCAATCTGGCTTAGTAGAGTGGTTATGCACTCTGCTGTACCCACTCCTTTGGTGAAGCCAAATATGTGATGATGAGAGGGTCCAAGTTTCCATAGGAGGCGGTTTAACACCATCCTCTCAGCAGTCTTGGCTAAGCAGCTGGTCAGCGATATGGGTCTCGTACTGCCTGGGTCCTTGGGCTTTGGAATTGGTACGATTGTAGCTTTCTTCCAAGCTGCTGGGAGTGTCCTGGCTCTCCACGACTTGTTAATGACGTCTAGTATGGCCTCCCATCCACTCTGCCCAGCCCGTGCAATCATGGAGTACGTCACACCATCGATGCCCGGGGCAGTGTCACCTGTGTTCTTAATGGCACGTCGGAGTTCCAAGTCCGTGAGGTCTACATCAGTCACATCTTCCGACTCACA
>NC_069424.1:32046658-32066658 GCF_026875155.1 Cherax quadricarinatus
GGTATATTGTTGTTGATGCTGGTATATTGTTGTTGATGTTGGTATATTGTTGTTGATGTTGGTATATTGTTGTTGATGTTAGTGTACTGTTGATGTTGTTGGGGTACTGTTGTTGATGTTAATGTACTTTTATTGATGGTGATGCACTGTTGTTGGTGTTGGAGCACTGATGTTACATCAATTAAGAACATTGTTCCCGTCAACTTGAAAACTGTCAAGAACACTTTTGTTGACAGGTGTTGTGTTATCAGCTAGGTTAACGAAGGACTTATACACCTGGAGCACTTTAATGATCTATTAAGGCTGACTGATACATCTAGTGGCAAGGGTAATTTAGCTCTTAATAACTAGGTACTTAAAGATGTCTTTTATTGTCGTTACAAGCCTCTAAATCATGTACAGTGGTGCCAAATGTATTTATTTTCTTATACTATTTTCCATTTAACTCACGAAAATACCAACACGAAAGAAAATAGTCACTGACATTTATAAAAGAATATAAATATAAAATTTCGAGTATCTGGGTGGTTTGACTCACTTTTATTTCCATACAAAAGAGTGAAAGTTGGCGGTTTGGCAACACTGGGGGATCAACAGTGCTGGCGGGTGCAAGAGGTGAAGACTTTTCCAGCTAACTTTTAATGGCGGACTATTTTTCCGGGAAATTGTTTAAAATTGTAGAGAAACAGCCCAAGTTATGAGTTGTTAGGGCAAGGACGAGCTTAGACCGCTGAGGACCCGCTATTCTAGACATAATTTTTCTTTCGTCTTACAGACAGCTGCCAGGGTACGATCTTTTTCCCAGGGTACGACATTTTTTCCAGTGAATGAAATTTTCTTTCCCATGGTACGACAGTTTTCCCTGTACATGACATTTTTTCCCCCTGGAACGTCATTTTTCCCAAAGTACGACATTTTTCCCAGGATCCGATACTTTCCCAGTGAGAAACAAGAACAGACGAGGTAAAGGAAAATTTAAATATTGGGTGGATAAAAAACGATGAAAAACGACACGTTGCGTTAAAATTAATGAAATTGCCATCTAAATATCACTTGGAGTCGACGTTATTGGACGGAATTTTAAATTTCAGCAGTAGTGATCCACCACAACGTTAACCTCATAACAACTACAGAGCTAGAGTCCAACCCCAGCCCATCTATATTATTAATGACTGATATTTATAAGCAGATATACCACTACTACTGCTACTACCACTACTACTGCTGCTACCACTACTACTGCTACTACCACTACTACTGCTACTACCACTACTACTGCTACTACCACTACTACTGCTGCTACCACTACTACTGCTACTACCACTACTACTGCTGCTACCACTACTACTGCTACTACCACTACTACTGCTGCTACCACTACTACTGCTACTACCACTACTACTGCTACTACCACTACTACTGCTACTACCACTGCTACTGCTACTACCACTGCTACTACCACTACTACTGCTACTACCACTACTACTGCTACTACCACTACTACTGCTACTACCACTACTACTGCTACTACCACTACTACTGCTACTACCACTACTACTGCTACTACCACTGCTACTACCACTACTACTGCTACTACCAGTACTACTGCTACTACCACTACTACTGCTACTACCACTACTACTGCTAACTACCACTACTAAATGCTACTAACCACTACTACTGCTACTACAACTGCTACTACCACTACTACTGCTACTACCAGTACTACTGCTACTACCACTACTACTGCTACTACCACTACTACTGCTACTACCACTGCTACTACCACTACTACTGCTACTACCACTACTACTGCTACTACCACTACTACTGCTACTACCACTACTACTGCTACTACCACTGCTACTACCACTACTACTGCTACTACCACTACTACTGCTACTACCACTACTACTGCTACTACCACTGCTACTACCACTACTACTGCTACTACCACTACTACTGCTACTACCACTACTACTGCTACTACCACTACTACTGCTACTACCACTACTACTGCTACTACCACTGCTACTACCACTACTACTGCTACTACCACTACTACTGCTACTACCACTACTACTGCTACTACCACTGCTACTACCACTGCTACTCCCACTACTACTGCTACTACCACTACTACTGCTACTACCACTACTACTGCTACTACCACTACTACTGCTGCTACCACTACTACTGCTACTACCACTACTACTGCTACTACCACTACTACTGCTACTACCACTACTACTGCTACTACCACTACTACTGCTACTACCATTACTACTGCTACTACCACTACTACTGCTACTACCACTACTACTGCTACTACCACTACTACTGCTACTACCACTGCTACTCCCACCTACTACTGCATACTAAACCACTACTACTGCTACTACCACTACTACTGCTGCTACCACTACTACTGCTACTACCACTACTACTGCTACTACCACTACTACTGCTACTACCACTACTACTGCTGCTACCACTACTACTGCTACTACTACTACTGCTACTACCACTGCTACTCCCACTACTGCTGCTACTACCACTACTACTGCTACTACCACTACTACTGCTACTACCACTACTACTGCTACTACCACTACTACTGCTACTACCACTACTACTACTACCACTACTACTGCTACTACCACTACTACTGCTACTACCACTACTACTGCTACTACCACTACTACTGCTACTACCACTACTACTGCTACTACCACTACTACTGCTACTACCACTGCTACTCCCACTACTACTGCTACTACCATTACTACTGCTACTACCACTACTACTGCTACTACCACTACTACTGCTACTACCACTACTACTGCTACTACCACTGCTACTCCCACTACTACTGCTACTACCACTACTACTGCTACTACCACTACTACTGCTACTACCACTACTACTGCTACTACCACTACTACTGCTACTACCACTACTACTGCTACTACCACTGCTACTACCACTACTACTGCTACTACCGCTACTACTGCTCGTACTACCACTGCCGCTACTACTACTGCTACCACTACTATTACTGCCACTACTACTGCTACCACTATTGCTACTACTACTATTAATACTACTACTACTGCTACTACTACTACTACTACTATCACTGCTACCACTACCACTACTACTGCTACTACTACTACTACTACTACTACTACTACTTCTACTACCACCACTATTACTACAACAAATACTAATATTACTACTAATAATAATAACAGTAATTACAATTATTATTATTATTGTTAATACAAAATCAGAGTTGATTATATATATGCGTCGTGCCGATTAGGTAAAACTTGCGATTTTGGCTAAAATAGCAACGCTCTTCTTGCCGAATAAGGTAAGCGAGAATTTCTGTATGCAATAATTTCGCAGAAATTATTCTGAACCTAACGAATTTTTTTATTTAATTGCGTTTGTTTATTATAAAATTATTGTAAACAAATTTAAAATATATTTAGTTGCATTAGGTTAAATTAAACTGCTCTTGTTATAATAAGGTTAAGTAAGTTTTCTAAGGTACAAAATTGTTAATTTTTACATTAACATAAATGAAAAAAATATATATCTAAACGTATCAGAGAAAAGTTTAGAAAGGATTTAATTTTAAATGAGTTCTTGATAACTGACCAGTTTTACCTATTCGGCACGACATATATATAATATATATATATATATATATATATATATATATATATATATATATATATATATATATATAATATATATATATATATATATATGTGTGTGTGTATGTGTGTGTGTGTATTCGCCTAGTTGTGCTCACCCAGATGTGGTTGCAGGGGTCGAGTCCAAGCTCCTGGCCCCGCCCCTTCACTGGTCGCTACTAGGTCACTCTCCCTGCACCATGAGCCTAATCATACCTCTGCTTAAAGCTGTGTATGGATCCTGCCTCCACTATATCGCTTCCCAAACTGTCCCACCTCGTGACTACTCTGTGGCTGAAGAAATACTTTTATCTGTGTCTTCAACTTCCAACTGTGTCCCCTTGTTGCTGTGTCCCATCTCTGGAACTTTCTGTTTCTGTCTACCTTGTCAATTCCTCAGTATTTTATATATCATGTCCCTCTATCTCTCCTGTTCTCCTGTGTTGTCAGGTTAATTTCCCTTAACCTCTCCTCGTAGGACATACCTCTTAGCTCTGGGACTAGTCTTGTTGCAAACCTTTGCATTTTCTCTAGTTTCTTTACATGCTTGGCTAGGTGTGGGTTCCAAACTGGTGCCGCATACTCCAATATGGACCTAACGTACACGGTGTACAGGGTCCTGAACGATTCCTTATTAAGATGTCGGAATGCTGTTCTGAGGTTTGCTAGGCGCCCATATGCTGCAGCAGTTATTTGGTTGATGTGCGCTTCAGGAGATGTGCCTGGTGTTATACTCACCCCACGATCTTTCTCTTTGAGTGAGGTTTGTAGTCTCTTGACCCCTAAACTGTACTCCGTCTGCGGTCTTCTTTGCCCTTCCCCAATCTTCATGACTTTGCACTTGGTGGGACTGAACCCTAGGAGCCAATTGCTGGACCAGGCCTGCAGCTTGTCCAGATCCCTTTGTAGTTCTGCCTGGTCCACGTCCGACTGAATTCTTTCTACCAACTTCACATCATCTGCAAACAGGGACACTTCGGAGTCTATTCCTTCCATCATGCCATTCACAAATACCAGAAACAGCACCGGTCCTAGGAGTGTCCCATGTGGAACCCCAATCGTCACAGGTGCCCATTCTGACACCTCGCCACGTACCATGGCTCGTTGCTGTCTTCCTGACAGGTATTCCATGATCCATTGTAGTTTCTTCACTGTTATCCCTGCCTGGTCCTCCAGTTTTTGCACTAATCTCTTGTGTGGAACTGTGTCAAACGCCTTCTTACAGTCCAAGAAAATGCAATCTACCCAGCCATCTCTCTCTTGTCTTACTGCTGTCACCCTGTCATAGAACTAAAGTAGGTTTGTGACACAGGATTTCCCGTCCCTGAAACCGTGTTGGCTGTTGTTGATAAGATCATTCCTTTCTAGGTGTTCCACCACTCTTCTGATAATCCTCCCCATGACTTTGCATATATATATATGTCAGTGACACTGGTCTGTAGTTTAGTGCTTCATGTCTGTCTCCTTTTTTAAAGATTGGGACTACATTTGCTGTCTTCCATACCTCAGGCAATCTCCCTGTTCCGATAGATGTATTGAATATTGTTGTTAGTGGTACACATAGCACCTCTGCTCCCTCTCTCAGGACCCATGGAGAGAGGTTATCCAGCCCCATTGCCTTTGAGGTATCTAGCTCACTCAGAAGGCTCTTCACTTCTTCCTCGGTTGTGTGTATTGTGTCCAACACTTGGTGGTGTACCCCACCTCTCCGTCTTTCTGGCGTCCCTTCTTTCTTCTATGTGAGTGTGTATGTGTATGTGTGTGTGTGCGTGTGTGTATGTTTGTGTGTGTGTGTGTGTGTGTGTGTGTGTGTGTGTGTGTGTGTGTGTGTGTGTGTGTATGTGTATGTGTGTGTGTGCGTGTGTGTGTGTGTGTGTGTGTGTGTGTATGTGTGTGTGTGCGTGTGTGTATGTTTGTGTGTGTGTGTGTGTGTGTGTGTGTGTGTGTGTGTGTGTGTGTGTGTGTGTGTGTGTGTGGTCAATCAAGAATAGAACGACTCGTGGTGAAAATTATTAAAGAATTGTTGCAACATCACGTTCATGTTGGTCTCTATAATTACAACAATTTTCATGGCTGTTTCTTCCTGGGTTTTATCATTCTTATATTCCTGTGATTCTCTGTTATCTTTCCTGGCACTTATTTTATTTTACTTCTGTTTGCTTTGAGCCTGTGACTCTCTCTCCCTCTCTTTCTCATTCACTCTCTCTCTCTCTCTCTCTCTCTCTCTCTCTCTCTCTCTCTCTCTCTCTCTCTCTCTCTCTCTCTCTCTCTCTCTCTCTCACACATACACAAAAATGTCACAATATAAAAAATTGAAAAATATAACAGGAATTCCAAAGGTTTCATATCACGTTTCAGGGGCAATTGTCTCTTGTTTTTGTTGTTGCTCCTCTTGTTCTTGTTGTTATTGCTGCTGCTGTTGTTTTTATTCTTGTTGTTGATGCTGCTACTGTTGTTGTTACTGATACTGTTGTTGATGCTGCTACTGTTGTTGTTGCTGATACTGTTGTTGATGCTGCTACTGTTGTTGTTGCTGATACTGTTGTTGATGCTGCTACTGTTGTTGTTACTGATACTGTTGTTGATGCTGCTACTGTTGTTGTTGCTGATACTGTTGTTGATGCTGCTACTGTTGTTGTTACTGATACTGTTGTTGATGCTGCTACTGTTGTTGTTACTGATACTGTTGTTGATGCTGCTACTGTTGTTGTTGCTGCTACTGTTGTTGTTGCTGATACTGTTGTTGATGCTGCTACTGTTGTTGTTACTGATACTGTTGTTGATGCTGCTACTGTTGTTGTTGCTGCTACTGTTGTTGTTGCTGATACTGTTGTTGATGCTGCTACTGTTGTTGCTACTGATACTGTTGTTGATGCTGCTACTGTTGTTGTTACTGATACTGTTGTTGATGCTGCTACTGTTGTTGTTGCTGATACTGTTGTTGATGCTGCTACTGTTGTTGTTACTGATACTGTTGTTGATGCTGCGACTGTTGTTGTTACTGATACTGTTGTTGATGCTGCTACTGTTGTTGTTACTGATACTGTTGTTGATGCTGCTACTGTTGTTGTTGCTGATACTGTTGTTGATGCTGCTACTGTTGTTGTTACTGATACTGTTGTTGATGCTGCTACTGTTGTTGTTGCTGATACTGTTGTTGATGCTGCTACTGTTGTTGTTACTGATACTGTTGTTGATGCTGCTACTGTTGTTGTTGCTGATACTGTTGTTGATGCTGCTACTGTTGTTGTTGCTGATACTGTTGTTGATGCTGCTACTATTGTTGTTTCTGTCCATGTTATTGTTGTTGTTGTTGTTGCTGCTGTTACTATCTGTGCACTATTTTACTGCCGCATCGTCTGGTAAATCTAAGGAGTGCATCACAACACTGTGTACGGTGTAGGTCCGACCCATGCTGGAGTACGCAGCACCAGTGTGGAACCCACAACTGACCAAGCACATCAAGAAGCTGAAGAACATGCAGAGATGTTCAGTGGCTCAGTTGGTAGTGCACTCGGCTCAACCACTGAGTGTCCACGGTTCGATACCCTGCACGGGTGGAAATGTTGAGCATGTTTCCTCACACTGTTCACCTAGCAGTAAGTAGGTACCTGGGTGTTAGTCGACTGTTGTGAGATAAGAAAGAGGAACACGAGGTCACAGATTAAAGACGAAAACAGAGTCGAGTCACAGGGATGTTAGGAAGTATTTCTTCATTCTAAAGAGGAGGACTCACGAAGTGGAACTACCTGCACACTGGACTGGAATAGGCAGGATCCATACATAGCTTCATGAAGAGGTACGATAAGACTCTTAGAGCAGGGAGAAAGTGGAGATAGTAGCGACTAGCTACGAGACGGGGACAGGAGCTGTGAATTATCACACACACACACACACACACACACACACACACACACAGACACACACACACACACACACACACACACACACACACACACACACACACACACACACACACACACACACACACACACACACACACACACCTTGCTATATTATGCAGCATTAACAAACCCGAACCTTTTAATGTCAGTCGTCGATATGTTTTGAGGCTTTTATTAAACGTTCGTCATGTTCAAGGTCAACCATATTATTATTATTATTATTATTATTATTATTATTATTATTATTATTATTATTATTATTATTCCTTGTTTTATCTGTTGTTTTTTGTTCTTTTTCTAAAGTATCGTAATATAAAAAACTCTTGATTTTCTGCTGTTCTTTTATTGTCCATTACTCTTGCATGTTGCTGACTTTTGTTTGAATATGTATGTTACTCCCTGTGTGTGTGTGTGTGTGTGTGTGTGTGTGTGTGTGTGTGTGTGTGTGTGTGTGTGTGTGTGTGGTGTGTGTGTGTGTGTGTATGTGTGTGTGTGTGTGTGTGTGTGTGTGTGTGTGTGTGTGTCTGTGTGTGTGTGTGTGTGTATGTGTGGGTGTATACCGTGAGAATTGTTGATGTATGCCATGCGAGTTGATAGTGTACACGGTGCGAGTTGATAGTGTACGCGGTGCGAGTTGATAGTGTACATGGTGCGAGTTGATAGTGTACGCGGTGCGAGTTGATAGTGCACACGGTGCGAGTTGATAGTGTACGCGGTGCGAGTTGATAGTGTACACGGTGCGAGTTGATAGTGTACACGGTGCGAGTGGATAGTGTACACGGTGCGAGTTGATAGTGTACACGGTGCGAGTTGATAGTGTACACGGTGGGAGCTGATAGTGTACACGGTGGGAGTTGATAGTGTATACGGTGCGAGTTGATAGTGTACACGGTGGGAGTTGATAGTGTATACGGTGCGAGTTGATAGTGTATACGGTGCGAGTTGTATAAAGTGGAAGGGCCTGGCTAGCTGGCCTGAAATAAGAGAGAGACAGGTGACAGGTGGACACCAACAATCAATCAGCCTTGCCATTTCATTACGTTCGTAGAGGATCAGACGCTTTATGTGTGTCCCATACGACTGTCATTTGTTACTTCTCTTGTGTTTATAATTCTGCTGACCCGTACGACTATCGTTATTTTTTTGTTTGTGGTTATAATTTTGTAGATCCCTCACAGAGGATCAGACGCTTTACCTGTGTCTCAAACGTCTGCTTTTTACCTTTGTGGTGTTTATAATTCTGCTGATCCCTTAAAGAGAATCAGAAACTTTTTGTTACCTTTGTGGTCTTTATAATTCTGCTGATCCCTTAAAGAGAATCAGAAACTCTTTGTTACCTTTGTGGTGTTTCTAATTCTGCTGATTCCTTAAAGAGCATCAGAAACTCTCTATTACCTTTATGGTGTTTATAATTCTGCATCAGAAACTCTGTCCCATATGACTGTCATTTCTTACTTTTCGAAGTGTTGACGACTTTGCAGATTCCTCAGAATGCGGAATCTATTGAGTTTGCAATGTTTGTTTTGCAGGTTTATTGCTATGTATGAGGGTTTTAGTTCTTAATTAAGTGAGCGCTGCAACAATTTGAGTTCTTGATATGTTAGGTTAGGTCAGGCGTTGCTTTGATGCTCGTTCCAGGAGTAGAGTAACTGGTAGATGAGTCTATCAGTATAGTAACTGGTAGATGAGTCTACCAGTAGAGTAACTGGTAGATGAGTCTACCAGTAGAGTAACTGGTAGATGAGTCTATCAGCATAGTAACTGGTAGATGAGTCTACCAGTAGAGTAACTGGTAGATGAGTCTACCAGTAGAGTAACTGGTAGATGAGTCTACCAGTAGAGTACCTGGTAGATAAATCTACTAGTCTACATGTGGTGGAGAGTTCACTGAAGAACAAGTGGTAGAGTGGTTGTGACCATCACCACCATGATCATAACCACCACCACCACCACCACCAACTACCACTACCATTATCACCACCACTGCTACCGCCACTATCACTACCACTATCACCGCCACTATCACCACCACTATCACCGCCACTATCACCACGGCAGTCACCACAACTATCACCACCACTATCACCATCATTATCACCACCACTATTACCGCCACTGTTACTGCCACTATCACCACTATCATCACCACTATCACCGCCACTATAACCACCACAGATCACCACCACTATCACCACCACAATCACCACCAATAACACAAGTACTTTCACTACCACAATCACCACTAATATATCATAATCATTACCACTATCACCACCATTATCGCCACCACTATCACCATCACTATCACCGCCACTATTACTACCACTATCATCACCACTGTCACCACGACTGTCACCACCACTATCCACCACAATCACCACCACTATCACCACTATCACCACTATCACCACCACTGTCACCACCACTATCATCACCACTATAACCGCCACTATCACCGCCGCTATCACCACCACTATCACCACCACTGTCACCATTACTATCACCACCACTATCACCACTATCATCAGCATCATCACCACCACTATCCACCGCCACTATCATCGCCACTATCACCACCATTACCACCATATCCCCATAACTATCACCAATATCACCATCACTATCACCGCAACTATAACCATCACTATCAACTATTATCACCACTCTCACCACCACTATCAACACCACTATCACCACCACAATCACCACCATTATCACCACAATTACCATCACCATTATCCCCACCACTATCTCCACCACTGTCACCATCAATATCATCACAACTATCACCACCACTATTGCCACAACTATCACCACCCCTGTCACCACTACTAATCACCACCACTATCACACCACTATCTTCCACCACTGACACCACCACTATCTCCACCACTATCACCACCACTATCACCACTACTATCACCACCACTATTACCACCACTATCACCACCACTATCACCACCACTATCACCACAACTATCACAACCAATATCACTACAACTTTTCACCACAATTATCACCACCACTATCACCACCACTATCACCGCCACTATCACCACCACTATCACCACCACTATCTTCAACCAGTATCACCACTACTATCACCACCACAATCACCACCATTATCACCACAATTATCATCACCATTATCCCCACCACACTATCTCCACCACTGTCACCATCAATATCATCACAACTATCACCACCACTATTGCCACAACTATCAACCACCCCTGTCACCACCACTATCACCACCACTATCACCACCACTATCTTCACCACTGACACCACCACTATCTCCACCACTATCACCTCCACTATCACCACAACTATCACCACCATTATCACCACCACTATCACCACCACTATCACCACCACTATCACCACCACTATCGCGACCACTATCATCACTATTTCCACCACTGTCACCACCACTATCACACCACTATCACCACCACTATCACCACCACATCACCACCACTATCACCACCACTATCACCACCACTATCACCACCACTATCACCACCACTGTTATTGCCACTATCACCACTACTATCTCCACCACTATCACCACCACTATCACCACCACTAATCACCACCACTATCACCACCACTATCACCACCACTATCACCATCACTATAACCACCACTATCACCACCACTATTACCACCACTATCACCACCACTAATACCACCACTGTCATCACAACTATCTCCACCACTGTCACCACCACATATCACCACCACTATCACCGCCACTGTTACTGTCACTATCACCACCACTATCACCACCACTATCACCACCACTATCACCACCACTATCACCACCACTGTCACCATCACTATCACCACCACTATCACCACCACTATCACCGCCACTGTTACTGCCACTATCACCACTATCACCACCACTATCACCACCACTATCACCACCACTATCACCACCACTATCCCCACCACTATCACCACCACTTTCACCAACAGTATCACCACCACTGTCACCGACACTGTTACTTCCACTATCACCACCACTATCTCCACCACTATCTCCACCACTATCACCACCACTATCACCACCAATGTCACCACCACTATCACCATTATTATCACCACCCACTATCACCACCACTATCACCACTACTGTCACCACCACTATCACCACCACTATCAACACCACTGTCACCACCACTATCACCGATACTGTTACTGCCACTATCACCACCATTATCACCGCCACTATCACCACCACTATCACCACCACTATCACCACCACTATCACCACCATTATCACCACCACAATCACCACCACTATCACCACCACTATCACCACCACTATCACCACCATTATCACCACCACAATCACCACCACAATCACCACCACTATCACCACCACTATCACCACCATTATCACCACCACAATCACCACCACTATCACCACCACTATCACCACCATTATCACCACCACAATCACCACCACTATCACCACCACTATCACCACCACTATCACCACCACTATCACCACCACTATCACCACCACAATCACCACCACTATCACCACTATCACCACTATCACCACCACTGTCACCACCACTATCATCACCACTATAACCGCCACTATCACCGCCGCTATCACCACCACTATCACCACCACTGTCACCATTACTATCACCACCACTATCACCACTATCATCAGCATCATCACCACCACTATCACCGCCACTATCATCGCCACTATCACCACCATTACCACCATATCCCCATAACTATCACCAATATCACCATCACTATCACCGCAACTATAACCATCACTATCAACTATTATCACCACTCTCCCACCACACTATCAACACCACTATCACCACCACAATCACCACCATTTATCACCACAATTACCATCACCATTATCCCCACCACTATCTCCACCACTGTCACCATCAATATCATCACAACTATCACCACCACTATTGCCACAACTATCACCACCCCTGTCACCACTACTATCACCACCACTATCACCACCACTATCTTCACCACTGACACCAACCACTATCTCCACCACTATCACCACCACTATCACCACTACTATCACCACCACTATTACCACCACTATCACCACCACTATCACCACCACTATCACCACAACTATCACACAACCAATATCACTACAACTTTCACCACAATTATCACCACCACTTATCACCACCACTATCACCGCCACTATCACCACCACTATCACCACCACTATCTTCACCAGTAATCACCACTACTATCACCACCACAAATCACCACCATTATCACCACAATATCATCACCATTATCCCACCACTATCTCCACCACTGTCACCATCAATATCATCACAACTATCACCACCACTATTGCGACAAACTATCACCACCCCTGTCACCACCACTATCACCACCACTATCACCACCACTATCTTCACCACTGACACCACCACTATCTCCACCACTATCACCTCCACTATCACCACAACTATCACCACCATTATCACCACCACTATCACCACCACTATCACCACCACTATCACCACCACTATCGCGACCACTATCATCACTATTTCCACCACGTCACCACCACTATCACTACCACTATCACCACCACTATCACCACCACTATCACCACCACTATCACCCCACTATCACCACCACTATCACCACCACTATCACCACCACTGTTATTGCCACTATCACCACTACTATCTCCACCACTATCACCCACACACTATCACCACCACTATCACCACCACTATCACACCACTATCACCATCACTATAACCACCACTATCACCACCACTAATTACCACCACTATCACCACCACTATTACCACCACTGTCATCACAACTATCTCCACCACTGTCACCACCACTAATCACCACCACTATCACCGCCACTGTTACTGTCACTATCACCACCACTATCACCACCACTATCACCACCACTATCACCACCACTATCACCACCACTGTCACCATCACTATCACCACCACTATCACCACCACTATCACCGCCACTGTTACTGCCACTATCACCACTATCACCACCACTATCACCACCACTATCACCACCACTATCACCACCACTATCCCACCACTACACCACCACTTTCACCAACAGTATCACCACCACTGTCACCGACACTGTTACTTCCACTATCACCACCACTACTCCACCACTATCTCCACCACTATCACCACCACTATCACCACCATGTCACCACCACTATCACCATTATTATCACCACCACTATCACCACCACTATCACCACCACTATCACCACTACTGTCACCACCACTATCACCACCACTATCAACACCACTGTCACCACCACTATCACCGATACTGTTACGCACTATCAGCCACATCACCACCATATCACCGCCACTATCACCACCACTATCACCACCACTATCACCACCACTATCACCACACCATTATCACCACCACAATCACCACCACTTCACCACCACTACACCACCACTATCACCACCATTATCACCACCACAACACCACCACAAATCACCACCACATCACCACCACTATCACCACCATTATCACCACCACAATCACCACCACAATCACCACCACTATCACCACCATATCACCACCACAATCACCACCACTATCACCACCACTATCACCACCACTATCACCACCACTATCACCACCACTATCACCACCACATCACCACCACTATCACCACCACAATCACACCACAATCACCACCACTATCACCACCACTATCACCACACCTCACCCCTGATAAGTACACACCTTCCTCCACACTGTTATCATCAGCTTCCTCCTCCAGTGTTATCTTCTGTCTTCTCCTCGTTATCTTTTCGATTGCTTATGTTTCTTCACTTCCCTCCCTCTTTTCGTCGCCTGTTTTCAGCATGTCTGATATTCTGATCTCTCTCTCTCTCTCTCTCTCTCTCTCTCTCTCTCTCTCTTTCTCTCTGATCATTTCCCTACTACATATTACCCTTTGGGAATTAACTATTGTGTCCCTGGTTAATTAACTCTCCCTTAGGGGTGTAGAGGAGAGGGAGGGAGGGAGAGGGAATGGGACGGGATGTGAGGAGAAAGGGGAGAGGAGAGACGGGTGAGAGAGAGGATGAGTGAGACGGTGAAAAGAAAAGAGAAAGTCAGGTGACTCTTCTCAGGTATTTGTAATACAACACTGGTAACACTAACCTCAATGTTGGTGCCAACCCACTGATACCACAGTGCCAACCCACTGACACCACAGTGCCAACCCACTGACACCACAGTACTAACCCACTGACACCACAGTGCCAACCCACTGACACCACAGTGCCAACCCACTGACACCACAGTGCCAACCCACTGACACCACAGTGTCAACCCACTGACACCACAGTGCTAACCCACTGACACCACAGTTCTAACCCATTGACACCACAGTACCAACCCACTGACTCCACAGTACCAACCCATTGACACCAGTGCTAACCCACTGACACCACAGTGCCAACCCACTGACACCACAGTGCCAACCCGTTAACACCACAGTTCTAACCCGCTGACACCACAGTGCCAACCCACTGATAGCACAGTGCCAACCCACCGACAGCACAGTGCCAACCCATTGACACCACAGTGTTAACCCACTAACACCACAGTGCCAACCCACTGACACCACAGTGCCAACCCATTGACACCACAGTGCTAACCCATTGACACTACAGTGCCAACCCACTGACACCACAGTGCTAACCCACTAACACCACAGTGCCAACCCACTGACACCACAGTGCCAACCCATTGACACCACAGTGCTAACCCAATGACATCACAGTGCCAACCCACTGATACCACAGTGCCAACCCACTGACAACACAGTGCCAACCCACTGACACCACAGTGCTAACCCACTGACACCACATTGCCAACCTATTGACACTACAGTCCCAACCCACTGACACCACAGTGCTAACCCACTCACACCACAGTGCTAACCCACTGACACCACAGTGCTAACCCACTGACACCACAGTGCCAACCCAGTGAACCACAGTGCTAACCCTCTGACACCACAGTGCTAACCCACTGACACCACAGTGCCAATCCACTGACACCACGGTGCCAACCCATTGACACCACAGTGCTAACCCACTGACACCACAGTGCCAACCCACTGACACCACAGTGCCAGCCCATTGACACCACAGTGCTAACCCATTGACACTACAGTGCCAACCCACTGACACCACAGTGCTAACCCACTGACACCACAGTGCTAAATCACTGACACCACAGTGCCAACCCACTGACACCACAGTGTCAACCCACTGACACCACAGTGCTAACCCACTGACACCACAGTTCTAACCCATTGACACCACAGTACCAACCCACTGACTCCACAGTACCAACCCATTGACACCAGTGCTAACCCACTGACACCACAGTGCCAACCCACTGACACCACAGTGCCAACCCGTTAACACAACAGTTCTAACCCGCTGACACCACAGTGCCAACCCACTGATAGCACAATGCCAACCCACCGACAGCACAGTGCCAACCCATTGACACCACAGTGTTAACCCACTAACACCACAGTGCCAACCCACTGACACCACAGTGCCAACCCATTGACACCACAGTGCTAACCCATTGACACTACAGTGCCAACCCACTGACACCACAGTGCTAACCCACTGACACCACAGTGCTAAACCTCTGACACCACAGTGCTAACCCATTGACACCACAGTGCTAACCCACTGACACCACAGTGCCAACCCACTGACACCACAGTGCCAAAGCATTTACACCACAGTGCCAACCCACTGACAGCACAGTGCCAGCCAACTGACAGCAAGTGCCAACCCATTGACACCACAATGCCAACTCATTGACACCACAGTGCCAAACCACTGACACCACAGTGTCAACCCACTGACAACACAGTGCCATCATACTGTCATCACAAGCATTCATATATTCCTACATACATACACACACACACACACACACACACACACACACACACACACACACACACACACACACACACACACACACACACACACACATGCACAGTCTGAGAATAGTCAGGAAGTGAAACGAACAGGAGAGTGAAGTGGTAAAGGTAGCATCCATACATAGCTTGAAGAAGAGGTATGACAGAGCTCTCGAAGCCAGGAGAGAGTAAACCTAGTAGTGACCAGCGAAGAGGCAGGGCCGGGAGCTGAGATTCGACCCCAACAACCACATATAGGCGAGTATATATACCAACAGTAGCTACTGCCAAAACTATCAACCTTTAACAGTGTCTACTGGCTGGGTGGGTGACCACTAGTATTATTAATGAGCTATACTCAAGTATGAGGTATACTCATGTATAAGGTATACTTAGGCATGATGTATACTCGTGTATGAGGTATACTCATGTATGAGGTATACTCATGTATGAGGTATACTCATGTATGAGGTATACTCGTATATGAGGTATACTCATGTATGAGGTATACTCGTGCATGAGGTATACTCATGTATGAGGTATAGTTATGTATGAGGTACAGTCGAGTGTACAGTCGGTAACAGAGACACCAGTGTCGGACACTTGAGTTCCAACATGAAGACACGAGAATATTGGAGGCGTCTCCCTGGAGTGTGTGGGGGGAGGAAGGGAATTGTTAGTGTTTTCAATTACCTTTCTTTCTAACGATAATTATTATTAACATTTTCGTTGATAGTTGTCTCAAGTATAGTACTTGGTACACATACACACACACACACACACACACACACACACACACACACACACCACACACACACACACACACACACACACACACACACACACACAGTGTGGATACATCAGGTGGTAATGTGACACGTCTGGTGTTGCGTCACATCACCACCAGGAAGACAGTGTTTCACCTGAGAATAGATTTTCACCTCAGACCTTCGTCCTGGAGCTAAAAATCCAGAGTAGTGCCGTTCGTGGATCATAAATCCGCCTGCTTATTGCGAACGCTGACACGTGTAATTTTGGTAATCCTCTCCTTCCCGTCCCCAGTACGTCTTTCTTCTTCTTCTTCTTCTTCTTCTTCTTCTTCTTCTTCTTCTTCTTCTTCTTCTTCTTCTTCTTCTACGTTCTCTTTCTTCCTCCCATTTTCTCGTTCTTCTTCCTGTTTTTCGTTTTACTCCTCATTTTCCTTCTTATTCTACCTCTGTTTCCTCCATCTTTTCTTTTTCATCCTCCTTCGTTGTGGCATGCAAAGAGTACGTAACCTTTATTCGGCGCATGGACACACCCTCATTTACAGGCTATCTCCCCCAACCAGCGAACCAGGTTGCTAAGAGTTGATGATGGGGCCCCATCGTTCAACTAGTGACCAGGTTCTAGCCAATAAGAAGGTGGGATTGGCAATCGCAGAGGTTATGTGGATACCGCTCTCCTGTCTGCCCTTGTCATTCCCATTCTAGAGCTGGTTGAAGCACGGTCTGCTATCTTGTGGCTTCTATTCCTGCCTTGCTTACCGTGGAGTGCACTATATTTATCACTGTACATAGTGTACATATTGCTGTTCTAAATTGGTGAAGGATAATATAAGTCTAAACTTTTTCTACTGTGTTTATTTGCTCCCATTACACCTGGGATAACAGGCCATTTGAAATCCTAGGTTGTAATATTCGTCCTCTTTCTCTTCTCTTTCTCGCCTCTGGTTTCTTAATACCACGTGGAATATTATACACCATACAGTGAGGTTGGTGTGTGAGGCACTGACCTCCTATCAAGGTTGAGGCACTGACCTCCTATCAAGGTTGAGGCACTGACCTCCTATCAAGATTGAGGCATTGACCTTCTATCAAGGTTGGGGGACTGACCTCCTTCTATCAAGGTTGAGGGACTGACCTCCTTCTATCAAGGTTGAGGAACTGACCTTCTATCAAGGTTGAGGGACTGACCTCCTTCTATCAAGGTTGAGGGACTGACCTCCTTCTATCAAGGTTGAGGGACTGACCTCCTTCTATCAAGGTTGAGGGAGTGACTTCAAAATTACCTCTCTAGTTCTACTCTCTTCAGTGTTGTCAATGTCTGTATTCTCCTAAGAACAGACGTTTCACTCACCACACTGAGTCTAAGAACAGACGTCTCACTCACCACTGTGACTAGTTATGGTGAGAGACATGTTTGCACAGATTAATACATTTATTAGAGAAACGTTTCGCCCACGAGTGAGCTCTTCAGCACTAATACAGAAGTTCCTGAGGCGAAAAGTTCATCTCGCTGTAACTCAATCATGGTAAATTTTAGAACACTTGGGAGCTGGCCAAGAACACCTGGGAGCTGGCCAAGAACACCTGGGAGCTGGCCAAGAACACCTGGAAGCTGGCCAAGAACACCTGGGAGCTGGCCAAGAACACCTGGAAGCTGGCCAAGAACACCTGGGAGCTGGCCAAGAACACCTGGGAGCTGGCCAAGAACACCTGGGAGCTGGCCAAGAACACTTGGGAGCTGGCCAAGAACACCTGGGAGCTGGCCAAGACCTCCTCGGAACTGGCCAAGAACACTTGGAACAGGCCAAGAGCACCTGGGAGCAGGCCAAGAACACCTGGGAGCTGGCCAAGAACACCTGGGAGCAGGCCAAGAACACGTAAGAGCTGGCCAAAAACACTTGGGAGCAGGTCAAGAACACCTAAGAGCTGGCTAAGAACACCTGGGAACTGGCCAAGAACACCTAGTACCTGGTCAAGAACACTTGGTGCCTGGTCAAGAACACCTGGTACTTAGTCAAGAACACCAAGGACCTGGCCAAGAACACCAGGGACCTGGTTAAGAACACCAAGGACCTGGCCAAGAACACCAGGGACCTGGTCAAGAACACCTGGTACCTGGTCAAGAACACCAAGGACCTGGCCAAGAACACCAGGGACCTGGTTAAGAACACCAAGGACCTGGTCAAGAACACCAGGGACCTGGTCAAGAACACTTGGTACCTGGTCAAGAACACCTGGTAACTGGTAAAAAAAAAAGAACACCAAGACTCAGGGAGGTAAACAATCGTGAATAATAACTTGTTCGTGAACATAAATACCCAGGCAGTCTGGACGAAGAAATTAAAGAGTGTTGACTGAACAACACACTGACACATGGAAGGATCAACAATAGACACATATGCAACATATGAGTTTTTATTTGTAGACGTTAGGCCAACCAGTGACCTTATCAATACAAGGACATAATGTGAAGAATGTAGAATTATACAAAAGACTAGGAAATCATTTCCCCGGTCTTGATGTTGGTGAAGATAACCGTAGTCTTGAAGACTGAAGCACAGGCATGGAACTTGGCGCTTATATACCAGCTGCAGCTCCCTCACCTGACGCCGG
>NC_069424.1:32071658-32084158 GCF_026875155.1 Cherax quadricarinatus
AGCCTGGGGAAGCTTAGTGTTGGTAAGGAAAGAAAAGTGTGGGTTCTGGTGGACGGTTGACAGATCTTCGAAACAGGAGAAAAGGGGGAAGCAAAGTTCATGTCTGTTGATCGTCTCCCCACCTGTGCTCTAGCTCCACCTGGAGGCAGTCACTTGGTAAGAATATGTAGGAGGATAGTGAGAGACGCGGGAGTGGACGAAGAGAGGCCTTAGTGCCTGGCAAATTTTTGTGGTGGAGTAGAATTGAAACGGTGATGTTCCTGGATGATGTAGCTAGGAATGAGAGAGCGCACAGGAATATTCCTAAACCCCAACAAAGTTCACCCAGTGTGACTTGGAAATATTTAAGAAGTGCTGCATCGGCCGGAAGTTCTAGTTAACCCTTTCTTCTGCGTAAGAACCTGGATACAGATCTGAAGAAGAGTGCAGCGCACGAAGGCGCTATGTCCTCCCCCATCAACCCATTTCAACTCCTGCCTCCCTTACCCAATGGAGCGTGAAGAGGTGTTCCTGAGGTCACTGACCTGTGTCACTCATGTCCACTATAACCTTTACATCTCCAGTACTGACTCAGGAAGAGCATCAACGACTCCATAATTAATAGTGTGGTGATACTAGCATAATATTCTGGGAAATATAAGTTCACAGTGAAACTTAAAACATTATTGTGAGAGTATAAGAAGCATATATTGTGTGAGAGAAAGAGATAGATAGATAGAGATAGATAGAGAGGAGAGGGAGAGAGAGAGAGAAGAGGGGGGGGGAGAGAGAGAGAGAGGAGGAGAGATAGAGAGAGAGAGAGAGAGAGAGAGAGAGAGAGAGAGAGAGAGAGAGAGAGAGAGAGAGAGAGAGAGAGAGAGAGAG
This sequence comes from Cherax quadricarinatus, assembly GCF_026875155.1. NCBI lineage: Eukaryota > Metazoa > Arthropoda > Malacostraca > Decapoda > Parastacidae > Cherax > Cherax quadricarinatus. The sequence goes on from NC_069424.1 coordinate 32,072,523, forward strand.
AGAGAGAGAGAGAGAGAGAGAGAGAGAGAGAGAGAGAGAGGAGAGAGAAAGAGAGAGCTCTATCAAGACTGTAAGTAAAGAGGGTGAAAGAGGTAGAGAGAGATTGAGGGTAACAATGAGCCCGATTCTTTCCTAGGGAGAGAAGAAAGTGTAGCAAGATAATATTAAAAAAAGAGGAAACAGAAGTTAAGATAACGCAACTATTGGATGAGTAAAAGGTAAGTAATGTTCCAGGTGCTAGGTGTCATGGCAGCTTTTGTTATATAACTTATTACAATGTTCCAGGTGCTAGTGTCTGGCTAGCTTTTGTTATATAACTTATTACAATGTTCCAGGTGCTAGTGTCTGGCTAGCTTTTGTTTTTTATCTTACTGCAATGTTCTAGGTGCTAGTGTCTGGCTAGCTTTTGTTTTTTATCTTACTACAATATTCCAGGTGCTAGTATCTGGCTAGCTTTTGTTTTTTATCTTACTACAATGTTCCAGGTGCTAGTATCTGGCTAGCTTTTGTTTTTTATCTTACTACAATGTTCCAGGTGCTAGTATGTGCTAGCTTTGTTTTCTAATCTACTACAATGTTCCAGGTACTAGTGTCTGGCTAGCATTTGTTTTTTATCTTACTACAATATTCCAGGTGCTAGTGTCTGGCTAGCTTTTGTTTTTTATCTTACTACAATGTTCCAGGTGCTAGTGTCTGGCTAGCATTTGTTTTTTATCTTACTACAATGTTCCAGGTGCTAGTGTCTGGCTAGCTTTTGTTTTTTATCTTACTACAATGTTCCAGGTGCTAGTATCTGGCTAGCTTTTGTTTTTTTATCTTACTGCAATGTTCCAGGTGCTAGTATCCGGCTAGCTTTTGTTTTTTATCTTACTACAATGTTCCAGGTGCTAGTGTCTGGCTAGCTTTTGTTTTTTATCTTACTACAATGTTCCAGGTGCTAGTGTCTGGCTAGCTTTTGTTTTTATCTTACTACAATGTTCCAGGTGCTAGTATCTGGCTAGCTTTTTTTTTTATCTTACTACAATGTTCCAGGTGCTATTTCCCGGCAAACCTTTTTTTTTTTTCTTACTACAATTTCCCAGGTGCTAGTTCTGGCTAGCTTTTGTTTTTTATCTTACTAAAAATTTTTTCCAGGTGCTATTTCCCGGCTAGCTTTTGTTTTTTTAATTTTACACAATTTCCAGGTGCTAGTTCTGCTACTTTTGTTTTTATCTTACTACAATGTTCCAGGTGCTAGTATCTGGCTAGCTTTTGTTTTTTATCTTACTACAATGTTCCAGGTGCTAGTATCTGGCTAGCTTTTGTTTTTTTATCTTACTACAATGTTCCAGGTGCTAGTGTCTGGCTAGCTTTTGTTTTTTAACTTACTACAAATATTTGTTAAGGGGAAATTTTAATTTGTTTAATTTACTAAAAATAGGTTAGTTCAGTACTTTTGTTTTTAAATGAAATGAAACTTACTTTGATAACTTACTTTTGGTTAATTTCAACTTTTGTTTAATTTTCACTTTGTTGTATATTTTCATTTTATTTTATTTACTTTTGTTCAATTTGGGGATTTTTTTAAACTTTAAAATTTCTCAGTCTATGTTCAAATTTTGGTTTTTTAACACTAAATTATTGTGAGATGGATTTTGTTTTTTTATTTCTTTAACAATTTATGTGCTTTTTGGAAAATTTTGTTTTTTCTTTAACAATGTTCGGTGGATATTTTTTGGGGTTTTTTGGTGATAATTATTCCTTTAGTTGTTTAAATTTGTTGTAAAAAATTAAAAAATATTGTTTGTAGTATTTTTTGGTCTTTGAAATTAAATTATTCTTGTAATTATTTTTTTTAATTCCTTTTTTAATTTTTGTAATTCTTTTTTGTTTTATTTTTTTAATTTGGGGATTTTTTTAATGGTTATTTTTCATTTATTGGTTTAATGAGAGAATTTTTTGTGAGATGATTATTGTGTTTGTGAGATGATTATTGTGTCTTGTGAGAGATTATTGTTCTTGTGAAAATAATTATTGTTCTGTGAGAGATTATTGTTCTTGTGAGATGTTTATTGTGTTGTGAGATAATTATTGTCTTGTAGATGATTTTGTGTTTGTGAGATGATTATTGTTTGTGAGATGTTATTGTGTCTTGTGAATATTATTTTTCTTGTGAGATGATTATTGTGTCTTGTGAGATGATTATTGTGTCTTGTGAGATGATTATTGTGTTGTGAGATGATTATTGTGTTGTGAGATGATTATTGTGTTTTGTGAGATGATTATTGTGTTGTGAGATGATTATTGTGTTTTGTGAGATGATTATTGTGTTGTGAGATGATTATTGTGTTTTGTGAGATGATTATTGTGTTGTGAGATGATTATTGTGTTGTGAGATGATTATTGTATCTTGTGAGATGATTATTGTGTCTTGTGAGATGATTATTGTGTCTTGTGAGATGATTATTGTGTTTGTGAAAATGTTTATTGTGTTGTGAGATGATTATTGTGTTTGTGAGATGATTATTGTTTGTGAGATGATTATTGTGTCTTGTGAGATGATTATTGTGTCTTGTGAGATGATTATTGTGTTTTGTGAGATGATTATTGTGTTTGTGAGAAAATTATTGGTTTGTGAGATGATATTGTGTTTGTGAGATAATTTATTGTGTTTGGAGATTATTGTGTCTTGTGAGATGATTATTGTGTTTGTGAGAAATTATTGTGTTGTGAGATAATTTTTGTGTTGTGAGATGATTATTGTGCCCTTGTGAATGATTATTGTTTTTTGAGATAATTATTGTGTCTTGTGAGATGTTTATTGTGTCTTGTGAGATAATTATTGTGTTGTGAGATAATTATTGTGTTTGTGAGATAAATTATTGTTTGTGAGATAATTATTGTGTCTTTGAGATAATTATTGTGTTTGTGAGATAATTTTTGTGTCTTGTGAGATAATTATTGTGTCTTGTAGATTTTATTGTGTCTTGTGAGATAATTATTGTGTCTTGTGAGATTATTTTGTCTTGTGAGATAATTATTGTGTCTTGTGAGATAATTATTGTGTCTTGTGAGATAATTATTGTGTCTTGTGAGATAATTATTGGTCTTGTGAGATAATTATTTTTCTGTGAGATAATTATTGTGTCTTGTGAGATAATTATTTTTCTTTTAGATAATTATTGTGTCTTGTGAGATAATTATTGTGTCTTGTGAGATAATATTGTCTTGTGAGAATTATTGTGTCTTTGAGATAATTATTGTGTCTTGTGAGAAAATTATTGTGTTTTGTGAGATATTATTGTCTTGTGAGATAATTATTGGTCTTGTGAGATAATTATTGTGTCTTGTAGTTTAATTTTTTTCTTGTGAGATAATTATTGTGTCTTGTGAATAATTATTGTGTCTTGTGAGATATTATTGGTCTTGTGAGATAATTATTGTGTTTTGTGAGAAAATTTATTGTGTCTTGTGAGATAATTATTGTGTCTTGTGAGATGATTATTGTCTTGTGAGATAATTATTGTGTCTTGTGAGATAATTATTGTGTCTTGTGAGATAATTATTGTGTCTTGTGAGATGATTATTGTGTCTTGTGAGATAATTATTGTGTCTTGTGAGATAATTATTGTGTCTTGTGAGATAATTATTGTGTCTTGTGAGATAATTATTGTGTCTTGTGAGATAATTATTGTGTCTTGTGAGATAATTATTGTGTCTTGTGAGATAATTATTGTGTCTTGTGAGATAATTATTGTGTCTTGTGAGATAATTATTGTGTCTTGTGAGATAATTATTGTGTCTTGTGAGATGATTATTGTCTTGTGAGATAATTATTGTGTCTTGTGAGATAATTATTGTGTCTTGTGAGATATTATTTGTGTCTTGTGAGATAATTATTGTGTCTGTGAAGATTTATTGTGTCTTGTGAGATAATTATTGTGTCTTGTGAGATATTATTGTGTCTTGTGAGATAATATTGTGTCTTGTGAGAAAATTTATTGTGTCTTTTTGAGATAATTATTTGGGGCCCTTGTGAGATAATTATTGTGTCTTGTGAGATAATTATTGTGTCTTGTGAGATAATTATTGTGTCTTGTGAGATAATTATTGTGTCTTGTGAGATAATTATTGTGTCTTGTGAGATAATTATTGTGTCTTGTGAGATGATTAAGTATAATTTTGTTTTTGCCTCATTAACTTAAATAATGGCTAGATAAATATATTTTTCATTTATCTCTAGCTTATAAATTTATTTTAATTAGAATGAAAATATTTTAATAATTGTTGCCTTCACTAAGGTAATATTTTGCTAGAAGAAAGTTAAGGAAACAGGAACGTCTTCCCTCTGTTATTGCAGTAGAAAATAACGTAATCTGTGGGTTGTTTTCTCATTGATGTTGCAGGTTGATGTTGCAGTGACTTTGATAAGACACATGTGCAACAGTTTGGTATCTTAGGTAATCGACTGAGGAAGTCTACTTAGTAGGCTTCTTCAGTCGATTATAGAAGAATTAGCATAAGAAGTAGAGATGTGAAGAAGGTGTAATCAGTTCATCAGCCTTGAAAATGTAATTTTGAGATGGTCAGTCCCTCAGCCTGGAGAAGATGGTCAGTCCCTCAGCCTGGAGAAGATGGTCAGTCCCTCAGCCTGGAGAAGATGGTCAGTCCCTCAGCCTGGAGAAGATGGTCAGTCCCTCAGCCTGGAGAAGATGGTCAGTCCCTCAGCCTGGAGAAGAGACTTATTATACTTAGACAAGGACAGTGAACATGTCCTTGTCTAAGTGTGATGTGTATGTTTCTGATTTTGTCTGTGCTTTGTGTTTTTCTCTGTTTGTGTTTTTATTTTATTGTTTTTTTGTAATGTGTTTGTGTGTGTGTGTGTGTGTGTGTGTGTGTGTGTGTGTGTGTGTGTGTGTGTGTGTGTGTGTGTGTGTGTGTGTGTTTTTGTGTGTGTTTGTATGCGTATGTGTGTACTCACTCACATAGTTGAATTCACCTAGTTGTGGTTGCAGGGGTCTAGTCACAGCTCTTGTATGTAGTTTTGGAAAGTGGAAGTGAGTACTGAGCACTGGTATTTAGTTGGTGGTACATGAAGGAGATGATTTACGCAGTCTGGTGTATATCTTGTAACACCATAGCAGCCCCAGGGAGGTCTGTCAGCCATCTTAATGTACATGTAGAACTCAGCGCTGCTGGTACGAGCTGAGGGAATCGGGGATCTTTTTATTACTCCGTGAGTATTCTGTGAGTACAAAATTAGTCGGGGATTGAAACCGGGAGAGAGAGAGAACTGGTTACCCTGGGGAGGTTGTTGCTTCAGTACAGCAATTATTGTCTCGATTTTTCATAGGTCTTGGGTTACTCTGCGTGGAACTCGCAATTAATGATTATGATAAGAACACCAATTTGAAGGTGCGCAGGGAGATGGAGATTATTATTGTGAAGTGCAGTTTGTGTGTTGTAGGATCTGAGATACACTGAAGAGTTAGAATAAATTCTTGACTTTTCCTACATCTCGGCTATTTTAAAAAGGGGGAGAAAGGCCGAAGCGAGGTAAACTAGGTCTCAAATTCCTTGATTGTGAGAGCAGTGTCCATTGTTATTATCATTATAATCAAGGGGGAAGCGCTAAACCCGTAGGATTATACAGCTAGAGCAGTGTCCAGAAGTGGCAATCCCTGCATCCTGGTGATGGGCCGTCACGATGTTCCCATCAGACAACCACAACTACTGGAAGACAACCTAGCCATCGTAAGACCAAGAAAAGAGGTTATGGGAAGATTCAGTGACCAGTGTCTGTTGACAAGAAAGACTGAAGACTGTGTAAGGTCTCCACACCTGGAGCTACAAATTGGGAATATTGTGTCAACTGTCTTGTGTTGACTCAAGTATTTTACTGGATACAGTAAAGAAAATTACATATGGTTTCAGTTTATTGTTATCCCCCGGTCTCTAATATCTTGTGAGGTATCTCCCGGTCTCTAATATCTTGTGAGGTATATCCCGGTCTCTAATATCTTGTGAGGTATCTCCCGGTCTCTAATATCTTGTGAGGTATCTCCCGGTCTCTAATATCTTGTGAGGTATCTCCCGGTCTCTAATATCTTGTGAGGTATCTCCCGGTCTCTAATATCTTGTGAGGTATCTCTCGGTCTCTAATATCTTGTGAGGTATCTCCCGGTCTCTAATATCTTGTGAGGTATCTCCCGGTCTCTAATATCTTGTGAGGTATCTCCCGGTCTCTAATATCTTGTGAGGTATCTCCCGGTCTCTAATATCTTGTGAGGTATCTCCCGGTCTCTAATATCTTGTGAGGTATCTCCCGGTCTCTAATATCTTGTGAGGTATCTCCCGGTCTCTAATATCTTGTGAGGTATCTCCCGGTCTCTAATATCTTGTGAGGTATCTCCCGGTCTCTAATATCTTGTGAGGTATCTCCCGGTCTCTAATATCTTGTGAGGTATCTCCCGGTCTCTAATATCTTGTGAGGTATATCCCGGTCTCTAATATCTTGTGAGGTATCTCCCGGTCTCTAATATCTTGTGAGGTATCTTCCGGTCTCTAATATCTTGTGAGGTATCTCCCGGTCTCTAATATTTTGTGAGGTATCTCCCGGTCTCTAATATCTTGTGAGGTATCTCCCGGTCTCTAATATCTTGTGAGGTATCTCCCGGTCTCTAATATCTTGTGAGGTATCTCCCGGTCTCTAATATCTTGTGAGGTATATCCCGGTCACTAATATCTTGTGAGGTATCTCCCGGTCTCTAATATCTTGTGAGGTATCTCCCGGTCTCTAATATCTTGTGAGGTATCTCCCGGTCTCTAATATCTTGTGAGGTATATCCCGGTCTCTAATATCTTGTGAGGTATCTCCCGGTCTCTAATATCTTGTGAGGTATCTTCCGGTCTCTAATATCTTGTGAGGTATCTCCCGGTCTCTAATATTTTGTGAGGTATCTCCCGGTCTCTAATATCTTGTGAGGTATCTCTCGGTCTCTAATATCTTGTGAGGTATCTCCCGGTCTCAATATCTTGTGAGGTATCTCCCGGTCTCTAATATCTTGTGAGGTATCTCCCGGTCTCTAATATCTTGTGAGGTATCTCCCGGTCTCTAATATCTTGTGAGGTATCTCCCGGTCTCTAATATCTTGTGAGGTATCTCCCGGTCTCTAATATCTTGTGAGGTATCTCCCGGTCTCTAATATCTTGTGAGGTATCTCCCGGTCTCTAATATCTTGTGAGGTATCTCCCGGTCTCTAATATCTTGTGAGGTATCTTCCGGTCTCTAATATCTTGTGAGGTATCTCCCGGTCTCTAATATTTTGTGAGGTATCTCCCGGTCTCTAATATCTTGTGAGGTATCTCTCGGTCTCTAATATCTTGTGAGGTATCTCCCGGTCTCAATATCTTGTGAGGTATCTCCCGGTCTCTAATATCTTGTGAGGTATCTCCCGGTCTCTAATATCTTGTGAGGTATCTCCCGGTCTCTAATATCTTGTGAGGTATCTCCCGGTCTCTAATATCTTGTGAGGTATCTCCCGGTCTCTAATATCTTGTGAGGTATCTCCCGGTCTCTAATATCTTGTGAGGTATCTCCCGGTCTCTAATATCTTGTGAGGTATCTCCCGGTCTCTAATATCTTGTGAGGTATCTCCCGGTCTCTAATATCTTGTGAGGTATCTCCCGGTCTCTAATATCTTGTGAGGTATCTCCCGGTCTCTAATATCTTGTGAGGTATCTCCCGGTCTCTAATATCTTGTGAGGAATCTCCCGGTCTCTAATATCTTGTGAGGTATCTCCCGGTCTCTAATATCTTGTGAGGTATCTCCCGGTCTCTAATATCTTGTGAGGTTATCTCCCGGTCTCTAATATCTTGTGAGGTATCCCCCGGTCTCTAATATCTTGTGAGGTATCTCCCGGTCTCTAATATCTTGTGAGGTATCTCCCGGTCTCTAATATCTTGTGAGGTATCCCCCGGTGTCTAATATCTTGTGAGGTATCTCCCGGTCTCTAATATCTTGTGAGGTATCCCCCGGTCTCTAAAATCTTGTGAGGTATGCCCCGGCCTCTAATATCTTGTGAGGTATCTCCCGGTCTCTAATATCTTGTAAGGTATCTCCCGGTCTCTAATATCTTGTGAGGTATCCCCCGGTCTCTAATATCTTGTGAGGTATCTCCCGGTCTCTAATATCTTGTGAGGTATCTCCCGGTCTCTAAAATCTTGTGAGGTATCCCCCTGTGTCTAATATCTTGTGAGGTATCTCCCGGTCTCTAATATCTTGTGAGGTATCCCCCGGTCTCTAAAATCTTGTGAGGTATGCCCCGGCCTCTAATATCTTGTGAGGTATCTCCCGGTCTCTAATATCTTGTGAGGTATCTCCCGGTCTCTAATATCTTGTGAGGTATCCCCCGGTCTCTAAAATCTTGTGAGGTATGCCCCGGCCTCTAATATCTTGTGAGGTATCTCCCGGTCTCTAATATCTTGTGAGGTATCTCCCGTCTCTAATATCTTGTGAGGTATCCCCCGGTCTCTAAAATCTTGTGAGGTATGCCCCGGCCTCTAATATCTTGTGAGGTATCCCCCGGTCTCTAATATCTTGTGAGGTATCCCCAGATATTAGTGCTGGATCACTGTCTCAGTATTAAGCTCTCAGTACAAGTATAATAACTGGTTAATTATCAATAAATCTTAATATTCTAAAACATTATTCTTAATAACATCAAGTTTTTTAATTGGTCAGTTGAGATGTTGTACCACTGTCTTACTGTGTTCCATGTTGTACCACTGTCTTACTGTGTTCCATGTTGTACCACTGTCTTACTGTGTTCCATGTTGTACCGCTGTCTTACTGTGTTCCATGTTGTACCGCTGTCTTACTGTGTTCCATGTTGTACCACTGTCTTACTGTGTTCCATGTTGTACCGCTGTCTTACTGTGTTCCATGTTACCACTGTCTTACTGTGTTCCATGTTGTACCACTGTCTTACTGTGTTCCATGTTGTACCACTGTCTTACTGTGTTCCATGTTGTACCGCTGTCTTACTGTGTTCCATGTTGTACCACTGTATTACTGTGTTCCATGTTGTACCACTGTCTTACTGTGTTCCATGTTGTACCACTGTCTTACTGTGTTCCATGTTGTACCGCTGTCTTACTGTGTTCCATGTTGTACCACTGTCTTACTGTGTTCCATGTTGTACCACTGTCTTACTGTGTTCCATGTTGTACCACTGTCTTACTGTGTTCCATGTTGTACCGCTGTCTTACTGTGTTCCATGTTGTACCACTGTCTTACTGTGTTCCATGTTGTACCACTGTCTTACTGTGTTCCATGTTGTACCACTGTCTTACTGTGTTCCATGTTGTACCACTGTCTTACTGTGTTCCATGTTGTGCCACTGTCTTACTGTGTTCCATGTTGTACCACTGTCTTACTGTGTTCCATGTTGTACCACTGTCTTACTGTGTTCCATGTTGTACCGCTGTCTTACTGTGTTCCATGTTGTACCACTGTCTTACTGTGTTCCATGTTGTACCACTGTCTTACTGTGTTCCATGTTGTACCACTGTCTTACTGTGTTACATGTTGCACCACTGTCTTACTGTGTTCCATGTTGTACCACTGTCTTACTGTGTTCCATGTTGTACCACTGTCTTACTGTGTTCCATGTTGTACCGCTGTCTTACTGTGTTCCATGTTGTACCACTGTCTTACTGTGTTCCATGTTGTACCACTGTCTTACTGTGTTCCATGTTGTACCACTGCCTTACTGTGTTCCATGTTGTACCACTGTCTTACTGTGTTCTATGTTGTACCACTGTCTTACTGTGTTCCATGTTGTACCACTGTCTTACTGTGTTCCATGTTGTACCACTGTCTTACTGTGCTCCATGTTGTACCACTGTCTTACTGTGTTCCATGTTGTACTACTGTCTTACTGTGTTCCATGATGTACCACTGTCTTATTGTGTTCCATGTTGTACCACTGTCTTACTGTGTTCCATGTTGTACCACTGTCTTACTGTGTTCCATGTTGTACCACTGTCTTACTGTGTTCCATGTTGTGCCGCTGTCTTACTGCGTTCCATGTTGTACCACTATCTTATTGCGTTCCATGTTGTACCACTGTCTTACATCACTGAGTTGATGTGTTACTGTGTTCCATGTTAATGTGTTACTCTGTTCCATGTTAATGTGTTATTCTGTTCCATTTTCACATCACACTGTTCCATCTTCAGCTGGTACTGTTCTACGTTCAGCTGGTACTGTTCCATCTTCAGCTGGCACTGTTCCATCTTCAGCTGGCACTGTTCCACGTTCAGCTGGCACTGTTCCATCTTCAGCTGGCACTGTTCCATCTTCAGCTGGTACTGTTCCATTTTCAGCTGGTACTGTTCCATCTTCAGCTGGTACTGTTCCATGTTCAGCTGGCACTGTTCCATCTTCAGCTGGCACTGTTCCATGTTCAGCTGGTACTGTTCCATCTTCACCTGGTACTGTTCCACGTTCAGCTGGCACTGTTCCACGTTCAGCTGGCACTGTTCCATCTTCAGCTGGCACTGTTCCACGTTTAGCTGGTACTGCTCCATCTTCAGCTGGCACTGTTCCACGTTCAGCTGGCACTGTTCCACGTTCAGCTGGTACTGTTCCATCTTCAGCTGGTACTGCTCCACGTTCAGCTGGAACTATTCCATCTTCAGCTGGCACTGTTCCACGTTCAGCTGGTACTGTTCCAACTTCAGCTGGCACTGTTCCACGTTCAGCTAGTACTGTTCCATCTTCAGCTGGTACTGTTCCATCTTCAGCTGGTACTGTTGCACGTTCAGCTGGTACTGTTCCACGTTCAGCTGGTACTGTTCCATCTTCAGCTGGTACTGTTCCATCTTCAGCTGGTACTATTCCATCTTCAGCTGGTACTGTTCCATCTTCAGCTGGCACTGTTCCACGCTCAGCTGGCACTGTTTCACGTTCAGCTGGCACTGTTCCATGTTCAGCTGGTACTGTTCCATCTTCAGATGGTACTGTTCCATCTTCAGCTGGTACTGTTCCACGTTCAGCTGACACTGTTCCACGTTCAGATGGTACTGTTCCACGTTCAGCTGGTACTGTTCCATCTTTAGCTGGTACTGTTCCACGTTCAGCTGGCCCTGTTTCACGTTTAGCTGTTACTGTTCCATCTTCAGCTGGTACTGTTCCACGTTCAGCTGGTACTGTTCCATCTTCAGCTGGTACTGTTCCACGTTCAGCTGGTACTGTTCCATTTTCATCTGGCACTGTTCCACGTTCAGCTGGCACTGTTCCATGTTCAGTTGGTACTGTTCCATCTTCGGCTGGTACTGTTCCATCTTCAGCTGGTACTGTTCCATCTTCAGCTGGCACTGTTCCACGCTTAGCTGGCACTGTTCCAGGTTCAGCTGGTACTGTTCCATGTTCAGCTGGTACTGTTCCATCTTCAGATGGTACTGTTCCATGTTCAGCTGGTACTGTTCCACGTTCAGCTGGTACTGTTCCATCTTCAGTTGGCACTGTTCCAGGTTCAGCTGGTACTGTTCCATATTCAGCTGGTACTGTTCCATCTTCAGCTGGTACTGTTCCACGTTCAGCTGGTACTGTTCCATGTTCAGCTGGTACTGTTCCATCTTCAGCTGGTAC
>NC_069424.1:32089158-32104158 GCF_026875155.1 Cherax quadricarinatus
CACGCACATACAGACTGACACACACAGACACACACACAGACTGACACACAGAGACTGACAGATAGAGACAGACACACACTGACTGACACACATAGACTGACACACACAGACACACACAGACTGACACACACAGACTGATACACACAGACTGACACACACAGACTGACACACACACACTGACACACACACACTGACACACACACACTGACACACACACACTGACACACACACACTGACACACACAGACTCAGCGAGAGTAAGAGTGACCCAGTAGCGGCCAGTGAAGAGGCAGGGCCAGGAGCTATGACTCGACCCCTGCAACCACAACTAGGTGAGTACAACTAGGTGAGTACAGACTGACACACTGGCTGACACACACAGACTGACACACACTGACGCACACAGACTGACACACAAACAGACACATTGGCTGATACACACAGACTGACACAGACTGACACACAGATTGACACACACAGACTGACACACAAACAGACACATTGGCTGATACACACAGACTGACACAGACTGACACACAGATTGACAAACACAGACTGACACAAACAAACAGACACACTGGCTGATACACAAAGACAGACACACTGGCTGACACACACAGACTGACACACAGACTGACACACAGATTGACACACGCAGACTGACACAGGCACAGACACTGGCTGACACACACAGACTGAAACACACAGACTGACACACACAGACACACACAAGAGATTAGTACAAAAGCTGGAGGACCAGGCAGGGATAACAGGGAAGGCACTGCAATGGATCATGGAATACCTGTCAGGAAGACAACAGCGAGTCATGGTACGCGACGAGGTGTCAGAGTGGGCACCTGTGACGAACGAGGTTCCACAGGGGTCAGTCCTAGGATCGGTGCTTTTTCTGGTATATGTGAACGACATGACGGAAGGAGTAGACTCCGAAGTATTCCTGTTTGCAGATGATGAGAAGTTGATAAGAAGCATTAAATCGGACGAGGACCAGGCAGAACTACAAAGGGATCTGGACAGGCTGCAGACCTCGTCCAGCAACTGGTTCCTGGGGTTCAACCTTAACAAGTGCAAAGTCATGAAGATTGGGGACAGAAAAAGAAGACCGCAGACGGAGTACAGTCTAGGGGGCCAGAGACTACAAGGAAAAGGACCTTGGGGTGAGTATAACACCAGGTACAGCTCCTGAGGCGCACATCAACCAAATAACTGATGCAGCTTATGGGCGCCTAGCAAGCCTAAGAGCAGCATTCCGACGTCTTAATAAGGAATCGTTCAGGACCCTGTACACCGTGTACGTTAGGCCAATGTTGGAGTATGCGGCACCAGTTTGGAACCCACACCTAGCCAAGCATGTAAGAAAACTAGACAAAGTGCAAAGGTTTGCAACTAGACTGGTCCCAGAGCTAAGGGGTATGTCCTACGAGAAGAGGTTAAGGGAAAACGACCTGACGACACTGGAGGACAGGAGAGATAGGGGGGGACATGATAACGACATACAAAACACTGAGAGGAATCAACAAGGTAGACAGAGACAAGATGTTCCAGAGATGGGACAGCAACAAGGGAACACAGTCGGAAGTTGAAGACTCAGACAGAGATGTTAGGAAGTATTTCTTCAGTCACAGAGTTGTCGGGAAGTGGAATAGTCTGGGAAGTGATATAGTGGAGGTAGGATCAATACATAGCTTTAAGAATAGGTATAATAAAGCTCAAGGAGCTGGAAGAGTGACCTTGTAGCGGCCAGCGAAGAAGCGGGGCCAGGAACTGTGAATCGACCCCTGCAACCCCAACTAGGTGAGTACAGACTGACACACACAGACTGACACACACTGACACACTACCTCGTGCACATGACACATGAGTACTCATAGTGAAAGATAAGATAATCACATGTTTGCCTGAGGACTAGATGAGGAGCCATGATCACAACATACTAGATAAACCAAGCTGTAAACATTACAAACAATATTGTTTAAACAGGGATGCAAAGACACCCAAGAGAAGCAGATGGTAATTATTCAACTAAGAAGGAACAGATTTTTTAGATTATACAGCTGCGCAGACACTAGTTTATTGTGCCCCCCATGTCCATCCTGTGAGAGTAGTGGCTAGTTTATTGTGCCCCCCATGTCCATCCTGTGAGAGTAGTGGCTAGTTTATTGTGCCCCCCATGTCCATCCTGTGAGTGTAGTGGCTAGTTTATTGTGCCCCCATGTCCATCCTGTGAGTGTAGTGGCTAGTTTATTGTGCCCCCCATGTCCATCCTGTGAGTGTTAGTGGCTAGTTTATTGTGCACCCCATGTCCATCCTGTGAGTGTAGTGGCTAGTTTATTGTGCCCCCATGTCCATCCTGTGAGAGTAGTGGCTAGTTTATTGTGCCCCCATGTCCATCCTGTGAGAGTAGTGGCTAGTTTATTGTGCCCCCCATGTCCATCCTGTGAGTGTAGTGGCTAGTTTATTGTGCCCCCCATGTCCATCCTGTGAGAGTAGTGGCTAGTTTATTGTGCCCCCATGTCCATTCCTGTGAGAGTAGTGGCTAGTTTATTGTGCCCCCCATGTCCATCCTGTGAGAGTAGTGGCTAGTTTATTGTGCCCCCATGTCCATCCTGTGAGTGTAGTGGCTAGTTTATTGTGCACCCCATGTCCATCTGTAAGAGTAGTGGCTAAGTTTATTGTGCCCCCCATGTCCATCCTGTGAGTGTAGTGGCTAGTTTATTGTGCCCCCATGTCCATCGTGAGAGTATGGCTATTTATTGTGCACCCCATGTCCATCCTGTGAGTGAATTGGCTAGTTTATTGTGCACCCCATGTCCATCCTGTGAGAGTAGTGGCTAGTTATGTGCCCCCTGTCCATATCCTGTGAGTGTAGTGGAGTTTATTGTGCACCCCATGTCCATCCTGTGAGAGTAGTGGCTAGTTTATTGTGCCCCCCCATGCCATCCTGTGAGTGTTTAGTGGCTAGTTTATTGTGCCCCCATGTCCATCCTGTGAGTGTTAGTGGCTAGTTTATTGTGCCCCCATGTCATCCTGTGAGAGTAGTGGTAGTTTATTGTGCACCCCATGTCCATCCTGTGAGTGTAGTGGCTAGTTTAATTGTGCCCCCCATGTCCATCCTGTGAGAGTAGTGGCTAGTTTATTGTGCCCCCATGTCCATCCTGTGAGTGTACTGGCTAGTTATTGTGCCCCCCATGTCCATCTGTGAGAGTAGTGGCTAGTTTATTTTTGCACCCTATGTCCATCCTGTGAGAGTAGTGGCTAGTTTATTGTGCACCCCATGTCCATCCTGTGAGAGTAGTGGCTAGTTTATTGTGCCCCCCATGTCCATCCTGTGAGTGTAGTGGCTAGTTTATGTGCCCCCATGTCCATCCTGTGAGAGTAGTGGCTAGTTTATTGTGCCCCCCATGTCCATCCTGTGAGAGTAGTGGCTAGTTTATTGTGCACCCCATGTCCATCCTGTGAGAGTAGTGGCTAATTTATTGTGGCCCCCCATGTCCATCCTGTGAGAGTAGTGGCTAGTTTATTGTGCCCCCATGCCATCCTGTGAGTGTAGTGGCTAGTTTATTGTGCACCCCATGTCCATCCTGTGAAAGTAGTGGCTAGTTTATTGTGCACCCCATGTCCATCCTGTGAGAGTAGTGGCTAGTTTATTGTGCCCCCCATGTCCATCTTGTGAGAGTAGTGGCTAGTTTATTGTGCCCCCATGCCCATCCTGTGAGTGTAGTGGCTAGTTTATTGTGCCCCCCATGTCCATCTTGTGAGAGTAGTGGCTAGTTTATTGTGCACCCCATGTCCATCCTGTGAGAGTAGTGGCTAGTTTATTGTGCACCCCATGTCCATCCTGTGAGAGTAGTGGCTAGTTTATTGTGCCCCCCATGTCCATCCTGTGAGTGTAGTGGCTAGTTTATTGTGCCCCCCATGTCCATCTTGTGAGAGTAGTGGCTAGTTTATTGTGCCCCCATGTCCATCCTGTGAAAGTAGTGGCTATTTTATTGTGCACCCCATGTCCATCCTGTGAGAGTAGTGGCTAGTTTATTGTGCACCCCATGTCCATCCTGTGAGTGTAGTGGCTAGTTTATTGTGCACCCCATGTCCATCCTGTGAGTGTAGTGGCTAGTTTATTGTGCACCCCATTGTCCATCCTGTGAGTGTAGTGGCTAGTTTATTGTGCACCCCTGTCCATCCTGTGAGTGTAGTGGCTAGTTTATTGTGCACCCCATGTCCATCCTGTGAGAGTAGTGGCTAGTTTATTGTGCCCCCCATGTCCATCTTGTGAGAGTAGTGGCTTAGTTTATTGTGCCCCCATGCCCATCTGTGAGTGTAGTGGCTAGTTTTTGTGCCCCACATGTCCATCTTGTGAGAGTAGGGCTAGTATTATTGTGCACCCCGTGTCCATCCTGTGAGAGTAGTGGCTAGTTTATTGTGCACCCCATGTCCATCCTGTGAGAGTAGTGGCTAGTTTATTGTGCCCCCCATGTCCATCCTGTGAGTGTAGTGGCTAGTTTATTGTGCCCCCCATGTCCATCTTGTGAGAGTAGTGGCTAGTTTATTGTGCCCCCATGTCCATCCTGTGAAAGTAGTGGCTATTTTATTGTGCAACCCACATGTCCATCCTGTGAGAGTAGTGGCTAGTTTATTGTGCACCCCATGTCCATCCTGTGAGTGTAGTGGCTAGTTTATTGTGCACCCCATGTCCATCCTGTGAGTGTAGTGGCTAGTTTATTGTGCACCCCATGTCCATCCTGTGAGTGTAGTGGCTAGTTTATTGTGCACCCCATGTCCATCCTGTGAGTGTAGTGGCTAGTTTATTGTGCACCCTATGTCCATCCTGTGAGAGTAGTGGCTAGTTTATTGTGCACCTCATGTCCATCCTGTGAGAGTAGTGGCTAGTTTATTGTGCCCCCACGTCCATCCTGTGAGAGTAGTGCTAGTTTATTGTGCACCCCATGTCCATCCTGTGAGAGTAGTGGCTAGTTTATTGTGCCCCCCATGTCCATCCTGTGAGTGTAGTGGCTAGTTTATTGTGCACCCCATGTCCATCCTGTGAGAGTAGTGGCTAGTTTATTGTGCCCCCCCATGTCCATCCTGTGAGGGTAGTGGCTAGTTTATTGTGCCCCCCCCATGTTCATCTGTGAGTGTAGTGGCTAGTTTATTGTGCACCCCATGTCCATACCTGTGAGAGTAGTGGTAGTTTATTGTGCACCCCATGTCCATCCTGTGAGTGTAGTGGCTAGTTTATTGTGCCCCCATGTCCATCCTGTGAGTGTAGTGGCTAGTTTATTGTGCCCCCCATGTCCATCCTGTGAGTGTAGTGGCTAGTTTATTGTGCCCCCATGTCCATCCTGTGAGTGTAGTGGCTAGTTTATTGTGCCCCCCATGTCCATCCTGTGAGAGTAGTGGCTAGTTTATTGTGCCCCCCATGTCCATCCTGTGAGTGTAGTGGCTAGTTTATTGTGCCCCCCATGTCCATCCTGTGAGTGTAGTGGCTAGTTTATTGTGCACCCATGTTCATCCTGTGAGAGTAGTGGCTAGTTTATTGTGCCCCCCATGTCCATCCTGTGAGAGTAGTGGCTAGTTTATTGTGCCCCCCATGTCCATCCTGTGAGTGTAGTGGCTAGTTTATTGTGCACCCCATGTCCATCCTGTGAGTGTAGTGGCTAGTTTATTGTGCCCCCCATGTCCATCCTGTGAGAGTAGTGGCTAGTTTATTGAGCCCCCCATGTTCATCCTGTGAGAGTAGTGGCTAGTTTATTGTGCCCCCCATGTCCATCCTGTGAGTGTAGTGGCTAGTTTATTGTGCCCCCCATGTCCATCCTGTGAGTGTAGTGGCTAGTTTATTGTGCCCCCCATGTCCATCCTGTGAGTGTAGTGGCTAGTTTATTGTGCACCCATGTCCATCCTGTGAGAGTAGTGGCTAGTTTATTGTGCCCCCCATGTCCATCCTGTGAGTGTAGTGGCTAGTTTATTGTGCCCCCATGTCCATCCTGTGAGTGTAGTGGCTAGTTTATTGTGCACCCCATGTCCATCCTGTGAGTGTAGTGGCTAGTTTATTGTGTCCCCCATGTCCATCCTGTGAGAGTAGTGGCTAGTTTATTGTGCACCCCATGTCCATCCTGTGAGTGTAGTGGCTAGTTTATTGTGCCCCCCATGTCCATCCTATGAGTGTAGTGGCTAGTTTATTGTGCCCCCATGTCCATCCTGTGAGGGTAGTGGCTAGTTTATTGTGCCCCCCATGTCCATCCTGTGAGGGTAGTGGCTAGTTTGTGCCCCCCATGTCCATCCTGTGAGTGTAGTAGCTAGTTTATTGTGCCCCCCATGTCCATCCTGTGAGAGTAGTGGCTAGTTTATTGTGCCCCCCTTGTCCATCCTGTGGGAGTAGTGGCTAGTTTATTGTGCACCCCATGTCCATCCTGTGAGAGTAGGGGCTAGTTTACTGTGCCCCCCATGTCCATCCTGTGAGTGTAGTGGCTAGTTTATTGTGCCCCCCATGTCCATCCTGTGAGAGTAGTGGCTAGTTTATTGTGCCCCCCATGTCCATCCTGTGAGAGTAGTGGCTAGTTTATTGTGCCCCCATGTCCATCCTGTGAGTGTAGTGGCTAGTTTATTGTGCACCCCATGTCCATCCTGTGAGTGTAGTGGCTAGTTTATTGTGCCCCCCATGTCCATCCTGTGAGAGTAGTGGCTAATTTATTGTGGCCCCCCATGTCTATCCTGTGAGAGTAGTGGCTAGTTTATTGTGCCCCCATGCCCATCCTGTGAGTGTAGTGGCTAGTTTATTGTGCACCCCATGTCCATCCTGTGAAAGTAGTGGCTAGTTTATTGTGCACCCCATGTCCATCCTGTGAGAGTAGTGGCTAGTTTATTGTGCCCCCCATGTCCATCTTGTGAGAGTAGTGGCTAGTTTATTGTGCCCCCATGCCCATCCTGTGAGTGTAGTGGCTAGTTTATTGTGCCCCCCATGTCCATCTTGTGAGAGTAGTGGCTAGTTTATTGTGCACCCCATGTCCATCCTGTGAGAGTAGTGGCTAGTTTATTTGTGCACCCCCATGTCCATCCTGTGAGAGTAGTGGCTAGTTTATTGTGCCCCCATGTCCATCCTGTGAGTGTAGTGGCTAGTTTATTGTGCCCCCCATGTCCATCTTGTGAGAGTAGTGGCTAGTTTATTGTGCCCCCATGTCCCATCCTGTGAAAGTAAGTGGCTAATTTATTGTGGCCCCCATGTCCATCCTGTGAGAGTAGTGGCTAGTTATTGTGCCCCCATGCCCATCCTGTGAGTGTAGTGGCTAGTTTATTGTGCACCCCATGTCCATCCTGTGAAAGTAGTGGCTAGTTTATTGTGCACCCCATGTCCATCCTGTGAGAGTAGTGGCTAGTTTATTGTGCCCCCCATGTCCATCTTGTGAGAGTAGTGGCTAGTTTATTGTGCCCCCATGCCCATCCTGTGAGTGTAGTGGCTAGTTTATTGTGCCCCCCATGTCCATCTTGTGAGAGTAGTGGCTAGTTTATTGTGCACCCATGTCCATCCTGTGAGAGTAGTGGCTAGTTTATTGTGCACCCCATGTCCATCCTGTGAGAGTAGTGGCTAGTTTATTGTGCCCCCCATGTCCATCCTGTGAGTGTAGTGGCTAGTTTATTGTGCCCCCCATGTCCATCTTGTGAGAGTAGTGGCTAGTTTATTGTGCCCCATGTCCATCCTGTGAAAGTAGTGGCTATTTTATTGTGCACCCCCATGTCCATCTGTGGAGTAGTGGCTAGTTTATTGTGCACCCCATGTCCATCCTGTGAGTGTAGTGGCTAGTTTATTGTGCACCCCATGTCCATCCTGTGAGTGTAGTGGCTAGTTTATTGTGCACCCCATGTCCATCCTGTGAGTGTAGTGGCTAGTTTATTGTGCACCCCATGTCCATCCTGTGAGTGTAGTGGCTAGTTTATTGTGCACCCCATGTCCATCCTGTGAGAGTAGTGGCTAGTTTATTGTGCCCCCCATGTCCATCTTGTGAGAGTAGTGGCTAGTTTATTGTGCCCCCATGCCCATCCTG
The DNA here is from genome assembly GCF_026875155.1 of Cherax quadricarinatus. Lineage (NCBI taxonomy): Eukaryota > Metazoa > Arthropoda > Malacostraca > Decapoda > Parastacidae > Cherax > Cherax quadricarinatus. The sequence goes on from NC_069424.1 coordinate 32,097,212, forward strand.
TGAGTGTAGTGGCTAGTTTATTGTGCCCCACATGTCCATCTTGTGAGAGTAGTGGCTAGTTTATTGTGCACCCCGTGTCCATCCTGTGAGAGTAGTGGCTAGTTTATTGTGCACCCCATGTCCATCCTGTGAGAGTAGTGGCTAGTTTATTGTGCCCCCCATGTCCATCCTGTGAGTGTAGTGGCTAGTTTATTGTGCCCCCCATGTCCATCTTGTGAGAGTAGTGGCTAGTTTATTGTGCCCCCATGTCCATCCTGTGAAAGTAGTGGCTATTTTATTGTGCACCCCATGTCCATCCTGTGAGAGTAGTGGCTAGTTTATTGTGCACCCCATGTCCATCCTGTGAGTGTAGTGGCTAGTTTATTGTGCACCCCATGTCCATCCGTGAGTGTAGTGGCTAGTTTATTGTGCACCCCATGTCCATCCTGTGAGTGTAGTGGCTAGTTTATTGTGCACCCCATGTCCATCCTGTGAGTGTAGTGGCTAGTTTATTGTGCACCCTATGTCCATCCTGTGAGAGTAGTGGCTAGTTTATTGTGCACCTCATGTCCATCCTGTGAGAGTAGTGGCTAGTTTATTGTGCCCCCACGTCCATCCTGTGAGAGTAGTGGCTAGTTTATTGTGCACCCCATGTCCATCCTGTGAGAGTAGTGGCTAGTTTATTGTGCCCCCCATGTCCATCCTGTGAGTGTAGTGGCTAGTTTATTGTGCACCCCATGTCCATCCTGTGAGAGTAGTGCTAGTTTATTGTGCCCCCATGTCCAATCCTGTGAGGGTAGTGGCTAGTTTATTGTGCCCCCCCCCCATGTTCATCCTGTGAGTGTAGTGGCTAGTTTATTGTGCACCCCATGTCCATCCTGTGAGAGTAGTGGCTAGTTTATTGTGCACCCCATGTCCATCCTGTGAGTGTAGTGGCTAGTTTATTGTGCCCCCCATGTCCATCCTGTGAGTGTAGTGGCTAGTTTATTGTGCCCCCCATGTCCATCCTGTGAGTGTAGTGGCTAGTTTATTGTGCCCCCCATGTCCATCCTGTGAGTGTAGTGGCTAGTTTATTGTGCCCCCCATGTCCATCCTGTGAGAGTAGTGGCTAGTTTATTGTGCCCCCCATGTCCATCCTGTGAGTGTAGTGGCTAGTTTATTGTGCCCCCCATGTCCATCCTGTGAGTGTAGTGGCTAGTTTATTGTGCACCCATGTTCATCCTGTGAGAGTAGTGGCTAGTTTATTGTGCCCCCATGTCCATCCTGTGAGAGTAGTGGCTAGTTTATTGTGCCCCCCATGTCCATCCTGTGAGTGTAGTGGCTAGTTTATTGTGCACACCCATGTCCATCCTGTGAGTGTAGTGGCTAGTTTATTGTGCCCCCCATTGTCCATCCTGTGAGAGTAGTGGCTAGTTTATTGAGCCCCCCATGTTCATCCTGTGAGGTAGTGGCTAGTTTATTGTGCCCCCATGTCCATCCTGTGAGTGTAGTGGCTAGTTTATTGTGCCCCCCATGTCCATCCTGTGAGTGTAGTGGCTAGTTTATTGTGCCCCCCATGTCCATCCTGTGAGTGTAGTGGCTAGTTTATTGTGCACCCATGTCCATCCTGTGAGAGTAGTGGCTAGTTTATTGTGCCCCCCATGTCCATCCTGTGAGTGTAGTAGTGGCTAGTTTATTGTGCCCCCATGTCCATCCTGTGAGTGTAGTGGCTAGTTTATTGTGCACCCCATGTCCATCCTGTGAGTGTAGTGGCTAGTTTATTGTGTCCCCCATGTCCATCCTGTGAGAGTAGTGGCTAGTTTATTGTGCACCCCATGTCCATCCTGTGAGTGTAGTGGCTAGTTATTGTGCCCCCCATTGTCCATCCTATGAGTGTAGTGGCTAGTTTATTGTTGTCCCCCATGTCCATCCTGTGAGGGTAGTGGCTAGTTTATTGTGCCCCCCATGTCCATCCTGTGAGGGTAGTGGCTAGTTTGTGCCCCCCATGTCCATCCTGTGAGTGTAGTAGCTAGTTATATTGTGCCCCCATGTCCATCCTGTGAGAGTAGTGGCTAGTTTATTGTGCCCCCCTTGTCCATCCTGTGGGAGTAGTGGCTAGTTTATTGTGCACCCCATGTCCATCCTGTGAGAGTAGGGGCTAGTTTACTGTGCCCCCCATGTCCATCCTGTGAGTGTAGTGGCTAGTTTATTGTGCCCCCCATGTCCATCCTGTGAGAGTAGTGGCTAGTTTATTGTGCCCCCCATGTCCATCCTGTGAGAGTAGTGGCTAGTTTATTGTGCCCCCATGTCCATCCTGTGAGTGTAGTGGCTAGTTTATTGTGCACCCCATGTCCATCCTGTGAGTGTAGTGGCTAGTTTATTGTGCCCCCATTGTCCATCTGTGAGAAGTAGTGGCTAATTTATTGTGGCCCCCCATGTCTATCCTGTGAGAGTAGTGGCTAGTTTATTGTGCCCCCATGCCCATCCTGTGAGTGTAGTGGCTAGTTTATTGTGCACCCCATGTCCATCCTGTGAAAGTAGTGGCTAGTTTATTGTGCACCCCATGTCCATCCTGTGAGAGTAGTGGCTAGTTTATTGTGCCCCCCATGTCCATCTTGTGAGAGTAGTGGCTAGTTTATTGTGCCCCCATGCCCATCCTGTGAGTGTAGTGGCTAGTTTATTGTGCCCCCCATGTCCATCTTGTGAGAGTAGTGGCTAGTTTATTGTGCACCCCATGTCCATCCTGTGAGAGTAGTGGCTAGTTTATTGTGCACCCCATGTCCATCCTGTGAGAGTAGTGGCTAGTTTATTGTGCCCCCCATGTCCATCCTGTGAGTGTAGTGGCTAGTTTATTGTTGCCCCCATGTCCATCTTGTGAGAGTAGTGGCTAGTTTATTGTGCCCCCATGTCCATCCTGTGAAAGTAGTGGCTATTTTATTGTGCACCCCATGTCCATCCTGTGAGAGTAGTGGCTAGTTTATTGTGCACCCCATGTCCATCCTGTGAGTGTAGTGGCTAGTTATTGTGCACCCCATGTCCATCCTGTGAAGTGAGTGGCTAGTTTATTGTGCACCCCATGTCCATCCTGTGAGTGTAGTGGCTAGTTTATTGTGCACCCCATGTCCATCCTGTGAGTGTAGTGGCTAGTTTATTGTGCACCCCATGTCCATCCTGTGAGAGTAGTGGCTAGTTTATTGTGCCCCCCATGTCCATCTTGTGAGAGTAGTGGCTAGTTTATTGTGCCCCCATGCCCATCCTGTGAGTGTAGTGGCTAGTTTATTGTGCCCCCATGTCCATCTTGTGAGAGTAGTGGCTAGTTTATTGTGCACCCCATGTCCATCCTGTGAGAGAGTAGTGGCTAGTTTATTGTGCACCCCATGTCCATCCTGTGAGAGTAGTGGCTAGTTTATTGTGCCCCCCATGTCCATCCTGTGAGTGTAGTGGCTAGTTTATTGTGCCCCCCCATGTCCATCTTGTGAGAGTAGTGGCTAGTTTATTGTGCCCCCATGTCCATCCTGTGAAAGTAGTGGCTATTTTATTGTGCACCCCATGTCCATCCTGTGAGAGTAGTGGCTAGTTTATTGTGCACCCCATGTCCATCCTGTGAGTGTAGTGGCTAGTTTATTGTGCACCCCATGTCCATCCTGTGAGTGTAGTGGCTAGTTATTGTGCACCCCATGTCCATCCTGTGAGTGTAGTGGCTAGTTTATTGTGCACCCCATGTCCATCCTGTGAGTGTAGTGGCTAGTTTATTGTGCACCCTATGTCCATCCTGTGAGAGTAGTGGCTAGTTTATTGTGCACCTCATGTCCATCCTGTGAGAGTAGTGGCTAGTTTATTGTGCCCCCACGTCCATCCTGTGAGAGTAGTGGCTAGTTTATTGTGCACCCCATGTCCATCCTGTGAGAGTAGTGGCTAGTTTATTGTGCCCCCCATGTCCATCCTGTGAGTGTAGTGGCTAGTTTATTGTGCACCCCATGTCCATCCTGTGAGAGTAGTGGCTAGTTTATTGTGCCCCCCCATGTCCATCCTGTGAGGGTAGTGGCTAGTTTATTGTGCCCCCCCCCATGTTCATCCTGTGAGTGTAGTGGCTAGTTTATTGTGCACCCCATGTCCATCCTGTGAGAGTAGTGGCTAGTTTATTGTGCACCCCATGTCCATCCTGTGAGTGTAGTGGCTAGTTTTATTGTGCCCCCCCATGTCCATCCTTGTGAGTGTAGTGGCTAGTTTATTGTGCCCCCCATGTCCATCCTGTGAGTGTAGTGGCTAGTTTATTGTGCCCCCCATGTCCATCCTGTGAGTGTAGTGGCTAGTTTATTGTGCCCCCATGTCCATCCTGTGAGAGTAGTGGCTAGTTTATTGTGCACCCCATGTCCATCCTGTGAGTGTAGTGGCTAGTTTATTGTGGCCCCCCATGTCCATCCTGTGAGTGTAGTGGCTAGTTTATTGTGCACCCATGTTCATCCTGTGAGAGTAGTGGCTAGTTTATTGTGCCCCCCATGTCCATCCTGTGAGAGTAGTGGCTAGTTTATTGTGCCCCCCATGTCCATCCTGTGAGTTGTAGTGGCTAGTTTATTGTGCACCCCATGTCCATCCTGTGAGTGTAGTGGCTAGTTTATTGTGCCCCCCATGTCCATCCTGTGAGAGTAGTGGCTAGTTTATTGAGCCCCCCATGTTCATCCTGTGGAGAGTAGTGGCTAGTTTATTGTGCCCCCCATGTCCATCCTGTGAGTGTGTGGCTAGTTTATTGTGCCCCCCATGTCCATCCTGTGAGTGTAGTGGCTAGTTTATTGTGCCCCCCATGTCCATCCTGTGAGTGTAGTTGCTAGTTTATTGTGCACCCATGTCCATCCTGTGAGAGTAGTGGGCTAGTTTATTGTGCCCCCCATGGTCCATCCTGTGAGTGTAGTGGCTAGTTTATGTGCCCCATGTCCATCCTGTGAGTGTAGTGGCTAGTTTATTGTGCACCCATGTCCATCCTGTGAGTGTAGTGGCTAGTTTATTGTGTCCCCCATGTCCATCCTGTGAGAGTAGTGGCTAGTTTATTGTGCACCCCATGTCCATCCTGTGAGTGTAGTGGCTAGTTTATTGTGCCCCCCATGTCCATCCTATGAGTGTAGTGGCTAGTTTATTGTGCCCCCATGTCCATCCTGTGAGGGTAGTGGCTAGTTTATTGTGCCCCCCATGTCCATCCTGTGAGGGTAGTGGCTAGTTTGTGCCCCCCATGTCCATCCTGTGAGTGTAGTAGCTAGTTTATTGTGCCCCCCATGTCCATCCTGTGAGAGTAGTGGCTAGTTTATTGTGCCCCCCTTGTCCATCCTGTGGGAGTAGTGGCTAGTTTATTGTGCACCCCATGTCCATCCTGTGAGAGTAGTGGCTAGTTTACTTTGCCCCCCATGTCCATCCTGTGAGTGTAGTGGCTAGTTTATTAGTGCCCCATGGTCCATCCTGTGAGAGTAGTGGCTAGTTTATTGTGCCCCCCATGTCCATCCTGTGAGAGTAGTGCCTAGTTTATTGTGCCCCCATGTCCATCCTGTGAGTGTAGTGGCTAGTTTATTGTGCACCCCATGTCCATCCTGTGAGTGTAGTGGCTAGTTTATTGTGCCCCCCATGTCCATCCTGTGAGAGTAGTGGCTAGTTTATTGTGCCCCCCATGTCCATCCTGTGAGAGTAGTGGCTAGTTTATTGTGCCCCCCATATCCATCCTGTGAGGGTAGTGGCTAGTTTATTGTGCCCCCCATGTCCATCCTGTGAGAGTAGTGGCTACTTTATCGTGCACCCCATGTCCATCCTGTGAGAGTAGTGGCTAGTTCATTGTGCACCCCATGTCCATCCTGTGAGAGTAGTGGCTAGTTTATTGTGCACCCCATGTCCATCCTGTGAGAGTAGTGGCTAGTTTATTGTGCCCCCATGTCCATCCTGTGAGAGTAGTGGCTAGTTTATTGTGCCCCCCATGTCCATCCTGTGAGAGTAGTGGCTATTTTATTGTGCCCCCCATGTCCATCCTGTGAGAGTAGTGGCTAGTTTATTGTGCCCCCCATGTCCATCCTGTGAGAGTAGTGGCTAGTTTATTGTGCCCCCCATGTCCATTCTGTGAGGGTAGTGGCTAGTTTATTGTGCCCCCCATGTCCATCCTGTGAGAGTAGTGGCTACTTTATCGTGCACCCCATGTCCATCCTGTGAGAGTAGTGGCTAGTTTATTGTGCACCGAATGTCCATCCTGTGAGAGTAGTGGCTAGTTTACTGTGCACCCCATGTCCATCCTGTGAGAGTAGTGGCTAGTTTATTGTGCACCACATGTCCATCCTGTGAGAGTAGTGGCTAGTTTATTGTGCCCCCCATGTCCATCCTGTGAGAGTAGTGGCTAGTTTATTGTGTCCCCCATGTCCATCCTGTGAGTGTAGTGGCTAGTTTATTGTGCACCACATGTCCATCCTGTGAGAGTAGTGGCTAGTTTATTGTGCACCCCATGTCCATCCTGTGAGTGTAGTGGCTAGTTTATTGTGCCCCCCATGTCCATCCTGTGAGAGTAGTGGCTAGTTTATTGTGTCCCCCATGGCCATCCTGTGAGTGTAGTGGCTAGTTTATTGTGCCCCCATGTCCATCCTGTGAGAGTAGTGGCTAGTTTATTGTGCACCACATGTCCATCCTGTGAGAGTAGTGGCTAGTTTATTGTGCACCCCATGTCCATTCTGTGAGTGTAGTGGCTAGTTTATTGTGCCGCCCATGTCCATCCTGTGAGAGTAGTGGCTAGTTTATTGTGCACCACATGTCCATCCTGTGAGAGTAGTGGCTAGTTTATTGTGCACCCCATGTCCATCCTGTGAGAGTAGTGGCTAGTTTATTGTGCCCCCCATGTCCATCCTGTGAGGGTAGTGGCTAGTTTATTGTGCACCACATGTCCATCCTGTGAGGGTAGTGGCTAGTTTATTGTGCACCACATGTCCATCCTGTGAGAGTAGTGGCTAGTTTATTGTGCACCCCATGTC
>NC_069424.1:32109158-32119787 GCF_026875155.1 Cherax quadricarinatus
TTTTCCCAGGATGCGACCCACACCAGTCAGCAAACGCCCAGGTACCCATTTTATTGATAGGTAAACATGGACAGCAAGTGTCTGAAGGAAACGCCTCATAATATTTCCAGCCGGTCGAGCTACGGGACACAGTAGCAATTTACATACACGAAGAACTGTATAGTAAGAAGAAGCGTTTAATATAATTTATGGAGCTCATGGAGTTCCTTAGACTTTAGTTAGGAACCAAAGCTGCACCAAGCGTTCCCTCTCTGGATCGCCACACTGAGACGCTGGAAGAGAAATATGGCAACCCTCAGGCGTCTGACGGTTTCGATGATGGTGGAACTCAGGTCTTAGAAGAAACCCATGACATACTTCTCTCATAATACCAGAGCCGCTGATCCTGTCGGGACGAAGTGGTACTTGATGAACTCGTGATCTTCTCTGTGATCAGCAGCACCTCCCTACTGGCCAGCACTGCATGCGGTGCTGACCAGCGCTGCATGCGGTGCTGACCAGCACTGCATGCGGTGCTGACCAGCACTGCATGCGGTGCTGACCAGCACTGCATGCGGTGCTGACCAGCACTGCATGCGGTGCTGACCAGCACTGCATGCGGTGCTGACCAGCACTGCATGCGGTGCTGACCAGCACTGCATGCGGTGCTGACCAGCACTGCATGCAGTGCTGGTGTAGATGCACTGTGTAGTCACACACCAGCAGTCTACACATCTTCCCGGGATGTAATGTGATCCCACCAGGATATCTGACATGTGTACCTAGAGAGGCTGTCTAGTGAATATTAAGTCTCTCTCTCTCTCTCTCTCCTCTCTCATCTCTCTCATCTCGTCCTCTTCTCTCTCTCTCTCTCTCTCTCTCTCTCTCTCCTCCACTCTTTGAAAATGTTGACATATATGAATGAGATTGCTAACACTCTATACCCAAAGTGTCTATTATTATTATTATTATTATTATTATTATTATTATTATTATTATTATTATTATTATTATTGTTGTTGTTGTTTTGTTGTTATTATTATTATTATAACACAAATAACCCGAAATGTTCATGCATTCTAGCGGGTTTCTTCGTGCATGACAATATATTTCATCAGGTGCAGCCTACATGTTGTGCCGCACCCAGATGTAAACAACATTTACAGTCTGACAGAAACCTCGTGATCGCCAGGGTCTCTTGCGAGTTACCTGTGTATTGTTCCACTCACTGTATTGTTCCACTCACTGTATTGTTCCACTCACTGTATTGTTCCACTCACTGTATTGTTCCACTCACTGTACTGTTCCACTCACTGTATTGTTCCACTCACTGTATTGTTCCACTCACTGTATTGTTCCACTCACTGTATTGTTCCACTCACTGTAACTGTTCCACTCACTGTATTGTTCCACTCACTGTACTGTTCCACTCACTGTATTGTTCCACTCACTGCATTGTTCCACTCACTGTACTGTTCCACTCACTGTATTGTTCCACTCACTGTATTGTTCCACTCACTGTATTGTTCCACTCACTGTAATTTGTTCCACTCACGTATTGTTCCACTCACATAATTGTTCACTCACTGTACTGTTTCCACTCACAGCATTGTTCCACTCACTGTAATTGTTTCCACTCACTGTATTTTCCACTCCACTGTATTGTTTCCACTCACTGATGTTCCAACTCACTATAATGTTCCACTCACTGTAATTGTTTTCCAGTCACACTATTTTTTCCATCCACTCTATTGTTACCAGTCATTCTATTGTCCAGTCACTGTATTGTTCCACTCACTTTTTGTTCCAGTCACTGTATGTTTTCAGTCACTGTATTGTTCCAGTCACTGTATTGTTTCCAGTCACTCTATTGTTCCACTCGCTGTATTGTTCAACTCGGCTGTTTTGCTCCACTCACTGTAATTGTTCCACTCGCTGTATTGTTCCACGCACCTGTATATGGTTCCAACTCACTGTATTGTTTCACACTCACTGTATTGTTGCAGTCACTGTATTGTTCCACTCACTGTATTGTTTCCACTCACTGTATTTTCCACTCACGTATTGTTTCCAGTCATTCTATTGTTCCAGTCACTCTAATTGTTCCAGTCACTATTGTTCCAGTCACTCTATGTTTCAGTCACTGTATTGTTTCCAGTCACTGTATTGTTTTCCAGTCACTGTATGGTTCCAGTCACTGTATTGGTTTCCAGTCACTGTATTGTTCCAGGTCACTGTTTTGTTCAGTCACTGTATTGTTCCATCTCACTGTATTGTTTCCACTCATCTGTATTGTTACACTCACTGTATTGTTCCACTCACTGTATTTGTTCCACTCACTGTATTGTTCCACTCACTCACTGTAATTGTTTTCCAACTCACTGTATTGTTCCACTCACTGTATTGTTTCCACTCACTGTATTTGTTCCACTCACTGCATTGTTCCACTCACTGTATTGTTCACTCCACTCTGCATTGTTCCACTCACTGAATTGTTTCCACTCACTGTATTGTTCCACTCACTGTCTTGGTTCCACTACTGTTTTGTTCCACTCACTGTATTGTTCCACTCACTGTATGTTCCACTCACTGCCATGTTCCACTCACTGTATTTTCCACTCACTGACGTTTGTTTTCCACTCACTGTATTGTTTCCACCACTGTATTGTGCCACTCACTGCCATTGTTTCCTCTCACTGTATTGTTCCAACTCACTGCATTGTTTCCACTCACTGTATTGTTCCACTCACTGTATTGTATCCACTCACTGTATTGTTCCACTCACTGTATGTTCCACACACTGTATTGTTCCACTCACTGTATTTGTTCCCAGTCACCCTATTGTTCCAGTCATTTCTATTGTTCCCAGTCACTCTATTGTTCCCAGTCACTCTATTGTTTCCAGTCACTGTATTGTTCCAGTCACTGTTATTGTTCCAGTCACTGTTTTTGTTCCAGTCACTGTATTGTTCCACTCACTGTATTAGTGCCACTCACTGCATGTTCACACTCACTGTATTTGTTCCACTCCACTGCATTGTTCCACTCAACTGTATTGTTCCCCTCACCTGTATTGTTCCACTCACGTATTGTTCCACTCAGCTGTATTGTTCCACTCACTGTATTGTTCCACTCACTGTATTGTTTCCAGTCACTCTATTGCCTCCAGTCATTCTATTGTTTCAGTCACCCTATTGTTCCAGTCACTCCTATTGTTCCAGTCACTGTATTGTTCCATCACTGTTGTTCCAGTCACTGTTTTGTTCTAGTCACTGTAATTGTTTTCCAGTCCACTGTGTTGTTCCAGTCACTCTATTGTTCCAGTCACTGTATTGTTTCCAGTCCACTCTATGTTCCAGTCATTGTTATTGTTTCAGTCACTCTATTGGTTCCAGTCACTGTTTGTTCCAGTCACTGTATTGTTCCAGTCACTGTATTGTTCCACTCACTGTATTGTCCCACTCACTGTATTTGTTCCACTCACTGTATTGGTTCCACTCACTGTATGTCCAGTCACAGTAATGTTCCACTCACTGTATTGTTCCACTCACTCACTGTATTGTTCCACTCGCTGCTTTGTTCCACTCGCTGTATTGTTCCACTCACTGTATATTCCAGTTCACTGTATTGTTCCACTGCACTGTATTGTTCCAAGTCACTGTATTGTTCCAGTCACTGGGGGGGTACTGTTCCAGTCACTGTATTTGTTTCCAGTCACTGTATTGTTCCACTCACTGTATAGTTCCAGTCACTAGTATTGTTTTTCCAGTCACTGTGTTGTCCAGTCACTGTATTTGGTTCCAGTACTGTATGTTCCAGTCACTGTATTGTTCAGTCACTCTATTGTTCAGTCACTGTATTGTCCTCAGTTCACTGTATCGTTCCCAGTCACTGTATTGTTCCAGCAACTCTTATTGTTTCCAGTCACTCTATTGTTTCCAGTCACTCTATTGTTCAGTCACTGTAATATTCCAGTCACTGTATTGTTCCAGTACTGTATTGTTCCACTCACTGTATTGGTTCCACATCACTGTATGTTCCACTCACTGTATTGTTCCACTCACTGTATTGTTCACAGTCATTGTATTGTTCTAGCACTGTATTGTTCCACTCACCTGTAGTGTTCCACTCACTGTATTGTTCCACTCACTGTATGTTCACTCTGCTGTTGTAGTAGTAGTAAGTAGTAGTAGTAGTAGTAGTAGTTAGTAGTAGTAGTAGTAGTAGTAGTGTAGTACAAGAATTGTATATAATACCGACAAGATGAAAATTAAGACACAATGCACCAACACCCGGGCATCCCCATCGTAGAAACGTTTCGCGCCATCCAGCCCAGCACTGTAAATGGCGAACGTCCACATACAAAGACAACCAGACGCCGCACTGTGTCTTAATTTCATCAGTAGTTGTAGTATAGTAAAAGAAGAAGAAGAGGTAGTAGTAGTGTATTGGTAGAAGTGGGAAAATTAAGGATGACGAGCCATCAAAAACAAAAACAAAGGAGGTAGCACTGAGCAAGAGAGCTAGATGCCCACAGAGGGAGAGCAAGCGCACAGAGGTGCGTGAAAGGGGAAGTGGTGAAAAAAAATAAATGAAAAAGGGAACAGAAAAGAACAGGAAGAGAAAGAAAACCCCAGGAAAAAAGGAAAGGGGGAAAGGGGGAAGGGAAGAAGAAAAAGAAAAAAAAATGAGGATTGGGTTAAGTCACGGGTGTTCAAAGTTTGGAGCTTTTTTTAAAATGTAGTGGGAGGGGAAAGGCATAAGGCGAAGCCAGGGCTAAGGTTCATAAAAGGGAAAAAGTTGGTATTAAGAGGATTCAACTAGACGGCGACTGTTCGAGTTGGAAGGGGGGAAACAGTTTTAGCAAAAACCCAGTCAATAGGATGCTTATGATCTCTGACGGACAAAAAAGAGCTTGTTAGTGTCGGAAAAGCCAACACTATTTTTGTGTTTCCCAAAGGTCTGTCAGAAAGGATCCCCCGTTTTTCCCCAAGTATTGAAGAGGACAGGAGGGGCAAGAAAAGAGTAGACACCCGGAACATCTGTAGGGGAGGAGAGGTATAACGAGATTGTGCGAAGAGTGTTAGTCTGGCGGAGGGAACTTGATGTCTAAGGACGGAGAGAATTGTTGAGTTAAAAGCCGAAAGTAGGGGAAAGGCAGAGGGGAGAAAGTTCCCTGAGTAGAAGTTTGGGGGAGAAAAAAATTGCGTTTAGCACGTGAGAGGGCAGAGTCATGAAATGGGGGGGTACCAAGACGGGAGAACAATTTTGAAAAGGGGGAAAATTTTTTTCTGGAAGGAAACTGAGATCACAGTCGGAGGGCACGGGGAAAGGGGAGATAAGAACACTTTTTTTTGCAGGGGAACATGAAGGGAAAATAGTGAATTACATGCCACTGTCTAGGTTTACGGTAAACGGAAAAAGGGAAAAAACCTGTATTGAGGGGGGTGGACATGGACATAAGGAAAGGAAGCAAGGGAAAGATTCCCCATTCAGCTTTTAAAAATTAATGGAAGGGGGAAGTTTTTTTAAAAGCTTCAAGAAAAGGTTTGGGGAGACTGGAGTCATGAGGCCAAGAGCAAAGAATGTACCACAACGGAGCCAGAGTAAAGTTGCACATCGAGGGTAGGAAAAGAACAGTTCGAAGTTTCATGTAAAATTAAAGGACAGGAGAGAGAGGAGAGCCCATAGCGACACCGAAGGTTTGAGAAAAATTTTCCCGGGAAAGGGAAAAGGATTTTAGAGTCCCACGAGGGGGATCAATCAAGAAAGACATCAGGGGGGAAAGGGGGATGGAAACCCTTCAGGGGCCCTTCTTCAAGGGAAATCAAGGACATCATAAGAGGGGCATGGAAAGAGGGATAAAAGTCAAGACAAAGCATTTTACGGGTTGGAAGAGCGAACCCGTTCAATGAAGTTTTGAGAGTGACGGAGGGGGGCAGGAAAAAAAAAAGTACCAAGAAAGGGAGTGAGGGTTTTGGCCAGCCAAGAAGCAAGAGAATAAGAACAGGTTTATGGTTTTGTAACTATTTTTCTAAAAAGGGAAAATTCGGTGTTATCCTGATCGCGAGGTTTCCCTCCGAAAAAAGGATTCTTGCTCTCTGACTACGCACCTACACTCCTCCTTTCCCAAACCCCTTTTGATCGCTAAAGAGAATTTTTCAACAAAAAAAAAGGACTCTCCCGACCTCTGTCCCCCTTTACTTTGACCTTGTTCAACGGTTTCGTCATCGTCCCTCTTTCCCCCTATTTCAGGGCCTTTCCCAAAATAAAAAAACCCGATTTTCCTCTTCGTCCTATCAAACCTCTAGAGGTTCTGTCTCTTATTCTCTTGCTTCTTGGCTGCCAAAAACCCTCTTCCCTTCTTGGTACTTTTTTCCGCCCCCTCCTCATTTCTCAAGACTTCATTGAAGGGTTCGCTCTCTCCCAACCTTAAGATGTTTTAGTCTTGACTTTGAGCCCTCTTCACCAATGTCCCTCTTGATGATGCCCTTGATTTCCTTAAGAGAAGGCCCATAAAAGGGTTTTTTCTTCATCTCCTACCCCACGATGTCTTTTTTGTCTGATCCGCCTCTGTGGGGACTCTAACCCTTTCCTTCCAAGGGAAATATTATTCTCAACCTTCGGTGTCGCTTGGGCTCCCCTCTCTCTCCTTCCTTGCTAATCTTTAAAAATGGGAAACTTCGAGACGTTTTCTTCCTACCCCGAGTGCAACCTTTACTCTGGCTCCGTAGTGGAGACATCTTTGCTCGGGCCTCATGATCCATCTCTTCAACCTTTTCTTGAAGCTCTAATAATCTTGCCCCTTCCTTTAAATTTAAAGCTGAATGGGAAACTAATTCCTTTCTTCCTTTTCCTTTTATGTTCCCGTCCACCGCTCAGATCAGGTTTTTCCTTTTTCCCTTTACCCTAAAACCCATGACGTGGCATGTTTAAAACACTACTTTTCCATCATGCTTCCCCTGTCAAGAAAAATGTTCTTATCTCCCCTTTTTCTCCGTGCCCCCCCGCATCTGTGATCCTCAGTTCCTTCCAGCAGAAATTTCCCCTCTTCAAATTCGTTCTCCCGCTTGGTACCCCTTCCCCCTTTCAAAGACCTGCCCTCCACGGTAAACGCAATTTCTTCTCTCCCAAAAAATCCTACCATGGGGGCCTTCTTCCTCTCCTTCCTACTTTCGGTCTTTTAATCTCAACAAATTTTCCCGTCCCTTTGACATCAAGCTTACCTTTCCCCCAGACTAACATCTTCGCACTAATCTCGTTCATACCTCTCCTCCCTCTACAGAGTTCTGGGGGCTACTCTATTTTTTTGTCCCCTGTCCCTCTTCAATATTCGGAGAAACTGGTGATCTCTTTCTGACGACTTTGGGACACAAAAATAGTGTTAGGCTTGCCGACACTAACAATGCTCTTTCTGTCACTCAAAATCAAAGCCACCTATTGATGGCCCTTTTGCTAAACTGTCTTCCCCCACTTTAACTCGAACAGTCGCCCTCTAGTTGAATCCTCTCTAATACACAAATTTCCTTGTATGAACCTTTGCCCGGTTCGTCTCTGTAATGCCTTCCCCTCCCACTACATTGTAAAAACCCAAACTTCAGACACCCCTGACTTAAAACCCGAATCCCATTTTTTTTTTTCTTTTCTTCTTCCCCTTTCCCCTTTCCCCTTTTCCCTTTTTTCTCTGGTGTCTTTCCTTTCCCGTCTCGTGTTTTTGTTCCTTCTTCATTATTTTATTTCCCATTCCCCTTTTGCACCTCTGTGCGCTTGCTCCCCTCTGTGGGCTCTGCTCTCTTTCGTGCCCCCTTCCTTTGTTTTTTTTTTTTGACGGGTCGCATCCTTATTTTTCCCCCTTCTACCAACCACACTACTACCTCTTCTTCTTTTACACTACTTTCAACACTATGAAAAAATTTAAAACCAGTGCGGGTCTGGTTGTCTTTGTTGTGGACGTTTCGCCATCCAGTGGCTGGCTGGATGGCGAAACGTCTACGATGGGGATGCCCGGGTGTTGTGCATGTGTCTTAATTTCATCTTGTCGGTATTATATACAATTCTTGTACTACTACTACTACTACTACCTCCACCTCTTCCTGCCTATATATAGCCGTCCTGCTCCACCTCTGTTAGTGTGACTTTGTCAATGGTCCAAGTCGGACCGAAACGTCGTCGTAAGCTTCTCTCTTTTATGTGCGGGTTATTTGTGTATCGTTCCAGTCACGGTATTGTGCCTTTTTGTTATTTATGGAGGGAACTTAAGTGGAACGAAGGGAACTTACGTGGAGTTAAGAAAAATTAAGTGAAGTGAAGAGAACATAAGTGGAGACAGATCGTTAGCGTCGAATTATAGACCAATTAGCCTAATCTTCATTGTGGGAAAATTGATTTAATCAATAATTACCGAGGCTATTCGAAGCCATCTTGAAAGACATAAGTTGATCAATGAATCTAAACACGGTTTTACAAAGGGGCGTTCCTGTCTTACCATTTTATTAACTTTTTTCACTAAGGTTTTTGAGGAAGTAGATCATGGTAATGAATATAATATTGTGTATATGGACTTCAGTAAGGCTTTTGATACCAGTTCCACACGGGAAAATTGTTGAGGAAAATAGAGGCACACGGAATAGGATTGGATTTTTTTCGTGGATAGAGACGTTGTTGAGAGACAGACAACAGAGAGTTTGCATTAGTGAGAAGAAATCCGAGTGAGGACGCGTCACGAGCAGTGTTCCACAGGGTCAGTGTTGGGTCCTCGTTGTACGTAAAAACATAGATGAGGGGATAGCAACATAAGCAACTTTGCACGAATCTCAATAGTTGACTCAAATTAGACACAGGTGCAACACTTGGGATCTTTATTATGGAAACGTTTCGCCTACAACAGTGGCTCTAATCAGTCCAATACAAAGAGAATGGTGAAGTTCAGAAGTTTGAGGTAATGAGTCCCTTAGTCTGGGGTCAATGCAATCAGTTTATCAATCTTGTAAGTAGGACAGATGGACTGTTACACGACTCCAGGCTAAGGGATGATTACCTCAAACTCCTTCTGATCTTCACCATTCTTCTTTGTAGTGGCATGATGAAGCCACTGTGTGGCGAAACGTTTTCCACAGTAAAGATAACCCAAGTGTTGCACAAGTGTCTAATTTATCAACCTGTCAGTTCTCTGAGCCATTAACCACAAGAACTGAGCAGATTGATGCCAGTGGTCAGAGAAGTGGTAGAAGCACTTTATATAGACAAATGTAAGGTTCTAAGTCTTGGAAATGAAAATAACCATGACATTTATAAAATACACAATGCAGATCTTAATCACTCTCAATGTAAAAATATTAAGGATTTCTGGTTAGCAGTAATAGCAATAAAGCGAATAGAATTCTTGGCTTTATATCAAGAATTATAAATACAGTAACAGGAGTCCTCAGGTTATTCTTCAACACTATATATCGTTGGTTAGTCTTCTTTTAGATTATGCTGCACAGTTCTGGTCACCCTATTACAGAATGGATATAAATGCTCAGGAAAACGTACAGTGAAGGATGACAAAGTTGATCCCATGGATCAGAAATCTCTCCTACCAGAACAGACTGAGGGCCCTGACTCTGCACTCTCTAGACAGACGTAGAATTAGGGAAGATATGATTAAGGTGTGTAAATGGAAGACAGAAATAAATAAAAGGGGATATAAATAGCGTGCTAAAAATATCTAACGAAGACTGGACTCGCAGCAATGGTTTTAAGATGGAAAAAAAAATATATTCAGACAGGATATAGGAAAGCACTGGTTTGGTATCAGAGTTGTGGATGAGTGGAACGAACTCCTGAGTAGCATCATTGAAGCTAAAGCTTTTGAGTAGTTTCAAAAATGTGTTAGAAAAGTACATGAGTGGGTGTGAGTCGAACTTGCCTAGCCTGGGCCAATAGACCTGCTGCTGTGTTCCTGTTTCGTCTTATGTTCTTCAAACCTAACTGAAGTGAAGAGAATTTTATTAAAGACAACGTAAGCAGAGTGAAGAGAAATTAAGTGGAGTAGAGAGAACTTAAGTGGAGTGTAGAGAACTTTGAACTTAAGTAGAGTAAACATAAGTTCTAAAGTTCTCTCCACTCCACTTAAGTAGAGTAAACTTAAGTGGAGTGAAGGGAACAAAGGTCTGTATCGTCTCAGCTGTAAAGTCATTTCTCGTGTGGCCAGGCTTCAATTATGTTGTAATAGGCTTGCTGGTCCATCCTGCTGGACCACACTGGTCCATCCTGCTGGACCACACTGGTCCATCCTGCTGGACACACTGGTCCAGCATGGAGGACAACACTGTGTTGGTACATCCTGGTGAACCACACTGTGTTGGTACATCCTGGTGAACCACACTGTGTTGGTACATCCTGGTGAACCACACTGTGTTGGTACATCCTGGTGAACCACACTGTGTTGGTACATCCTGGTGAACCACACTGTGTTGGTACATCCTGGTGAACCACACTGTGTTGGACATCCTGGTGAACCACACTGTGTTGGTACATCCTGGTGAACCACACTGTGTTGGTACATCCTGGTGAACCACACTGTGTTGGTACATCCTGGTGAACCACACTGTGTTGGTACATCCCGGTGAACCACACTGTGTTGGTACATCTGGTGAACCACCAAAA
>NC_069424.1:32120287-32138728 GCF_026875155.1 Cherax quadricarinatus
AAAAGACTTAGCTTACTAAAGATTGAGGGATGGACCCATCGACTCAAGGTTGAGGGGAACTGATTACCTCATTCTCCTCCTATTCTTCAAGCTTCCCCTGTGTATGGACTGATGAAGCCACTGTTGTGGCGAAACGTTTCCTTAAAGATACCAAGAGTTGCACATGTGTCTAATTTATCGGTATAGGTTCTGTAGATGTTTTAAGCCCTACCTTAGCAAGAGGAGACAAATTGTCAAAATCAACAAAACGGAATCAGAACCCTGACGATAGTATGTGGAGTTCCCCAAAGTAGTATTCTGGGTCCTTTATTATTCTTATGCTATGTTAATGACATGCCTATGGTTGTCAAGTGCAAACTCCTACTGTATGCAGATGACAGTGATCTGTTAGTGTCAGGTAAAGACCCACAAGACATAGCTAATGTATTAACACTGGAACTGGAGTCCTGCAGCAAATGGTTAGTAGACAACAAACTATCATTACACCTCGGGAAAACTGAAGCCATTCTCTTTGACACGAAACATAAAGGGAGTAGGGTAAATAATTTTAATGTCCAGTGTAATGGGGAGCCATCACTTCGGTTTCCTCAGTAAAATATCTGGGAATCCCCTTTGACCCATGCATGTCAGGGGAATTGATAGGGAACAGTGGAGTAAAGAAAGCGAATACCAGACTGAAGTTCCTGTATAGACAAGCGCAGTGTCTACCTACTGTGACTCGCAGGACCCTATGTCTAGCTCTTATACAGTGTCATATGAATTACGCTTGCTCTTCATGGTAATCTGCCTTGACAAAAAAAAACTGAAAGATAGACTGCAAATCACCCAGAATAAAATAGTAAGATTCATTCTGGACCTGGGTTCAAGAGAACATGTAGGCCAGGATGAATTACAGCAGTTGGATATGCTGAATGTTGAAGACGGTGTAAAACAAACTGAAGCTAAATCATGTTTATAAAATTGCTCACAAACAGTGTTCAGAATATCTTGCTGTCAATTTTGTCAAGGTTGGGAACCAAAGCAATCATAGTACTAGGGGGAGAGAGCACAATTTTGTAGTACCCACAGTCATTGGCCAGGCTTCAAACACTTTTATTGTACAGCAATAAAGGAATGGAACAGATTGCCCGCACATGTCATAGCATGAACCAGTTCAAGAAGAGAGCCGAAAGGTGTCTGATGAATGTAGCAACAGAAAAGGAGGGGAATTATTTTTTTTTATTTTAAAGTTAACACACTTGTAATTTTACCTTATTCCTAGTAATGGCCCTCGTATTGTATATAGTCTTAATGACCCTCGTGTAGTAGATAGTCTTTTTAGTATGATAATAAGATGTTATCTTCATTATAGAATAATAATAAGATATTATCACCTTTATATTATAACAATAAGGTAAAAGGACCCCAGTGGAAATAAGTCACTCTGTCTGACTTTTCTGGGTTATCCCAAGTTCTCTACGCATATGCTGATATGTATGATAATCTGTGTAACTGTACTTGTGTATACCTAAATAAACTTACAGATGCAGGCTTCCCTCCAGGAGTGTGGCCTCGATGGGTCTGTGGTAGGAGAGATTGTGTTATCTCCCTCTCCTCCATGTACGTACCCTCAGGTATATTTGTAGGCAGAGGATGGGAACGCCTTAAGTGCTGAGCTTGGTGATGAACCTAGTTAATTTCCTGCAGCATCAGCTGGTTCATGCTTCAAGGATCAAGATCTTTACTAACTGGTCAATGAACGAGGGCGGTGTTAACTTTGCAGTAATGGCCTGTTTGTGAACAGTTACCAGATGAGTTAGTCCTCTGTGTTCACTGCCCAGTTCCACATGATTACTGCTGGTCTCTTCTGAAAGCTGGTTTAGATGGATCCTGGTTCACTGTCTTCTCGGATTCCCAATGCACTCTGAGGGCACTGCCCCTATACAGTATGTTTCTTTTCGCGTTGTGGCTCAAAAGAATAACGAGTAATTGTGCTTGGCACAAGGATGTGAACTGTGTTTGTGCCTTGGTTGTGTCGGGGTTCCAGGAAATAAGGGGGAAAAATCCTGAGGCAAAGACTGCTAGTTAAAATTTTTTCTATGGCAGACTTGAGCCTCACACTTGATTCATGGGTCACATTCGTTGCTATATCCTTGGAAAGTGTCGGGCTTGCTATAACCTTCAGGTAAACAACAAGTTATAGAAAGTTGGGCAGCAGATGAGTGTTTTGCTCTCCTCCTTCAACAGTCAGCAGCACTTGTGATTTTACTGCTGACTCTTGAACACTTATGATGTGATGTTAACTCTTGAAAACTTATGATGTGATGCTGACTCTTGAACATTTATGATGTGATGCTGACTCTTGAACACTTATGATGTGCTGCTGACTCTTAAACACTTACGATGTTTCTTCATTCTGGCTTACCTCACTAAGATTATATAATTATCGTCTTTAATTAGTGGTTCCCAAAAACTTTTTCAGCTTGTTACCCAATTTAACTTTGCCACCCTAAAGCTGTTACCCTTTTACAAAATGTTGTTATTATTTATATATATGGCTAAATTAAAACACTTGAGATATTTTCTTTTATTTATTGTATTTGAACATTGTGCATTTTCTAATGACTATTACCAAAAATGTCAAGAACATCAGTGGGATGATGGAATTGCATTTCTTGAAGCTGTTTAGGAATTCTTGGCTTCATACCCGCTTATGTCTCCTCGGCTGATGCTCACAGATAAAATGACAGTGTGAAATAGAGGCAGCCTCAGGAAGTGAGTGACGCGTACTGGACAGGTCGATCTGGGCTACTGAGTGACTTTTGTCCTGAAGCATACTTGTCAAAATAAATTTTGGGTTTCCACACACTTAGCTATATATTTCTTCTTTTCTAATATGTTTTATTAGTTTTTGATGTTTATTGTTATTTGGTTTAACTTTATTATTACTTATAATAGGTTTACTTTACAACTTTATATACTAAGACAAAATTAACAATAATCCTTTATACGGGTACCGCATTGTTTTCTTGATTTTCAGAATTTATAACTTTTTTTCTGTCACTCCTCCATTACCCCCAAAAATGGTTAAATTACCCCAGGGGTAATTTACCCCAGTTTGGGAACCATGTTCTATATGTAGGGGGCCAAGTAGGAACTTGTTTGGGTCAAATTTTTAAGAGTTTTTCATCTGTCATTTTAATTCACTTTGAAAATGGTGTTGGTTGTCAAACTTACTGTGAGTGTTTCCAGTATTGATTGTCTTCGAGCGAAAGTCTATATTTTTGTTACTGTGTGTTGCGCTGAGTGTTGCTAGGAATACTGTTGTGTTGTTATTGTGAAGTTTGCTGAGTGATCAAGTTGGTCTTCTTCCCTCACCCACATTCCTCTTCCTTCCCCTCCCACACTAACTCCCTCCCTCTCATACACTCCTCTACTCTCCCTCTCCACACTCCTCCACCTCCCTTTCCTACATTCCTCCACTCTCCCACACCTTTTTTCCCCTCCCTCTCCCCCCCCACACACACACACCTTACCATTGTCAATACCACCACCCACAACTTTTCCACCCCACAATTTCCTTACCCACACCTTACGACACATCGACTGTGCTTTTCCCCCACACTTCATCCTCCCATTCTTTCCGCAACTGCACTTTCCGCAGAAGCACTTTCTACGAGCACATATTCAGCTTCACATGTTCCACGCCCACGCTCTCATTCATGGAGGGCTGCCCCTGACAGCACGCGCTCCCCTGAGTAACGACTCACAATTCTTTACACATTACTTAAACAAGTTGGTTGTAGTGCTGGTGGGTGAGTGGACCACCACAAGTTGACTATGGTAGCGGTGGTGGTTGAGTGCGCCACCAGCACCAGCAACCACAAGTTGACTGTGTTGGTGGTGGTTGAGTGCACTGCCAGCACCAGCAACCACAAGTTGACTGTGTTGGTGGTGGTTGAGTGCACCACCAGCACCAGCAACCACAAGTTGACCGTGGTGGTGGTGGTTGAGTGGACCACCACCAGGGACAAACGTTCATAGGATAAACGTTCATGGGTCAAACGTTCATGGGATAAACGTTCATGGGATAAACGTTCATGGGATAAACGTTCATGGGTCAAACGTTCATGGGACAAACGTTCAATGGAGAAAGGTTTATAGCACAAACGTTCATGGGACACACGTTCCTAGAACAAACGTTCATGGGACACACGTTCCTAGGACAAACGTTCATGGGACACACGTTCCTAGAACAAACGTTCATGGGACACACGTTCCTAGAACAAACGTTCATGGGACACACGTTCCTAGAACAAACGTTCATGGGACACACGTTCCTAGAACAAAGGTTCATGGGACACACGTTCCTAGAACAAACGTTCATGGGACACACGTTCCTAGAACAAACGTTCATGGGACACACGATCCTAGAACAAACGTTCATGGGACACACGTTCCTAGAACAAACGTTCATGGGACACACGTTCCTAGAACAAACGTTCATGGGACACACGTTCTAGAACAAAACGTTCATGGGACACACGTTCCTAGAACAAACGTTCATGGGACACACGTTCCTAGAACAAACGTTCATGGGACACACGTTCCTAGAACAAACGTTCATGGGACACACGTTCCTAGAACAAACGTTCATGGGACACACGTTCCTAGAACAAACGTTCATGGGACACACGTTCCTAGAACAAACGTTCATGGGACACACGTTCCTAGAACAAAGGTTCATGGGACACACGCTCCTAGAACAAAGGTTCATGGGACACACGTTCCTAGAACAAAGGTTCATGGGACACACGTTCCTAGAACAAAGGTTCATGGGACACACGTTCCTAGAACAAAGGTTCATGGGACACACGTTCCTAGAACAAAGGTTCATGGGACACACGTTCCTAGAACAAAGGTTCATGGGACACACGTTCCTAGAACAAAGGTTCATGGGACACACGTTCCTAGAACAAAGGTTCATGGGATACACGTTCCTAGAACAAAGGTTCATGGGACACACGTTCCTAGAACAAAGATTCATGGGACACACGTTCCTAGAACAAACGTTCATGGGACACACGTTCCTAGAACAAACGTTCATGGGACACACGTTCATAGAACAAACGTTCATGGGACACACGTTCCTAGAACAAACGTTCATGGGACACACGTTCATAGAACAAACGTTCATGGGACACACGTTCATAGAACAAACGTTCATGGGACACACGTTCATAGAACAAACGTTCATGGGACACACGTTCATAGAACAAACGTTCATGGGACACACGTTCATAGAACAAACGTTCATGGGACACACGTTCCTAGAACAAACGTTCATGGGACACACGTTCATAGAACAAACGTTCATGGGACACACGTTTCATAGAACAAACGTTCATGGGGACACACGTTCATAGAACAAACGTTCATGGGACACACGTTCATAGAACAAACGTTCATGGGACACACGTTCTAGAACAAACGTTCATGGGACACACGTTCTAGAACAAACGTTCATGGGACACACGTTCATAGAACAAACGTTCATGGTGACACACGTTCCTAGAACAAACGTTCATGGGACACACGTTCATAGAACAAACGTTCATGGGACACACACGTTCATAGAACAAACGTTCATGGGACACACGTTCATTAGAACAAACGGTTCATGGGAAAAATACTTTGCTTTTACCTATCTTTCAATTACAAGCCTCTACAGGCGATGCTAAACCAAACTACCACCACTACCACCACTTACACCACTACCACCACTACCACCACTATCATCACTACACCATATCATCACTACCACCACTACACCACTACCACACTACAACCTACCACACTATAAATCACTACTACATACCACACTACACCATACCACCACAAACCACCACTACCACATACATACTACTACCACTAACACCAATACCACCACTACCACCACTACCACCATATCATCACTACCACCACTACCACCTACACTCACTAAACACCACTACCACCACTAATCATTCACTACCACCACTACACCACTACCACCAAAACACCATATCATCACTACCACCACTACCACACTACCAACCACTACGACCACTATCATCACTCCATCACTACCACACTATCATCACTACCACCACTACCACCACTACCACCACTATCACCACTACCCCACTATCATACTACCAAACCACTACCACAACTACCACATACGACCTACTACCATCACTACCACCACTATCATCACTACCACCACTACCACCACTACCACCACTACCACCACTACCAACCACTATCATCACTACCACCACTACCATCACTACCACCACTACGCCCACTATCATCACTACCATCACTACCACCACTTCATACATCACTACCACCACTACCACCACTACACACCTATCACACTACCACCACTATCACCTACCACCACTACCACCACTATCATCACTACCAAAAACTACCACCACAAATATCACTACGACCACTACCATCACTACCATCACTACCACCACTACCACCATACCATAACTACCACCACTATCATCACAACCACCACTACCATAATACTGTCATACCACCACTACATCACTGCCATCACTACCACCACTACAATCACTACCATCACTACCACCCCACCACCACCACTATCACCACCACCACTACCACCCCCACCATCACCACGACTAACCACCACCACTACCACCTTCACCACCACCATCAACACCATCACACCACCCCCCCCAAACCCACCACCACCACCACCACCACCTTCACCACTACCATCACCCTCACTAACACCACCACCTCCACCTCTAAACCACATCATCCCACCTCCACCACCACCACCAACATACAACGCCCCGCGACCATCACCCCCCCCAAACCACTACCACCACCCCCAAAACCCCAACCCAACACCATCACCATCATCACCACCACCACCACCACCACTATCACCACTACCATCACCACCATCACCACCATTACCACCACCATCACCATCACCATCACTACCACATCCACCATCACCACCACCACCTCAACCCACCATCACCACCACCACCCACCGCCGCCACCGCCACCACCACCACCACCACCACCGCCCCCACACCAACACCATCAACCCACCACCACCAACACCACCCCCGCCACCAACCACCGCCACCCCACCACCACCAACACCATCACCACCACCACCACCACCGCCCCCACCACCACCACCGCCACCCCACCCCCACCAACACCATCACCACCACCACCACCACACCATCACCACCACCAAACCCCCACCATCCCACCACCACCACCACCACCACCACCACCACCACCAACATCATCACCATCCCATCACCCACCACCACCACCACCACCACCACCCCCACCCCACCACCACCACCAAACACCATCACCCCCAAACACCCCACCACCACCACCACCCCACCACCACCACCACCAACCACACCACCACCACACCACCACCACCACCACCACCACCACCACCCACCACCACCACTGTGGCATGCAAAGAGTACGTAACCTTTATTCGGCGCATGTACACACCCTCATTTACAGGCTATCTCCCCCAACCAGCAAAACCAGGTTTGCTAAGAGTTGATGATGGGGCCCGTCGTTCAACTAGTGACCAGGTTCTAGCCAATAAGAAGATGGTTTTGGCAATCGCAGAGGTTATGTGGGTACCACTCTCCTGTCTGCCCTTGTCATTCCCATTCTAGAGCTGGTTGAAGCACGGTTTCTGCTATTTTTGGGTGGCTTCTATTTCTGCCTTCCCGTGGAGTGCACTATACTTATCACTGTACATAGTGTACATATTGCTGTTCTAAATTGGTGAAGGATGATATAAGTTAAACTTTTTCTGCTGTGTTTATTTTGCTCCCATTACACCCGGGATAACAGGCCATTTGGATTCCTGGGTTGTAATATGGGTAGCCTGTCCGAGAGCTGGAGCTGGACTTAGAGAAACGGTTGAGCTTAGGGTGAAGCTCGTAGCAGGAACATTGTGCAGCTTGCGTCTGGCATTGCATTAGCTTGGCCTACGCTTCACAAATTTGCGGTGTCAGTTACTGTTATGGTCAGCCTTGCTATTGTGTGATCGTTCAACAGCTCGCTACTAGCTTGTTCGGTGTGCTCGCTTCGCTAGGGTTTCAATTTTCTAGAACAGTGTAGCTGTCTGGCATTGCTTTACAATTTTGCGTGTCAGTTGTTACAGCCTGTTCGGTGGGGGGAGAATTTGCGTCAGTTTGCTTGTATGCGTACCCTGCAATCGTACTGTGGCATAGCTAAGCGTGTCTGCAAATTACGTGTTTACGTTGGGGTATTCGCAATCGTACTGTACATGCGAATAATTTGTGCCACCTAGACGAGTCAGAGGGCTGGTGTCGGCATATACTTTGCATAACCTACCTAAATTGTCCCTACAGCGTTGTTGGCAATTGCTCTTTCCCATTGGCATTAAATACAAACGCACTCTTACGCTGCGCAACTGCGTTCACTGATTGCTGACAAACTTTATAGAAAAAGAGAGGGGCAAACCCAGACTCCCCCCTCTACGGGAGCTAGGGCAAAAACTCCTATGTTTCGCACGAGGAAGATGATACACCTACGGAGCAAAATGGTCAGTTAGGGGGAAAGCGGGGTTTGTCTCAAGGTAAATCAGCGTCGTTGGCACTTGTGCTGGCAAAAATCAACTTGAGCAAACTAAGGGAACAGAGAGCATTCGAAAGGGGAAGAATTTGATAGGGAAAGAGAAAGGAGGCAGTTTCGCATTCTGTAAATGATTTTAGTTTACAAAAAAGCAGTACAGCTTGTTCCCCGCTTCAATGAGGCCGAACCAGAGCAATTTTTCGAAAGCTTCGAAAATCAGGCTCGACCCTTTGAGGTGGCCGGAACAGCTTTGGGGCATCGTTGGTTCATACAGCTTATTGGGAAAGGGCACAGGAATTTACGCCCAGTATTAAATGACGCTGAATTTTCTGATTATCAAGTAGTGAAGACCACGTGTTGGGAGCATATACATGTATCCCAGCCAAATTAGAAAATTTAAATTAAGCAGGGGGCCTTGGTCATCCCTAGTGGACTTTGTGAGACAGCAAACCAAAGCTTTTACCAGCTGGTATAAAGCAAGTGGTGTCTCTACCTTTGAGGAGCTGGTACAGCTTATTCTGATTGATAACCTGCTGGAGTCTGTGGACCAGAGGTTCGAGTCTTCTGCAGGATCGTGACTTAACCACTGCATTGGAGGCAGCCAGGTTGGCTGATCCCTTCGAAACTAACCGCTCCTTGTCCGAGCGGTCCCGTCTCTCTTTTCAACAGCCTGGCATGAGCAGAGATCGTCAACCTTAGAGAATGAAGTGCCAGCCGGAAGGAGAACGTCTACGTCAGCCAACTAAGTCACCTGGTGAGCCACGCTTCTCAACATATGGTCCACCTGCGGAGAGGCAAACTACTCATGGTGCATCTCGACAACAGTATCCAGAGAGACACCAGCCAGAACGACACCTTTTGCAAACGTCACAGGGAGTAAAGGGCAAGCCTGTCGTCTGCTTCTTCTGTAACAAAGTAGGTTACATCCTTCCCAACTGCCCCCATAAACCCCAACCCATTGGGAAAATCTCTAATATCCCTAGTAACATGTCCCCTAGAGAAGTAGAAAAAGGGGTAGGGGCCCCTTATTATTGCAAGAGTCTTATTTCCCTTTCAGGAAAACTCGGAAACAACTAAAAGTAAAGACCTTTAGAGATACTGGAGCATATTGCTCACTTGTAAGAAAGGAATATTACCCCTTTCAGAGAACACTTCCTTAAATTCTTCTGTTTTATTGGAAGCATTTGGAGGAGCTATATATTCTGTTCCTTTGCATAAAATTTATGTACAGTGCAAATATTACACTGGGTACTTGACTGTAGGTGTCTCAAAAGGATTTCCCATGAAGATGCTATGTTATTACTGGGTAATAACATTACTACTGTTAGTTCGTGTCCTGAACCTATAATGATTAATTCTTCCCGGTGTTGGCCAAAACTCGGGCAACATCCCAAGGGTTGTCGGGGAGGAATTTGACCTATCCTTGGACGACTCCGATCTCGGAATAGCCACGTTGTTTTATGAGGCACACCCGGCCGGAGCCCTCGTAATCAAGTGAACAGACCCGATCAAGCCTTCCTATTCCCAGGTTGCAGGATTGCCAGAGGGTCTCTGTTTCCATGCCAGAGGGACTGTCCTTCCGGGAGGAAACAACGAAAGGACCCTTCTTTAAAATTCGCTTTTGAGGCAGCCATGGGTAAATCCTCTTTGGGTCATCCGGTCAAGTATGAAGTTTAAAGAGATTATTTGATCTGCACTGAACTGGTAAGGAGATAGAGGGCCGGAAATTTGGTGACAGGTTAGGGGTTTTCCAACCTAGTTTTAGACCTCAAATATTAAATATGCTCATAATACTTCATTAGGAGGTCACTTAGGAATTACAAAAACCTTGTATAGAATCACAAAAGAATTTATTGGCCAAAATTAAAGATGTGAAGAATCAATTAGGTGTTGCCGAGAATGTCAGAAAGTAGGGAAACCTGGACATTCCATTAAACCTGCACCTCTCCAACCTAAAACCTGCTGATGGAGAACCTTTTGCAGATTAATTATAGATTGTGTAGGTCCACTACCTAGGTAAAGTCGGGAAATCAATATTTATTTACGATTATGGATAAAGTAACCAGATATCCTGAAGCAATTCCCATGCGTAGTATTAAATTTCTAAAGCTATACTCAAAGCTTTAACAAAATATTTCTGTTTTGGCATTCCTAAAACTATTCAAAGGATCAAGGTACTAACTTCACTGCCAAAGCATTTAGGAAGTATTAACTAGGTTAGGGATAATCCACAACTTATCCACTGCCTATCATCCTCATCCCAAGGCGCCTTGGAAAGATTCCATCAGACATTAAAAACAATGATGAGAACTTTTTGCATGCACTTTCCTACAGACTGAGATGAATCACTACTCTTGTTGCTGTTCTCAGTACGAGAGGGCTGTGCAAGAGTCTACAGGGTATAGTCCGTTTGAGCTGATCTTTGGGCACAATGTACGAGGTCCTCTTCGGGTGCTCAAAAAAGGATGGATGGAAAAAAGACGTTTGCTCAACACTCTACAACCCCTCTTCAAGGTTGCAGGTGGCACGTCAGTTAGCCAAGGCTAACCTAAAGAAGCTCAAAGTAAGATGAAACAGAGGTAGACAGAAGTGCACAATTCCGTCCTTCCATCCAGGAGACAAGGTGTTGGTGCAGGAACCTATACCTGGCCACACCTTGAAAGCTAGATTTACGGGACCTATGTAGATTGTAAGTAGATTTTCTGATGTAAATTATGTGGTACTCCCATTGATAAGACCTCAAAAACTAAAAGTTTCCGCATCAATCAAAGTCTTTCATTCACCAGATAAAGTCCCCCGTAATGACTCTGTCCTCTACCTCTGAGGACGACTTTTTGACTCTTTTCACTCTCTGAAATTAATATTAAACTTTCAAATTCTGTCCTCCTCAAGGATCCTAGCCCTTTAATGGAGGGATTATCTGAAACCCAAGCAACAAATTTTAACGGACTTCTACAGTCTATCCTAATATTTTTCGGATGTGCCGAAAAAATGTACGTTAGGTTATCATGATGTAGATGTGGGAAAAATCTAAACCAATTAAAAATCTCCCCCTACAGAGCTAAACCTGAAAAGCAGACTACTTCAGCAGGAAGTAGAATTTTGTAAAGCATTGTTTAGTGGAGGAGTCATCTAGTCCCTGGGCTTCACCGTGCATCCTTGTGAAGAAGGCCGAGTCATCTAGTCCATGGGCTTCACCGTGCATCCTTGTGAAGAAGGCGGGTGGGGGTTTCGTTATGTGTACAGACTACCGAAGGTGAACGAGGTCACCATTACAGATGCTTACCCTCTTCCTCATCTGGATGAGTTTAAATTGACTTTGTGGGTAAGGCTACTTTTGTGTCCAAGTTAGATCTCCTTAAAGGCTACTATCAGGTACCTTTGGAAAGGATAAGGCGAAGGAAATCTCTGCCTTCGTAATTCCAGGAGGGCAATATCAATAAACAGTTACCCCCTTCGGAATGAAAATTCCCTCTTCATTCCAGAAACTTATCCATCAGGCTATTAAAGGACTTGAAGGCACGCAGCGTACCTAGATGATATTGTTGTGGTGCTGATACTTGGGACAACACCTACTTAGACTTAGGCTCTTTTGAGACCTTTAAGAGTTCCATTTAACAGTTAATTTATCTAAATCTTCCTTTGGCCAGGCCACTATCACTTTTTCTAGGCCATGAAGTAGGTAGTGGTAAAGTTGCACCTAAACTTGCTAAATTTTTGCTATTAAAGATTATCCAGTTCCTCATTGATAGGGAAAACTCTTCAACGTTTCCTAGCATGATAGGATTTTACAGAAGAAATTTTGTAAGAAATTTCTCAGATATTGTAGCCCCCTTTTCCTCTCTTACCAGTCACAAAATTCCCTTTAATTGGACCTCAGACTGTAAAACTTTCTTTTAATAAAGCAAAAAGATTGTGTAAATGCACCCATTCTCTTGTCTCCAGACTTCTCCAAACCTTTTTCATTACAGGATGATGCTTTTGAGTCTGGGGTTGGGGCAGTACTATTACAAATCGGGAACAAGGAGTTGCAGCCTGTAGCATACTTTTCAGCAAGTTCCAGCCACATCAGAAAAGAAGCCCCTCGCGCTGGTACTGGCTTTGGAGCATTTCGATGTTTATGGGGCCAGAAAATCGCAGGTGGTCAAATTACAGTGATCACAATCCTCTAGTATATCTCCAAGCCATGAAGAACCACAACACAAGGCTCATGCGTTGGACGCTAAGACTGCAGCCCTATAATATTTCCATTAAATATATTGCCGGCAAAGAAAATGTTGGCAGACCCCTTTATCTAAGTCTAATATTTTTATTTATTTAGGTTAGGATGTTATTTGTGGTAACCCCTTTTCACGCTCTTTTTTTTTATCCCCTGGTGTGGGTTTTTTTTTTTTAGTGAGGGGATGCGGGCTACTGTCCACCTGTATCTTGGACCTATGCTAGCCTGTCTGACTGCTGTCTCACTCTAAGTTTAGGGTTTGGCTTTTGGTCACGAGAAAAGCTGAGCTCTATCTAAGAGTTGGATGGTAGAGAGGAAAGGCGGTCCCATTATTTTGTGCCATGGCGGCACGGTTACCACTGGGAGGTGGCAGCCTAATCCTGAGCCTTCCGGGGTGGGGGTGTGGATGCAAAGAGTACGTACCTTTATTCGGGGCATGTACACACCCTCATTTACAGGCTATTCTCCCCCAACCCAGCGAAACCCGGTTGCTAAGAGTTGATTTATGGGGGCACCGTCGTTCAACTAGTGACCCGGTTCTAGCCAATAAGAGGTTTTGGCAATCGCAGAGGTTATGTGGGTACCGCTCTCCTGTCTGCCCTTGTCATTCCCATTCTAGAGCTGGTTGAAGCACGGTCTGCTATCTTGTGGTTCTATTTCTGCCTTGCTTACCGTGGGGTGCACTATACTTATCACTGAAAATAGTGTACATATTGCTGTTCTAAATTAGTGAAGGATAATATAAGTCTAAACTTTTTCTGCTGTGTTTATTTTGGGTCCCAATTACACCCGGGATAACAGGCCATTTGGATTCCTGGGTTGTAATAACCACCAACACCCCCATCAACACCACCATCAACACCATCAACACCCCTCACCACCACCACCATCACCACCATGACCAAACCACCCCACCACCACCCAAAACCCCCCACCACCACCACCACCACCACCACCACACCACCACCACCACCACCACCACCACCACCACCACCACCCCCAATCCACCACCACCCCCAACACATGTGGTGTAAGTTAGTCCCGCAACAGTTTGATATAACATCCATAAACTAAATATTTTTGGTACATGAGAATCATCGGTGATAGTCAGTTGCCCGTGACACGTGTGGTGTACTCACCTATTTTAGGTTTTTGGGGTCGAGGCCAAGCTCCTGTGTGTGTTGGGGGTGGTGTGTACTCACCTAATTGTGGTTGCAGGGGGTCCATTTATAGCCCTGGCCCCGCCTCTTTTACTTGACGTGTTTGGCCAGGTGAGAGTTCCAAAGTGAAGCTGCATACTCCAGTTTAGCCTGACGTACACGGTGCACAGGGTCCGGATCGACTCCTTACAAATGACGTCGGAATGCTGTTCTTTGGTTCGTTTTTCGCCCATACGCTGCCGCGATTACTTGATTAATATGGTCTCAGGAGATGTACTCGGGGTTATATACACTCCAAGATCCTTTTCTTTTAGTGAAGTTTGTAGTCTTTGGCCCCTTAGACTGTACTGTCGCGGTCTTCTTTGCCCTTTCCCATATTCATGACTTTGCAAATTGTTGGGGTTGAACTCCAGAAGCTAGTTGATGGCCCAGGCCTGCAGCCCGTTCAGATCCCTTTGTAGTCCTGCCTCCCCTCCTTTTCCGACTGAATTTTCTCATTAAAATCATTAACTTCACATAGTCTGCAAAAAGGGACAATTTTGAGTCTATTCCTTCCGTTAACGCATTCACATATACCAAAACAGCATCGGTCCTAGGACTGACCCCTGTGGAACCCCCCTCGTCACAGGTGCCCACTCTGACACCTCATCAAGCCCATGACTCGCTGATGCCGTCCGTCAGGTATTCTCTAATTTAGTTCAGCGCCTTCAATGTTATATCTTCTGGTCCTCCAGCTTTTGCACTAATCTCTTATGTGAAAAATGTCAAAAGCTTCTTACAGTCCAAAACAACGTAATCTACCCATCCCTCTCTCTGGTCTTGTCTTACTGCTGTCACCTTGTGACACAGGATTTCCAGTCTCTGAATCCGGCTGGTTGTCGTTTATAAACTCATTCTCTTCTAGGCGCTCCACCACTCTTCTGATAATCTTCTCCGTGACTCTGCATACATGTCAGTGGGCAACGGTCTGTAGTACGTTTAGCGCTTTTTTTGATTATAATAATTGTTTCTAGCTTAATGCTGCGTGTCTTTTTCCTTTTTTAAAAATTGGGGCTGCATTTGTGTTTGTTGTTGTGTGTGTGTGTCTTAGTATCAGTTATTAGTAGTATCGTAGTAACCGTTGGTGAATCACTCATTGGAAACCCCTACGGACTCACTGTGACCATAGCAGACGTCACGTGTCACCCTTTGAATGCCGGGGCGTCGGGCACTGGCCCCAGTTCCCATCGAGATATCACAAAGTAGACAGGTCAGGCCAAGGCTCTGAGTGCTAACCTTTTCTTATTTAATATACGCTACCAAAAACATCCAACGTTAGTATTATTTACTCCAAACCGTCAACGAACCTCCCACGGCATTTGGTTAGGTTTGTTAAGTGAGTGTAAAAATTTTGCTGGAGAAAAATTTAAAAATTTGCATCGTGGAGGCTTGACTCTGCTGGAGAGAATTTTCGCGAGAGTTGGAAACCAATGTTAACCGATCAGTTCATAATGCATGCATGGGATGCTAGTGATGCTGGTGAGGCACATCTGGCACTTAGTTTATCTGACACTTGGCTGACCTGGCACTTGGTTGATTGACCCCTTGGTTGAATTAAGATTGATTATCATGCGGGTGTGTGATGGATCAAAGTTGTTGAAGAGAATTAAGAATCATCAACATTATAATTGCCCAGCAAGGTGGCAACACAGGCCTAGCAAGGTGGCAAAACAGGCCTAGCAATGTGGCAACACAGGCCTAGCAATGTGGCAACACAGGCCTGGCAAGGTGGCAACACGGCCTAGCAAGTGGGAACACAGGCCTAGCAATGTGGCCAACACAGGCCTGCAAGGTGGCAACACAGGCCTAGCAAGGTGGCAACACAGGGCCCAGCAAGGTGGCAACACAGGGCCCAGCAAGGTGGCAACACAGGCCTAGCAGGTGGCAACACAGGCCCAGCATGTGGCAACACAGGCCTAGCAATGTGGCAACACAGGCCGGCAAGGTGGCAACACAGGCCTGCAATGGGCAAAAACAGGCCCGGCAAGGTGGCACACAGGCCTAGCAAGGGTTTGGGAACACAGGGCCCAGCAAGGTGGCAACACAGGCCTAGCAAGGTGGCAACACAGACCCGGCAAGGTGGCAACACAGGCCTAGCAAGGTGGCAACAAAAGGCCCTGGCAAGGTGGCAACACAGGCCCTAGCCAAAGTGGCAACACAGGGGAGAGTGAGAGAGAGAGAGCGTTAATGAACGTAACAGAGGAACAAATTAATAAACAGAGCAAGCAGGACACAACAGGTGACGTTAGTGTGTATAATCAACAACAGTGTTGCCACACCACTAGCCTCTGCAACACTGCAAAAGCAGTGTTGCCACACCACTAGCCTCTGAAAACACTGTGTAGTGTTGCCACATCAGCCTCTATAACACGGGAAAACCCTCAACGGAGGTTCCTTGACGCTGGTGAGGGGCTCTTGATCTGGGGAATTGGATCAGTGCTCCCCGGGTTCCCTGAATTGTATTAATCGCTGTATAACCCTACGGGTTTAGCCTCCCCCCTGATTATAATAATAATGTAACACTGTAACAGCAGTATTGCCACACCACGAGTCTCTGCAACACTGTAAAAAGCAGTGTTGCCACGCACCACCAGTCTCTGCAACACTAACAGCAGTGTTGCCACACAACACCAGCCTCTGCAACCAACTAACAGCAGTGTTGCCCCACAACACCAGCCTCTGCAACATTAACAGAAGTGTTGCCACACAACACCAGCCTCTGCAACACTGTAACAGCCCGTGTTGCCACACAACACCAGCCTCTGCAACACTAACAGCAGTGTTGCCACACAACACCAGCCTCTCTGCAAAAAACTAACAGCAGTGTTGCCACACAACACCAGCCTCTGCAACATTAACAGAAGTGTTGCCACCCCAACCCAGCCTCTGCAACACTGTAACAGCAGTGTTGCCACACAACACCAGCCTCTGCAACACTAACAGCAGTGTTGCCACCAACACCAGCCTCTGCAACCCCTTAAAAGCAGTGTTGCCACACAACCCAGCCTCTGAAAACACTAACAGCAGTGTTGCCACACAACACCAGCCTCTGCAAACACGAACAGCAGTGTTGCCACACAAAAACACCAGCCTCTGCAACACTAACAGCAGTTTGCCACACAACACCAGCCTCTGCAACACTTAACAGCAGTGTTGCCACACAACACCACCCTTTCTGCAACACTAACAGCAGTTTTTGCCACAAACACCAGCCTCTGCAACACTTAACAGCAGTGTTGCCACACAACACCAGCCTCTGCAACACTAACAGCAGTGTTGCCACACACACCAGCCTCTGCAACACTAACATGCAGTGTTGCCACACAACACCAGCCTCTGCAACACTAACAGCAGTGTTCCCACACAACACCAGCCTCTGCAACACTAACAGCAGTGTTGCCAACAACACCCAGCCTCTGCAACACTAACAGCAGTGGTTGCCCACACAACACCAGCCTCGGCAACACAAAACAGCAGTGTTGCCACACAACACCAGCCTCTGCAAACACTAACAGCATGTTGGCCACACAACACCAGCCTCTGCAACACTAACAGCAGTGTTGCCACACAAAAACCCCAGCCTCTGCAACACTAACAGCAGTGTTGCCACACAACACCAGCCTCTGCAACACCTAACAGCAGTGTTGCCACACAACACCAGCCTCTGCAACACTAACAGCAGTGTGCCACACAACACCAGACTCTCCAAACTAACAGCAGTGTTGCCACACAACACCAGCCTCTGCAACACTAACCGCAGTGTTGCCACACAACCCCAGCCTCTGCAACACTAACAGCAGTGTTCCCAAACACAACACCAGCCTCTGCAACACTAACAGCAGTGTTGCCACACAACACCAGCCTCTGCCAACATTTAACAGCAGTGTTGCCACACAACACCAGCCTCTGCAACACTAACAGCAGTGTTGCCACACAACCCCAGCCTCTGCAACACTAACAGCAGTGTTGCCACACAACCCACCAGCCTCTGCAACACTAACAGCAGGTTTGCACACAACACCAGCCTCTGCAACACTAACAGCGTGTTGCCACACAACACCAGCCTCTGCAACACTAACAGCAGTGTTGCCACACAACACCAGCCTCTGCAACACTAACAGCAGTGTTCCCACACAACACCACCTCTGCAACCTAACAGCAGTGTTGCCACAAAACACCCAGCCTCTGCAACACTAAACAGCAGTGTTGCCACACAACACCAGCTTGCAACACTAACAGCATGTTGCCACACAACCCGCCCTCAACACTGAAACGCGTGTTTGCCACACAACACCACCTCTCAACCAACAGAGTGTTCCCACACAACACCAGCCCGCAACACACGCAACATTAAATGTTGTTTCT
>NC_069424.1:32141728-32263826 GCF_026875155.1 Cherax quadricarinatus
AGAGTTACATGAAGCACAAGAAGAATGTCATCAGTGCGTAAGTGTAAAGTAAAAGTTTATAAAATAAAGAAGGGGATATAAGGGGTAAGATATAAATAAGTCTAGAGAGAAGATTGGCTAGACAGAGTAGCTGTAATGAGGAGGTGGAGGAGGTGGTGCGGGTAGACTTAAGAATACAGTGTTAGTGTGTAGCAGATGTTTGTGGGTATAGGAGGTGGAGGAGGTGTGCGGGTAGACTTAAGATACAGTGTTAGTGTGTAGCAGATGTTTGTGGGTATAGGAGGTGGAGAGGTGTGCGGGTAGACTTAAGAATACAGTGTTAGTGTGTAGCAGATGTTTGTGGGTATAGGAGGTGGAGGAGGTGTGCGGGTAGACTTAAGAATACAGTGTTAGGGTGCAGCAGATGTTTGTGGGTATAGGAGGTGGAGAAGGTGTGCGGGTAGACTTAAGAATACAGTGTTAGTGTGCAGCAGATGTTTGTGGGTATAGGAGGTGGAGGAGGGTGTGCGGGTAGACTTAAGAATACAGTGTTAGTGTGCAGCAGATGTTTGTGGGTATAGGAGGTGGAGGAGATGTGCGGGTAGACTTAAGAATACAGTGTTAGTGTGCAGCAGATGTTTGTGGGTATAGGAGGTGGAGGAGATGTGCGGGTAGACTTAAGAATACAGTGTTAGTGTGCAGCAGATGTTTGTGGGTATAGGAGGTGGAGGAGGTGTGCGGGTAGACTTAAGAATACAGTGTTAGTGTGCAGCAGATGTTTGTGGGTATAGGAGGTGAGGAGATGTGCGGGTAGACTTAAGATACAGTGTTAGTGTGCAGCAGATGTTTGTGGGTATAGGAGGTGGAGGAGATGTGCGGGTAGACTTAAGAATACAGTGTTAGTGTGCAGCAGATGTTTGTGGGTATAGGAGGTGGAGGAGATGTGCGGGTAGACTTAAGAATACAGTGTTAGTGTGCAGCAGATGTTTGTGGGTATAAGAGGTGGAGAAGTGTGCGGGTAAGACTTAAGAATACAGTGTTAGTGTGCAGCAGATGTTTGTGGGTATAGGAGGTGGAGGAGATGTGCGGGTAGACTTAAGAATACAGTGTTAGTGTGCAGCAGATGTTTGTGGGTATAGGAGTTGGAGGAGGTGTGCGGTAGACTTAAGAATACAGTGTTAGTGTGCAGCAGATGTTTGTGGGTATAGGAGGTGGAGGAGGTGTGCGGGTAGACTTAAGATACAGTGTTAGTGTGCAGCAGATGTTTGTGGGTATAGGAGGTGGAGGAGGGGTGCGGGTAGACTTTAAAAATACAGTGTCAGTGTGCAGCAGATGTTTGTGGGTATAGGAGGTGGAGGAGGTGTGCGGGTAGACTTAAGAATACAGTGTCAGTGTGCAGCAGATGTTTGTGGGTATAGGAGGTGGAGGAGGTGTGCGGGTAGATTTAAGAATACAGTGTCAGTGTTTCAGCAGATTTTGTGGGTATAGGAGGTGGAGGAGGTTGTGCGGGTAGACTTAAGAATACAGTGTTGTGTGGGAGCAGATGTTTGTGGGTATAGGAGGTGGAGGAGGTGTGCGGGTAGATTTAAGAATACAGTGTCAGTGTGCAGCAGATGTTTGTGGGTTTAGGAGGTGGAGGAGGTGTTGCGGTAATTTAAGAAAAACAGTGTCAGTGGCAGCAGATGTTTGTGGGTATAGGAGGTGGAGGAGGTGTGCGGGTAGACTTAAGAATACAGTGTTAGTGTGCAGCAGATGTTTGTGGGTATAGGAGGTGGGGGAGGTGTGCTGGTAGATTTAAGAATACAGTGTCAGTGTGCAGCAGATGTTTTGTGGTATAGGAGGTGGAGGAGGTGTGCGGGGAGACTTAAGAATACAGTGTTAGTGTGCAGGCGATGTTTTTTGGGTATAGGAGGTGGAGGAGGTGGCGGGTAGATTTAAGAATACAGTGTCAGTGTGCAGCAGATGTTTGTGGGGATAAGGAGGTGGAGGAGGTGTGCGGGTAGACTTTAAAATAACAGTGTTAGTGTGCAGCAGATGTTTGTGGGTATAGGAGGTGGAGGAGGTGTGCGGGTAGACTTAAGAATACAGTGTTAGTGTGCAGCATCTCTAAATAAATATATTTTAGATGAGAACATAAGAACATAAGAATGTAGGAACACAGCAGAAGGCCTACTGGCCCATAGAAGGCCGGTCCTTATCAAAACCACCCCTACCCAAAACTGCCCAAGAAGTTCACAATAATTTAATAATAAACAAACACAATAAAATATTTTTTTTCGTTAGGTTCAGAAAGATTTTTGCGAAATTACTGCATACATAAATATTCGCTTGCCTTATTCGGCAAGAAGAGCGTTGTTATTTAAGCCAAAATCTCAACTTTTACCTCTCTCTCTCTCTCTCTCTCTCTCTCTCTCTCTCTCTCTCTTCTCTCTCTCTCTCTATATATATATATATATATATATATATATATATATATATATATATATATATATATATATATATATATATATATATATATATATATATATATATATATATAAATATATATATATATATATATATATTATTATATATAGATAGATAGATAGATAGATAGATAGATAGATAGATAGATAGAATAAATAGATAGATAGATATAGATATATGTGTGTGTGTATAATAAGATGACAGTAGACAGATGATATAACAATCTGAAAGACAACCACTATGAAAAGACAGTGAACTTCCAAACGTTTTTCTTGATTTGCATATATAATATAATAATAATAAATAATAATATAATAATAATAATAATAATAATAATAATAATAATAATAATAATAATAATAATAATAATAATAATCTTTATTTCTACAAGTACATATACAAGACATACAGGTCTAGTTGACATCAATGACATACTACTATATAGAGGCCGCTTGTTATGCAGAGCGTTTCGGGCAAATTAGGTCAAATTTTTTCCCAGGATGCGACCCACCCAGTCCCAAACCCCCGGGTCCCCATTTTTATTGATAGGTAAAGGGACAGCAAGTGCCCGAAGGGAAAACGCCTCAACCGCCGGTCAAACCGGACACAGACAATTTACTACACAAGAACTGTAAGTAAGAAGAAGCGTTTAATATAATTTTAGGGAGCCATGGAGTTCCTTAACTTATTTAGGCCCAAGCTGCACCAAGCGTTCCCTCTCTGGCGCCACACTGAGCGCTGGAAAAGAAATAGGCAACCCCAGGCGCTACGGTTTTGATGTGCTGGAACTCAGGCTTAGAAGAAAACCCCTGGACATACTTCTCCATAAAACCGAGCCGCTGATCCGTCGAGACGAAGTGGTACTTGAAATCGTGATTTTTCTGTGATAGCAGCACCTCCCCATGGCCAGCACTGCATGCGGGCTGACCAGCACTGCATGGGCTGACCCCGTGCATCGGTGCTGACCCGCGCTGCATCGGGGGCTTTACCACACTGCATGCAGTGCTGACCACCTGCATGCGGGGCGACCCTTTCATGCGGGTCTGACCGCCGCTGCGGTGCGACCCGGTTGCATGCGGTGCTGACCGCACTAATGCGGTGCTGACAAGCGCTGCATGGGGCTGACCAGCACTGCATGCGGTGCGACCACGTTGCATGGGGGCTGACCAGCGCTGCAGCGGGCGACCGGTTGCATGCGTGTGACCCGCACTGCATCGGGGCTGACCACCTGCATGCGGTGCTGACCCACGCATCGGTCTGACCAGCACTGCATGCGGGCTGACCACCTGCATGCGGTGTGACCAGCACTGCTGCGTGCTGACCACAGTGCATGCGGGGCTGACCCGCACTGCATGCGGGGCTGACCAAGGCACTGCAATGCGGTGCTGGTGTAGATGCACTGTGTAGTCACACACCAGCAGTCTACACATCTTCCGGGATGTAATGTGATCCCACCAGGATATCTGACATGTTTACCTAGGGGAGCTGTCTAGTGAATATTAAGTCTCTCTCTCTCTCTCTCTCTCTCTCTCTCTCTCTCTCTCTCTCTCTCTCTCCACTCTTTGAAATGTTGACATATATAAATGAGATTGCTAACACTCTATACTCAAAGTGTCTATTAATTATTATTATTATTATTATTATTATTATTATTATTAAATTTTTATTATTGTTGTTGTTGTTTTTTGTTGTTGTTGTTTTTGTTGTTTGTTTTGTTTTTTTGTTATTATTATATAACACAAATAACCCGAAATTTTTCATGCATTCTAGCGGGTTCTTCGTGCATGACAATATATTTCATCAGGTGCAGCCTACATGTTGTGCCGCACCCAGATGTAAACAACATTTACAGTCTGAAAAAGAAACCTCGTGATCGCCAGGGTCTCTTGCGAGTTACCTGGTATTGTTCCACTCACTGTATTGTTCCACTCACTGTATTGTTCCACTCACTGTATTGTTCCACTCACTGTATTGTTCCACTCACTGTAAATTTTTCCAGTCACTGTATTGTTCCACTCACTGCATTGTTCCACTCACTGTATTGTTCCAGTCACTGTATTGTTCCACTCACTGTATTGTTCCAGTCACTGTATTGTTCCACTCACTTTCATTGTTCCACTCACTGTATTGTTCCACTCACTGTATTGTTCCACTCACTGTATTGTTCCAGTCACGTATTGTTCCCCTCACTGTATTGTTCTACTCACTGTATTGTTCCACTCACTGTATTGTTCCACTCACTGTATTGTTCCAGTCACTGTATGTTCCACTCACTGTATTGTTCCACTCACTGTATTGTTCCACTCACTGTATTGTTCCACTCACTGTATTGTTCCACTCACTGTATTGTTCCACTTACTGTATTTTTCCACTCACTGTATTGTTCCACTCACTGTATTGTTCCACTCACTGTATTGTTTCCACTCACTGTAATGTTCCACTCACTGTAATGTTCCAGTCACTGTATTGTTCCAGTCACTGTATTTTCCACTCACTGTATTGTTCCACTCACTGTATTGTTCCCACTCACTGTATTGTTTTCCCCTTACTGTATTGTTCCACTCACTGTATTGTTCCACTCACTGTATTGTTCCACTCACTGTATTTTCCACTCACTGTATTGTTCCACTCACTGTATTGTTCCACTCACTGTATTTTTCCACTCACTGTAAATTTTTTCCCCTCACTGTATTGTTCCACTCACTGTATTGTTCCACTCACTGTATTGTTCCACTCACTGTATTGTTCCAGTCACTGTATTGTTCCAGTCACTGTATTGTTCCAGTCACTGCATTGTTCCACTCACTGTATTGTTCCACTCACTGTATTGTTCCACTCACTGTATTGTTCCACTCACTGTATTGTTCCACTCACTGTATTGTTCCACTCACTGTATTGTTCCACTCACTCTATTGTTTCAGTCACTCTATTGTTCCAGTCACTGTATTGTTCCACTCACTGTATTGTTCCACTCACTGTATTCCACTCACTGTATTGTTCCAGTCACTGTATTGTTCCAGCCACTGTATTGTTCCAGTCACTGTATTCCAGTCACTGTATTGTTCCAGTCACTGTATTGTTCCAGTCACTGTATTGTTCCAGTCACTGTATTTTTCCAGTCACTGTACTGTTCCAGTCACTGTACTGTTCCAGTCACTGTATTGTTCCAGTCACTGTATTGTTCCAGTCACTGTATTGTTCCACTCACTGTATTGTTCCACTCACTGTATTGTTCCACTGTATTGTTCCACTCACTGTATTGTTCCAGTCACTCTATTGTTCTAGTCACTGTATTGTTCCAGTCACTGTATTGCTCCAGTCACTGTATTGTTCCAGTCACTGTATTGTTCCAGTCACTGTATTGTTCCAGTCACTGTATTGTTCCATTCACTGTATTGTTCCACTCATTGTATTGTTCCACTCACTGTATTGTTCCACTCACTGTATTGCTCCACTCACTCTATTGTTCCAGTCACTCTATTGTTCCAGTCACTCTATTGTTCCAGTCACTCTATTGTTCCAGTCACTCTATTGGTCCAGTCACTCTATTGTTCCAGTCACTGTATTGTTCCAGTCACTGTATTGTTCCAGTCACTCTATTGTTCCAGTCACTGTTTTGTTCCAGTCACTGTATTGTTCCAGTCACTGTATTGTTCCAGTCAGTCTATTGTTCCAGTCACTGTATTGTTCGAGTCACTGTATTGTTCCAGTCAATGTATTGTTCCAGTCACTCTATTGTTCCATTCACTCTATTGTTCCAGTCACTCTATTGTTCCAGTCACTGTATTGTTCCACTCACTGTATTGTTCCAGTCACTGTATTGTTCCAGTCACTGTATTGTTTTCCCGTCACTGTATGTTCCAAATCACTGTATTGTTCCACTCACTGTATTGTTCCACTCACTGTATTGTTCCAGTCACTCTATTGTTCCACTCACTGTATTGTTCCACTCACTGTATTGTTCCACTCACTGTATTGTTCCACTCACTGTATTGTTCCACTCGCTGTATTGTTCCACTAGCTGTATTGTTCCACTCACTGTATTGTTCCAGTCACTGTATTGTTCCACTCACTGTATTGTTCCAGTCACTGTACTGTTCCTCACTGTACTGTTCCAGTCACTGTATTGTTTTCCCGTCACTGTATTGTTCCACTCACTGTATTGTTCCAGTCACTGTATTGTTCCAGTCACTCTATTGTTCCAGTCACTCTATTGTTCCAGTCACTGTATTGTTCCACTCACTGTATTGTTCCACTCACTGTATTCCATCAAATGTATTGTTCCAGTCACTGTATTGTTCCACTCACTGTATTGTTCCACT
Organism: Cherax quadricarinatus; assembly: GCF_026875155.1. NCBI lineage: Eukaryota > Metazoa > Arthropoda > Malacostraca > Decapoda > Parastacidae > Cherax > Cherax quadricarinatus. The sequence continues at coordinate 32,148,496 of NC_069424.1, forward strand.
CACTGTATTGTTCCACTCACTGTATTGGGTTTTCCCCTCACGTATTGTTTTCCCCTTACTGTATTGTTTCCACTCCCCTGTATTGTTCCACTCACTGTATGTTCCACTCACTGATTGTTCCACTCACTGTATTGTTCCAGTCACTGTATTTTTCCACTCACTGTATTGTTCCAAATCACTGTATGTTCCACTCACTGAAATTTTTCCACTTACTGTATTGTTCCACTCACTGTATTGTTCCACTCACTGTATTGTTCCACTCACTGTATTGTTCCACTCACTGTATTGTTCCACTCACTGTATTGTTCCACTCACTGTATTGTTCCACTCACTGTATTTTCCACTCACTGATTTTTCCACTCACTGTATTGTTCCACTCACTGTATTTGTTCCACTCACTGATTGTTTTCCAATCATTGTATTGTTTTCCCGTCACTGTATTGTTCCAGTCACTGTATTGTTCCAGTCACTGTATTTTCCACTCACTGTATTGTTCCACTCACTGTATTGTTCCACTCACTGTATTGTTCCACTCACTTGTATTGTTCCACTCACTGTATTGTTCCACTCTCTGTATTGTTCCACTCACTCTATTGTTTCAGTCACTCTATTGTTCCAGTCACTGTATTGTTCCACTCACTGTATTGTTCCACTCACTGTTTTTCCACTCACTGTATTGTTCCAGTCACTGTATTGTTCCAGCCACTGTATTGTTCCATCACTGTATTCCAGTCACTGTTTTGTTCCAGTCACTGTAATTGTTCCAGTCACTGTATTGTTCCAGTCACTGTATTTTTCCAGTCACTGTACTGTTCAGTCACTGTACTTTCCAGTCACTGTAAATTGTTCCAGTCACTGTATTGTTCCAGTCACTGTATTGTTTCCACTCACTGTATTGTTCCACTCACTGTATTGTTCCACTGTATTGTTTTCCCCTCACTGTATTGTTCCATCACCTATGTTTCTAGTCACTGTATTGTTCCAGTCACTGTATTGCTCCAGTCACTGTATTGTTCCAGTCACTGTATTGTTCCAGTCACTGTATTGTTCCAGTCACTGTTTTGTTCCATTCACTGTATTGTTCCACTCATTGTATTGTTCCACTCACTGTATTGTTCCACTCACTGTATTGCTCCACTCACTCTATTGTTCCAGTCACTCTATTGTTCCAGTCACTCTATTGTTCCAGTCACTCTATTGTTCCAGTCACTCTATTGGTCCAGTCACTCTATTGTTCCAGTCACTGTATTGTTCCAGTCACTGTATTGTTCCCCGTCACTCTATTGTTCCAGTCACTGTTTTGTTCCAGTCACTGTATTGTTCCAGCACTGTATTGTTCCCCGTCAGTCTAATTGTTCCAGTCACTGTATTGTTCGAGTCACTGTATTGTTCCAGTCAATGTATTGTTCCAGTCACTCTATTGGGTTTCCCTTCACTCTATTGTTTCCAGTCACTCTATTGTTCCAGTCACTGTATTGTTCCACTCACTGTATTGTTCCAGTCACTGTATTGTTCCAGTCACTGTATTGTTCCAGTCACTGTATTGTTCCACTCACTGTATTGTTCCACTCACTGTATTGTTCCACTCACTGTATTGTTCCAGTCACTCTATTGTTCCACTCACTGTATTGTTCCACTCACTGTATTGTTCCACTCACTGTATTGTTCCACTCACTGTATTGTTCCACTCGCTGTATTGTTCCACTAGCTGTATTGTTCCACTCACTGTATTGTTCCAGTCACTGTATTGTTCCACTCAAATGATTGTTTTCCCGTCACTGTACTGTTCCAGTCACTGTACTGTTCCAGTCACTGTATTGTTCCAGTCACTGTATTGTTCCACTCACTGTATTGTTCCAGTCACTGTATTGTTCCAGTCACTCTATTGTTCCAGTCACTCTATTGTTCCAGTCACTGTATTGTTCCACTCACTGTATTGTTCCACTCACTGTATTCCACTCACTGTATTGTTCCAGTCACTGTATTGTTCCAGCCACTGTATTGTTCCAGTCACTGTATTCCAGTCACTGTATTGTTCCAGTCACTGTTTTGTTCCAGTCACTGTATTGTTCCAGTCACTGTATTGTTCCAGTCACTGTACTGTTCCAGTCACTGTACTGTTCCAGTCACTGGGTTGTTCCAGTCACTGTATTGTTCCAGTCACTGTATTGTTCCACTCACTGTATTGTTCCAGTCACTGTATTGTTCCACTCACTGTATTGTTCCACTGTATTGTTCCACTCACTGTATTGTTCCAGTCACTGTATTGTTCCACTCACTGTATTGTTCCAGTCACTGTATTGTTCCAGTCACTGTATTGTTCCAGTCACTGTATTGTTCCACTCACTGTATTGTTCCAGTCACTGTATTGTTCCAGTCACTGTATGTTCCAGTCACTGTAATTGTTCCAGTCACTGTATTGTTCCAGTAACTGTACTGTTCCAGTCACTGTATTGTTCCAGTCACTGTATTTTTCCAGTCACTGGGATTGTTCCACTCATGTATTGTTCCACCCGGGAATGTTTCCCGTCACTGTATTGTTCCAGTCACTGTATTGTTCCAGTCACTGTATTGTTCCAGTCATGTATTGTTCCAGTCAAATGTATTGTTCCACTCACTGTATTGTTCCAGTCACTGTATTGTTCCAGTCACTCTATTGTTCCAGTCACTGTATTGTTCCAGTCACTGTATTGTTCCAGTCACTGTATTGTTCCATCACTCTATTGTTCCAGTCACTGTATGTTCCAGTCACTGTATTTCCCCAGTCCCCTCTATTGTTACAGTACCTCTATTGTTTCCCGTCACGTATTGTTCCAGTCACTCTATTGTTCCAGTCACTCTATTTTCCAGTCACTGTATTGTTTTCCCGTCACTGAAATTTTTCCAGTCACTGTATTGTTCCAGTCACTGTATTGTTCCAGTCACTGTATTGTTCCAGTCACTCTATTGTTCCAGTCACTGTATTGTTCCAGTCTCTCTATTGCTCGTCACTGTATTGGGTTTCCCGTCACTGTATTGAAACCAGTCACTGTATTGTTCCAGTCACTGTATGGGTTCCAGTCACTGTATTGTTCAGTCACTGTATTTCTCCAGTCACTCTATTGTTCCAGTCACTCTATTGTTCCAGTCACTGTATTGTTCCAGTCACTGTATTGTTCCAGTCACTCTATTGTTCCAGTCACTCTATTGTTCCAGTCACTGTATTGTTCCAGTCACTATTGTTCCAGTCACTCTATTCTTCCAGTCACTCTATTGTTCCAGTCACTGTATTGTTCCACTCACTGTATTGTTCCAGTCACTGCATTGTTCCAGTCACTATATTGTTCCAGACACTGTATTGTTCCACTCACTGTATTGTTCCAGTCACTGCAAATTTTTCCCCGTCACTGTATTGTTCCCGTCACTGTATTGTTTTCCCGTCACTGTATTGTTCCAGACACTGTATTGTTCCAGTCACTGCATTGTTCCAGTCACTGTATTGTTCCAGTCACTGTATTGTTCCAGACACTGCATTGTTCCAGTCACTGTATTGTTCCAGTCACTGCATTGTTCCAGACACTGTATTGTTCCAGACACTGCATTGTTTTCCAGTCACGTATGTTCCAGTCCCCTGCATTGTTTTTCCAGTCACTGTATTGTTCCAGTCATGCATTGTTCCAGTCACTGTATTGTTCCAGTCACTGCATTGTTCCAGTCACTGTAAATTGTTTCCAGTCACTGCATTGTTCCAGTCACTGTATTGTTCCAGTCACTGCATTGTTCCAGTCACTGCATTGTTCCAGTCACTGTATTGTTCCAGTCACTGTATTGTTCCAGTCACTGTATTGTTCCAGTCACTACTGTGTCTTCTACTTTCTTATTATTATCTTTACTATCAGTATTAAGACGGAAACTTGCAGGGGTGATGTAGCTCCCGCGGTACCTGTGTAGCTCCCGCGGTACCTGTGTAGCTCCCGCGGTACCTGTGTAGCTCCCGCGGTACCTGTGTAGCTCCCGCGGTACCTGTTTAGCTCCCGCGGTACCTGTGTAGCTCCCGCGGTACCTGTGTAGCTCCCGCGGTACCTGTGATAATCTGGCTCGACCCAAGGAAGGGGAGGACACCTCCGGTTAACTGGATCAAGAGCCTATCGCCTGCTTCAAAGCATCTAAAAAATATTTTTAAATTTTTCAGAGTTGATCGCTTTTACAGAGTGTAGTGAATAGAATTTAAGTGAAGAGAATTTAAGTGAAGAGAACTTAAGTGAAGAGAATTTAAGTGAAGAGAATTTAAGTGAAGAGAATTTAAGTGAAGAGAATTTAAGTGAAGAGAATTTAAGTGAAGAGAATTTAAGTGAAGAGAATTTAAGTGAAGAGAATTTAAGTGCAGTTAACAGAGAATAAAACAAGGCACAATACCGAGACTGGAACAAGACAGGTTCAGTCTCCGGTGTGCGGGTTGTTGGTTTACGAAGTGGAGGGAACTTATACACAAATAACCCGCACATAAAAGAGAGAAGCTTACGACGACGTTTCGGTCCGACTTGGACCATTGACAAAGTCACACTAACAGAGGTGGAGCAGGACGGCTATATATAGGCAGGAAGAGGTGGAGGTAGTAGTAGTAGTAGTAGTAGTAGTAGTAGTAGTACAAGAATTGTATATAATACCGACAAGATGAAATTAAGACACATGCACAACACCCGGGCATCCCCATCGTAGACGTTTCGCCATCCAGCCAGCCACTGGATGGCGAAACGTCCACAACAAAGACAACCAGACGCCGCACATGTGTCTTAATTTCATCAGTAGTTGTAGTAGTAGTAGAAGAAGAAGAGGTAGTAGTAGTGGTAGTGGTAGAAGTGGGAAATAGGGATGACGAGCCAGTCAAAAACAAAAACAAAGGAAGGGGAGCACTGCAAGAAAAGCTAGATGCCCACAGAGGGAGAGCAAGCGCACAGAGGTGCGTGAAAGGGGAAGTGGTGAAATAAAATAAATGAAGAAGGAACAGAAACACGAGACAGGAAAGAGAAAGACAACCCAGAGGAGAAAAGGAAAGAGGAAAGGGGAAGAGGAAGAAGAAAAAGAAAGAAAAAATGAGGATTCAGGTTAAGTCACGGGTGTTCTGAAGTTTGGAGCATTTTACAATGTAGTGGGAGAGGAAGGCATCTACAGAGACGAAGCCAGGGCTAAGGTTCATACAGGAAAGTTGTGTATTAGAGAGGATTCAACTAGACGGCGACTGTTCGAGTTGGAAGTAGGGAGACAGTTTTAGCAGAAGACCAGTCAATAGGATGGCTATGATCTCTGACGTGACAGAAAAGAGCATTGTTAGTGTCGGCAAGCCTAACACTATTTTCGTGCTCCCTAAGTCTGTCAGAAAGAGATCGACCAGTTTCTCCGAAGTATTGAAGAGGACAGGAGGAGCAAGAAATAGAGTAGACACCAGGAACATCTGTAGAGGGAGGAGAGGTATGAACGAGATAGTGCGAAGTGTTAGTCTGGCGGAAGGTAAGCTTGATGTCTAAGGGACGGAGAGAATTGTTGAGATTAGAAAGACCGGAAATGTAGGGAAGGCAGAGGATAGAAGAGTTCCCATGAGTAGAGAGTTTGGGAGAGAAGAAATTGCGTTTAGCACGTGAGAGGGCAGAGTCTATGAAATGGGAAGGGTAGCCAAGACGGGAGAACGAATTATGAAGAGTGGAAATTTCTGCGGGAAGGAACTGAGGATCACAGATGCGGAGGGCACGGAGAAAGAGGGAGATAAGAACACTTTTCTTGACAGGGGAAGCATGATAGGAAAAGTAGTGAATGTACATGCCACTGTGCATAGGTTTACGGTAAACGGAAAAGGAAAAATCTGTATCTGAGCGGTGGACATGGACATCAAGGAAAGGAAGCAAGGAATTAGATTCCATTCAGCTTTAAACTTAATGGAAGGGGCAAGATTATTAAGAGCTTCAAGAAAAGGTTGGAAGAGACTGGAGTCATGAGGCCACAGAGCAAAGATGTCATCCACATAGCGGAGCCAGAGTGAAGGTTGCACATCGAAGGTAGGAAGAACAGTCTCGAAGTGTTCCATGTAAAGATTAGCAAGGACAGGAGAGAGAGGAGAGCCCATAGCGACACCGAAGGTTTGAGAATAATATTTCCCTTGGAAGGAAAAGGAGTTAGAGTCCACACAGAGGCGGATCAGATCAAGAAAGACATCAGTGGGGATAGGGAGATGAAGAAACCCTTCATGGGCCTTCTCTCTAAGGAAATCAAGGACATCATCAAGAGGGACATTGGTGAAGAGGGACTCAACGTCAAGACTAAGCATCTTACAGGTTGGGAGAGAGCGAACCCGTTCAATGAAGTCTTGAGAGTGACGGAGGTGGGCAGGAGAAAAAGTACCAAGAAAGGGAGTGAGGGTTTTGGCCAGCCAAGAAGCAAGAGAATAAGAGACAGAACCTCTAGAGGATATGATAGGACGAAGAGGAATATCAGGTTTATGAGTTTTGGGAAGGCCATAGAAATAGGGAAAAGAGGGACAGATGACACGAAACCGTTGAACAAGGTCAAAGTCAGGAGGACAGAGGTCGGAGAGAGTCCTTAGTTTTTTGTTGAAAGTTCTCTTGATGCGATCAAGAGGGTTGGAAACGAGAGGAGTGTAGGTGCGTGAGTCAGAGAGCAAGACATCAGCTTTACGGAGGTAATCCTCGCGATCAAGGATAACTACCGAATTACCTTTGTCAGAAGATAGTATGACAAAACTCATAAACCTGTCTCTTATTCTCTTGCTTCTTGGCTGGCCAAAACCCTCACTCCCTTTCTTGGTGCTTTTTCTCCTGCCCACCTCCGTCACTCTCAAGACTTCATTGAACGGGTTCGCTCTCTCCCAACCTGTAAGATGCTTAGTCTTGACGTTGAGTCCCTCTTCACCAATGTCCCTCTTGATGATGTCCTTGATTTCCTTAGAGAGAAGGCCCATGAAGGGTTTCTTCATCTCCCTATCCCCACTGATGTCTTTCTTGATCTGATCCGCCTCTGTGTGGACTCTAACTCCTTTTCCTTCCAAGGGAAATATTATTCTCAAACCTTCGGTGTCGCTATGGGCTCTCCTCTCTCTCCTGTCCTTGCTAATCTTTACATGGAATACTTCAAGACTGTTCTTCTTCCTACCCTCGATGTGCAACCTTCACTCTGGCTCCGCTGTGGATGACATCTTTGCTCTGTGGCCTCATGACTCCAGTCTCTTCCAACCTTTTCTTGAAGCTCTTAATAATCTTGCCCTTCCATTAAGTTTAAAGCTGAATGGGAATCTAATTCCTTGCTTCCTTTCCTTGATATCCATGTCCACCGCTCAGATACAGGTTTTTCCTTTTCCGTTTACCGTAAACCTATGCACAGTGGCATGTACATTCACTACTTTTCCTATCATGCTTCCCCTGTCAAGAAAAGTGTTCTTATCTCCCTCTTTCTCCGTGCCCTCCGCATCTGTGATCCTCAGTTCCTTCCAGCAGAAATTTCCACTCTTCATAATTCGTTCTCCCGTCTTGGCTACCCTTCCCATTTCATAGACTCTGCCCTCTCACGTGCTAAACGCAATTTCTTCTCTCCCAAACTCTCTACTCATGGGAACTCTTCTATCCTCTGCCTTCCCTACATTTCCGGTCTTTCTAATCTCAACAATTCTCTCCGTCCCTTAGACATCAAGCTTACCTTCCGCCAGACTAACACTCTTCGCACTAATCTCGTTCATACCTCTCCTCCCTCTACAGATGTTCCTGGTGTCTACTCTATTTCTTGCTCCTCCTGTCCTCTTCAATACTTCGGAGAAACTGGTCGATCTCTTTCTGACAGACTTAGGGAGCACAAAAATAGTGTTAGGCTTGCCGACACTAACAATGCTCTTTTCTGTCACGTCAGAGATCATAGCCATCCTATTGACTGGTCTTCTGCTAAAACTGTCTTCCCTACTTCCAACTCGAACAGTCGCCGTCTAGTTGAATCCTCTCTAATACACAACTTTCCTTGTATGAACCTTAGCCCTGGCTTCGTCTCTGTAGATGCCTTCCTCTCCCACTACATTGTAAAATGCTCCAAACTTCAGAACACCCGTGACTTAACCTGAATCCTCATTTTTTTCTTTCTTTTTCTTCTTCCTCTTCCCTTTCCTCTTTCCTTTTCTCCTCTGGGTTGTCTTTCTCTTTCCTGTCTCGTGTTTCTGTTCCTTCTTCATTTATTTTATTTCACCACTTCCCCTTTCACGCACCTCTGTGCGCTTGCTCTCCCTCTGTGGGCATCTAGCTCTCTTGCAGTGCTCCCCTTCCTTTGTTTTCGTTTTTGACTGGCTCGTCATCCTTATTTCCCACTTCTACCACTACCACTACTACTACCTCCTCTTCTTCTACTACTACTACAACTACTGATGAAATTAAGACACATGTGCGGCGTCTGGTTGTCTTTGTTGTGGACGTTTTGCCATCCAGTGGCTGGCTGGATGGCGAAACGTCTACGATGGGGATGCCCGGGTGTTGCGCATGTGTCTTAATTTCATCTTGTCGGTATTATATACAATTCTTGTACTACTACTACTACTACTACTACTACTACTACTACTACTACTACTACTACTACTACTACTACTACTACCTCCACCTCTTCCTGCCTATATATAACCGTCCTGCTCCACCTCTGTTAGTGTGACTTTGTCAATGGTCCAAGTCGGACCGAAACGTCATCGTAAGCTTCTCTCTTTTATGTGCGGGTTATTTGTGTATCGTTCCAGTCACGGTATTGTGCCTTTTTGTTATTTATGGAGGGAACTTAAGTGGAACGAAGGGAACTTACGTGGAGTTAAGAAAAATTAAGTGAAGTGAAGAGAACATAAGTGGAGACAGATCGTTAGCGTCGAATTATAGACCAATTAGCCTAATCTTCATTGTGGGAAAATTGATTTAATCAATAATTACCGAGGCTATTCGAAGCCATCTTGAAAGACATAAGTTGATCAATGAATCTAAACACGTTTTTACAAAGGGGCGTTCCTGTCTTACCATTTTATTAACTTTTTTCACTAAGGCTTTTGAGGAAGTAGATCATGGTAATGAATATAATATTGTGTATATGGACTTCAGTAAGGCTTTTGATACCAGTTCCACACGGAAGATTCTTGAGGAAAATAGAGGCACACGGAATAGGATTGGATTTTTTTCGTGGATAGAGACGTTGTTGAGAGACAGACAACAGAGAGTTTGCATTAGTGAGAAGAAATCCGAGTGAGGACGCGTCACGAGCAGTGTTCCACAGGGTCAGTGTTGGGTCCCTCGTTGTACGTAAACAACATAGATGAGGGGATAGCAACATAAGCAACTTTGCCGATCTCAATAGTTGATAAATTAGACACAGATGCAACACTTGGGTATCTTTATTGTGGAAACGTTTCGCCACACAGTGGCTTCATCAGTCCAATACAAAGAAGAATGGTGAAGTTCAGAAGTTTGAGGTAATGAGTCCCTTAGTCTGGGGTCAATGCAATCAGTTTATCAATCTTGATAAGAGGACAGATGGACTGATTACATCTACTCCAGGCTAAGGGACTGATTACCTCAAACTCCTTCTGATCTTCACCATTCTTCTTTGTAGTGGACTGATGAAGCCACTGTGTGGCGAAACGTTTCCACAGTAAAGATACCCAAGTGTTGCACAAGTGTCTAATTTATCAACCTGTCAGTTCTCTGAGCCATTAACCCACAAGAACTGAGCAGATTGATGCAGTGGTCAGAGAAGTGGTAGAAGCACTTTAATATAGACAAATGTAAGGTTCTAAGCCTTGGAAATGAAAATAATCATGACATTTATAAAATACACAATGCAGATCTTAATCACTCTCAATGTAAAAATATTAAGGATTTCTGGTTAGCAGTAATAGCAATAAAGCGAATAGAATTCTTGGCTTTATATCAAGAATTATAAATACAATAACAAGAGTCCTCAGGTTATTCTTCAACACTATATATCGTTGGTTAGTCTTCTTTTAGACTATGCTGCACAGTTCTGGTCACCCTATTACAGAATGGATATAAATGCTCAGGAAAACGTACAGTGAAGGATGACAAAGTTGATCCCACGTATCAGAAATCTCTCCTACCAGAACAGACTGAGGGCACTCTCTAGACCAGTGGTTCCCAAACTTTTTCAGCTTGTTACCCAATTTAACATGCCACATAAAGCATGTTACCCCTTTCACAAAAGTTGTTATTATTGATATATATGGCTAAATTAAAACACTTGAGATATTTTCTTTTATTTATTGTATTTGAACATTGTGCATCTCTAATGACTATTACCAAAGATGTCAAGAACATCAGTGGGATGGATGGAGTTGCATACTTGAAGCTAGTTTAGGAATTCTTGGCTTCATACCAGCTTATGTCTACCTCGGCTGATGCTCACAGATAAACTGACAGTGTGAAATAGAGGCAGCCTCAGGAAGTGAGTGACGCGTACTGGACAGGTCGATCTGGGCTACTGAGTGACTTTTGTCCTGAAGCATACTTGTCAAAATACTTTTGGGTTTCCACACACTTAGCTATATATTTCTTTTCTAATACTGTATATTAGTTTTTGATGTTTATTGTTATTTGGTTTAACTTTATTACTTACTTATAATAGGTTTACTTTACAACTTTATATACTAAGACAAAGTTAACAATAATCCTCATACCGGGTACCGCATTGTTTTCTTGATTTTCAGAATTCATAACTTTTTTTCTGTCACCCCTCCATTACCCCCCAAAAATGGTTAAATTACCCCCAGGGGGTAATTTACCCCCAGTTTGGGAACCACTGCTCTAGACAGACGTAGAATTAGGGAAGATATGATTAAGGTGTGTAAATGGAAGACAGAAATAAATAAAAGGGGATATAAATAGCGTGCTAAAAATATCAAACGAAGACTGGACTCGCAGCAATGGTTTCAAGATGGAAAAAAAATATATTCAGACAGGATATAGGAAAGCACTGGTTTGGTATCAGAGTTGTGGAGGAGTGGAACGAACTCCTGAGTAGCATCACTGAAGCTAAAGCTTTTGAGTAGTTTCAAAAATGTGTTAGAAAAGTACATGAGTGGGTGTGAGTCGAACTTGCCTAGCCTGGGCCAATAGACCTGCTGCTGTGTTCCTGTTTCGTCTTATGTTCTTCAAACCTAACTGAAGTGAAGAGAATTTTATTAAAGACAACGTAAGCAGAGTGAAGAGAAATTAAGTGGAGTAGAGAGAACTTAAGTGGAGTGTAGAGAACTTTAGAACTTAAGTAGAGTAAACATAAGTTCTAAAGTTCTCTCCACTCCACTTAAGTAGAGTAAACTTAAGTGGAGTGAAGGGAACAAAGGTCTGTATCGTCTCAGCTGTAAAGTCATTTCTCGTGTGGCCAGGCTTCAATTATGTTGTAATAGGCTTGCTGGTCCATCCTGCTGGACCACACTGGTCCATCCTGCTGGACCACACTGGTCCAGCATGGAGGACCACACTCATCCAGCATGTGGACCACACTGTGTTGGTACATCCTGGTGAACCACACTGTGTTGGTACATCCTGGTGAACCACACTGTGTTGGTACATCCTGGTGAACCACACTGTGTTGGCACATCCTAGTGAACCACACTGTGTTGGTACATCCTGGTGAACCACACTGTGTTGGTACATCCTGGTGAACCACACTGTATTGGTACATCCTGGTGAACCACACTGTGTTGGTACATCCTGGTGAACCACACTGTGTTGGTACATCTGGTGAACCACACTGTGCTGGTACATCCTGGTGAGCCACACTGTGTTGGTACATCCTGGTGAACCACACTGTATTGATGCATCCTGGTGAACCACATTGTGTTGGTACATCCTGGTGAATCACATTGTGTTGGTACATCCTGGTGAACATCCTGGTGAACCACACTGTATTGATACATCCTGGTGAACCACATTGTGTTGGTACATCCTGGTGAACCACACTGTGTTGGTACATCCTGGTGAACCACACTGTGTTGGTATATCTTGGTGAACCACACTGTATTGATGCATCCTGGTGAACCACACTGTGTTGGTACATCCTGGTGAACCACACTGTATTGATGCATCCTGGTGAACCACACTGTGTTGGTACATCCTGGTGAACCACACTGTATTGATACATCCTGGTGAACCACACTGTATTGATACATCCTGGTGAACCACATTGTGTTGGTACATCCTGGTGAACCACATTGTGTTGGTACATCCTGGTGAATCACATTGTGTTGGTACATCCTGGTGAGCCACACTGTATTGGTACATCCTGGTGAACAACACTGTGTTGGTACATCCTGGTGAACCACACTGTGTTGATACATCCTGGTGAACCACACTGTGTTGATACATCCTGGTGAACCACACTGTGTTGATACATCCTGGTGAACCACACTGTGTTGGTACATCCTGGTGAACCACACTGTGTTGTACATCCTGGTGAACCACACTGTTTTGGGTACATCCGGTGAACCAAAACTGTGTTGGTACATCCTGGTGAACCACACTGTGTTGGTACATCCTGGTGAACCACACTGTGTTGGTACATCCTGGTGAACCACACTGTGTTGGTACATCTTGGTAACAAGTGTTAGTTTGTCGCTGAGAGAGGATAAGAACCTCTTGCCTGAGTTCAGCTTGAGTTGATGAGTGTGTAAGGTGCTGCCCTTGAGACAGGTATGACACTGGGGCAGCTGCTGGAACGTAGCTCTGTGGTCTTGTATAAGGCACAAAACCACCTGCAGAGCCAAGATAGGAGTATCTGGGGTAGGGTGACATGTAAGTGTGTTCACTAACTCTGAGATCCTGCTGGTTTGTTCCCAGAATAGATCTTTAAAGAACTGGTGATCTTCTGTATCAAGTTCCCCCCTTTTTTTACGACAGTGGTCTTCCTAATGTCGGCTCTTGTGGCAGTAATTGCACCTGTTCCCTCGCAGGCAGTTGTCAGTGGTGTGTTCCCTCCAGTGACAGCAGGAACACTGTCTAGGTGCCTGGGACGGCAGTCTCCTGTTTCCTCCAACTTTTGTTGTTTTACTGCTGACTCACCAGTTAATATCTCTGTTCTGCTACACACACAGACACACACACACACACACACACACACACACACACACCACACACACACACACACACACACACACACACACGATCACCACCACCTCCAAGGAAGAACAAACATGTGTGGAGGGGATGGGTAAGGAGTGGAAGGGAGGGAGGGAGGGTGGGGGGAAAGGGGGAGGGGGATGGGGAAGGGGTACGTCTGGGGTAAACAGACGATCGTACACAAGAGATTAAAACTATCGTTTATTTAGGATTAACCTCTTCATTCTTGCTCAGGACTGTGAGTTGGCACCCATGATGGCACCCATGGTGGAACTCATTGTGGAACCCCCATGATGGAACTCATTGTAGAACTCATGGTGGCACTCATGGTAACACTCATGGTGGCACTCATGGTAATACTCATGGTGGCACTCAATGTGGCACCCATGATGGCATTCATGGCGGCACCCATGGTGGAACTCATAATAGCACCCATGGTGGCACTCGTGGTAATATTCATGATGATACCCATGATGGCACTCATGGTATTAACCTGCCATCTCTCCCTTGACTCCCAACACCCTACCATTCACATTCCTACCCCATCAGTATAATAATAATTATAATAATAATAATAATAATAATAATAATAATAATAATAATAATAATATTAATAATAATAAATAATAATAATAATTATTATATTATTATTATTATTATTATTATTATTATTATTGATGTTGTGCACACAAAATTGATCTAAAAATTAAAGCAGAATTTTCCTGGACACTTGACACATCAAAACTTTACTGAACAAAATATTTTACCCTTAATCGAGTATCCGAATTTGCTATAATCATTTATCAGTATTTTCAATAATTATTTATCCGAATTTGCTATAATCGTTTATCAATATTCGGTATAAGCATATACCTGAATTTCCTAACAAGGTTATAGACGATGATAAAATAGTTTGTTGGGTGAGTGAGTGAGCCAGACTGTGTCAGTGAGTGAGCCAGACTGTGTCAGTGAGTGAGCCAGACTGTGTCAGTGAGTGAGCCAGACTGTGTCAGTGAGTGAGCCAGACTGTGTCAGTGAGTGAGCCAGACTTGGTGTCCAGTTGGAGGTGAGCCCGACTGTGTCAGTGAGTGAGCCAGACTGTGTCAGTGAGTGAGCCAGACTGTGTCAGTGAGTGAGCCAGACTGTGGCAGTGAGTGAGCCAGACTGTGTCAGTGAGTGAGCCAGACTGTGGCAGTGAGTGAGCCAGACTGTAGCAGTGAGTGAGCCAGACGTGTCAGTGAGTGAGCCAGACTGTGTCAGTGAGTGAGCCAGACTGTGTCATGAGTGAGCCAGACTGGGGCAGTGAGTGAGCAGACTGTGGCATGAGTGAGCCCCGACTGTGGCAGTGAGTGAGCCAGACTGTGTCAGTGAGTGAGCCAGACTGTGGCAGTGAGTGAGCCAGACTGTGTCAGTGAGTGAGCCAGACTGTGTCAGTGAGTGAGCCAGACTGTGTCAGTGAGTGAGCCAGACTGTGTCAGTGAGTGAGCCAGACTGTGGCAGTGAGTGAGCCAGACTGTGGCAGTGAGTGAGCCAGACTGTGGCAGTGAGTGAGCCAGACTGTGGCAGTGAGTGAGCCAGACTGTGTCAGTGAGTGAGCCAGACTGTGGCAGTGAGTGAGCCAGACTGTGGCAGTGAGTGAGCCAGACTGTGTCAGTGAGTGAGCCAGACTGTGTCAGTGAGTGAGCCAGACTGTGTCAGTGAGTGAGCCAGACTGTGTCAGTGAGTGAGCCAGACTGTGGCAGTGAGTGAGCCAGACTGTGGCAGTGAGTGAGCCCGACTGTGGCAGTAGTGACCAGACTGTGTCAGTGAGTGAGCCAGACTGTGCCAGTGAGTGAGCCAGACTGTGGCAGTGAGTGAGCCAGACGTGGCAGTGAGGACCAGACTGTGTCAGTGAGGGCCAGACTTTCAGTGATGAGCCAGACTGTGCATGGTGAGCCAACTGTGGGATGAGGGAGCCAGACTGTCATGAGGGGAGCCCCGACTGTGTCAGTGGTGAGCCAGACTGGCAGGGGTGAGCCAGACTGTCAGTAAAAGGGGCCAGCTGTGTCATGAGTGAGCCAGACTTTCTGAGTGGGGCCCAACTGTGCAGTGAGTGGGCCCAACTTGGCAGGAGTGAGCCCGACTTTCATGAGGGACCCCGACGGGGTCAGGAGGAGCCAGACGTGTGGGGCCGAAAGTGGCATGAGTGAGCCCAAAGGGCGTGATGAGCCAGACTGTGGCAGTGATAGCCAACTGTTCAATGAGTGAGCCGAGTGGCAGTGAGTGAAACCGACGTGGCAGTGAGTGAGCCCGACTGTTAGTAGTGAGCCAGACTGTGCGTGAGTGGGCCCGACTGTGGAGTGAGGAGCCGATGTGGGGAGGGGGTTACCAGACTGTCAATGAGAGTTTCAGGAGTGCCAACCGTGCAGGGGTGAGCCAGACTGTGGCATGAGTGAGCCAGCTGTGGCAGGAGTGGCCAGATGAAAAGTGAAGCCCGAATGGGAAAACCCGAGTGGCGTGAGGACCCCCAATTGCAGTGAGTGAGCCCCAATGTGCAGTGATACCAGACTGTGGCAGTGAGTGAGCCAGACTGGGAGTGATGAGCCAGACTTGCATGAGTGAGCCCAAAGTTCATGGTGGCCACTGTGGCATGAGTGAGCCAGATGGTCATGAGTGAGCCGACGTGGCAGTGGTGAGCAACGGGGGCAGTAGGGGGCCGACTGTGCAGTGAGTGAGCCAACTGTGTCGTGGTGGCCCAAAGGTCAGGGGGTGAGCCCAAATGTGGGAGTAGTGAGCCAGACTGTGTCAGTGAGTGAGCCCAAATTTCAGGAGTGAGCCAGACTGTGCAGTGATGAGCCCCCGCTTTTCAGTGAGTGAGCCAAAAATGTGGGGAGTGAGTGAAGACTTTGTCAGTGGTACCCCGACGGTCAGTGAGTGACCAGCGTGGGGCCCAAGTGGGGGAAAACCAGACTTGTTTTGGGAGCCCCGAGTCTGAGTGAGCCAACTGGGCAGGGGGTTAGCCAAAGACTGTGTAGTGATTTAGCCAGACTGGTCGGATGAGCCAGACTTGGGCAGGGGTGAGCCAGACTTGCAGGGTGAGCGACGTCAGGAGTGGCCCGACGTGGGAGTGAGAAGTCTGGACCAGGTCAGTGAGTGGCCCCGACTGTCAGTGATGAGCCAGCTGGTCAGGAGTGAGCCAAAGTGGCAGTGATGAGCCAGAGTCCCTGATGAGCCAGACTGTGGTGAGTGGCCAGAGGTCAGTATGCAACTGTCAGTGAGTGAGCCAGACTGTGGAGTGAGTGACCAATTGGGGTTCAAGGGGGGAGCCAGCGGTCATGAGTGAGCCAACGTGGCAGTATTTACCAGACTTTGGGAATGGCCCGATGTTGGGAGGGGCCGGTGCAGTTTAGTAGCCAACTGTGCAGTGAGTAGCCCAAATGGCTGAGTGGCCAGACTGTGGCGTGGTGACCGACCTTGGAGTGAAAAGGGGGGCCAAGGGTGCCGGCAGTGAGTGAGCCAAATGTGGCAGTTAGTGAGCCCGACTGTGGGGAGTGGTGAGCCAATGTGTCAGAGTGAGCCAGACTGTGCAGGGGGAACCAACTGGCATGAGTGAGCCAAAGGGCAGTGAGTGAGCCAACTGGTCAGGGGGGGGACCCGACTGTGTCAGTGATAGCCAGAGGGGTTTAGTGAGGGCCAGCGTCAGGAGTGACCCCACGTGGGCGGGGAGGGCCAAATGTGTCAGTGAGTGAGCCCCGTGTGGCATGAGTAGCCCCAAATGTGGGGGAGGAGCCAGGCTGTCGGGTGAGGCAGACTGTGCAGTGAGTGAGCCGACTTTGGGGATGAGGAGATGTGGCAGGAGTGGGGCAGTGTGGCATGAGTGACCAACTGTGCAGTAGTGAGCCCAATGGGGCAGGAGTGAGCCCGACTGTGCGGGAGTAGCCAGACTGTGTCAGTGAGGGGGCCAAAAAGGGGCATGAGTGACCAAAGTGGCATGAGTGAGCCAAATGGTTTATGAGTGAGCCAGACTGTGTCAGTGAGGAGCCAAAGGGGGTAGTTTGGCCCGGAGTGGAGGGCCCGCTGTTCAGTGAGTGAGCCAGACTGTGTCAGTGAGTGAGCCAGACTGTCATGATTTAGCCCGACGTGCCCGGGGGAGCCGACTTGCTTTTAGTGGCAGTGCAGTGAGTGAGCCGACGTGATGAGGGGCCCGACTTGTCAGTGAGTGAGCCAACTGGGGCGGAAGGGCCAGACTGGGGGCTGTGAGTGAGGGCCAGACGGTGCGTGAGTGGCCAGTGTCAGTGAGGACCAAAGTTTCAGGAGTGAGCCAGATGTGTCAGTGATGAGCCCGATGTGGCAGTGAGTAGCCAGACGTTTAGGAGTGAGCCAAGCTGGGAAAGGCAGTGAGTGGGTTCCGGGGGAACCGGCTGTTTGTGAGTGGCCAATGTGGCATGAGGAGCCGCTGTGGGGAGGGTGACCCGACTGTGGCATGGTAGCCCAAATGTGCAGTGAGTGACCAGAGTGTCAGGAGTGAGCCAAAGTGGCAGTAAAAAAAGCCAAACGGCGTGAGGGCCAGCTGGTCAGTGGGGAGCCCGATGTGGAGTGAGTGAGCCAGACTTTTTAAAGGGGGACAAAATTGTCAGTGAGGACCCGACGGGCAGTGAGTTAGGACGTGGCAAGGAGAAGGCAGGATGGGTGGGAGTGGGGTGAGCCAGCTGTGGGAGGATGAGCAGGGGAAATGTGGCAGTGATGACCAGACGTTCAATCCCAAGTGTGTTTAGCCAGACTGTGGCAGTGGTGGCCCGACGTGGCAGTGAGTAGCCAAACGTGCGGGATGAGCCAGACTGGCTGAGTGACCCGATGGCAGTGATGACCGATGTCATAGTGACCAACTGGTCAGTAGTGAGCCAAAGTGGCAGTGAGGGAGCCGACTTTTCAGTGATGAGCCGACTGTGGGGAGTGATGAGCCAGGCGGGGGCAGTGATGAGCCAGATGTGGCGGGAGTGAGCCAGACTGTGTCAGGGGGTGAGCCAACTGGGCAGTGATGGGCAACTGTGGGGGTGAGCCAACTGTGCAGTGGTGCCGACGGGCGTGAGTGAGCTTGCAGGGGGAGCCAACTTTTCATGAGTTAGCCAGACTGTGTCATGAGTGACCCGCGTGGCAGGAGGGCCACGGGTCTGAGTGAGCCAGACTGTGTAGTGAGTAGCCACTGTGCAGTGATGAGCCAGTGGAGTGAGTGACCCAGACTGTTTAGGGGCCAACTGTGGCCCCGTAGTGGCCAGATGTGGGGAATGATTTAGCAGATGTTATGGTGAGCCAGACTGGTCAGTGAGGACCAGACTGGGCAGGGGTGAGCCCGACGTGGGAGTGATGACAGACTGTGGCAGTGGGGTGGCCAACGTGGCATGAGTGAGCCGACTGTGGCAGTGATGAGCCCAAATGTGGCATGAGGAGGGAGACGTGGCAGTGAGTGAGCCAACTGTGGCAGGGGGTGGGCCAACTGTGGGATAGTGACCAGACGGCATGAGGACCAGCTGTGTCAGGAGTGACCAACTGGCGTGAGGGGCCAGATGTGGCGTGAGTGAGCCAGACTGTTCAGGGGAGCCAAACTGTGCAGGAGTGGCCAACTGTGTCCCTTAGTGAGCCAGACTGGGCAGGGGTGAGCCCGAGTGCGTGATGACCGACTGTCAGTGATGACCCGACTGTATTGAGTGAGCCAAAAGTGGCAGTGAGTGAGCCAGACGTGGCAGTGATGAGCAGACTTGCAGTGAGGGGCCAGCTGTGCGTGAGTGGGCCCGACGTCAGGAGTGAGCCGACTGTGGGGAGTGAGTGAGCCAGCGGGCAGTGGTGAGCCAACGGGCAGTGAGTGAGCCAGACGGGGAGTGAGTGAGCCAGACTGGGGCAGTGAGTGAGCCAAAATGTGGCAGAGAGTGAGCCAGACTGTGGCAGTGAGTGAGCTAGACTGTGGCAGTGAGTGAGCCAGACTGTGTCAGTGAGTGAGCCAGACTGTGGCAGTGAGTGAGTCAGACAGCGGCAGTGAGTGAGCCAGACAGTGGCAGTGAGACGGAGGCAGCAGCTCCGGCTCACAACTTCATCACCCGGGGTCGATTCAGGGGCGAGTGAAGACGCCGCGTGTCAGTCGACTGTCGTGGGTGACATCCTGGTGAGAGTTGTAGTAATATATGTATGATAAGTTTGAGGCAAGATAACGGCTCTAAGACTGTATAACAGCTCTAAGACTGTAAATGAGCTGAGGCAAGATAACACCTCTAAGACTGTAAATGAGCTGAGGCAAGATAACAGCTCTAAGATTGTAAATGAGCTGAGGCAAGATAACAGCTCTAAGACTGTAAATGAGCTGAGGCAAGATAACGGCTCTAAGTCTGTAAATGAGCTGAGGCAAGATAACAGACACTAAACCTCAGTTCAAGTCACCAGGAAATGGAACGACTTGGACAATGAAATGGTAATGTCAGGATCCATACATAGTTTTATGAAAAAGCATGACAAGGCTTATGCAGCCTTGACTCGACCCCTACAACCGCTATGAAGTGAGTACAGTGATATGAATTCCTGTCACCACCACCACCATCACTACCTCTACTACCACCACCACTACCTCTCCCACCACCACCACCACTACCTGTACCCACACCACCACTACCTCTACCCCCACCATCACTACATCTACCCCCACCACCACTACCTCTACCACCACCATCACCACCTCTACCACCACCATCACTACCTCTACTACCACCACCACTACCTCTCCCACCACCACCACCACTACCTGTACCCACACCACCACTACCTCTACCACCACCACCACTACATCTACCCCCACCACCACTACCTCTACCACCACCATCACCACCTCTACCACCACCATCACTACCTCTACCACCACCATCACTACCTCTACCACCACCATCACTACCTCTACCACCACCATCACTACCTCTACCACCACCACCACTACCTCTACCACCACCACCACTACCTTTACCCCCACCACCACTACCTCTACCACCACCACCACTACCTCTACCACCACTACCGCCACCACCACCACCACTACCTCTACCATCACCATCACTACCTCTACCACCACCATCACTACCTCTACCACCACCACCACTACCTCTACTACCCACCACCACCACTACCTCTACCACCATCATCACTACCTCTACCACCACCATCAGTACCTCTACCATCACCATCACTATCTCGACCACCACCACCACCACCACCACTAACTCTACGACCACCACCACTGCCTCTAACACCATCACCACTACCTCTACGACCACCACCACTACCTCTACCACCACCATCACTACCTCTACCACTCCATCAGTACCTCTACCACCACCATCACTACCTCTACCACCACCACCACTACTTCTACCACCACCATCACTACCTCTACCACCACCACCACTACCTCTACCACCACCACCACTACCTCTACCACCACCACCACCACCACTACCTCTTTCACTACCATCACTACCTCTACCACCACCACCACTACCTCTACCACCACCACCACTACCTCTACCACCACCACCACCACCACTACCTCTTTCACTACCATCACTACCTCTACCACCACCATCACTACCTCTACCACCACCATCACTACCTCTTCCACCACCATCACTACCTCGACCACCACCACCACTACCTTTACCCCCACCACCACTACCTCTACCACCACCACCACTACCTCTACCACCACTACCGCCACCACCACCACCACTACCTCTACCCATCACCATCACTACCTCTACCACCACCATCACTACCTCTACCACCACCACCACTACCTCTTCTACCACCACCACCACTACCTCTACCACCACCATCACTACCTCTACCACCACCATCAGTACCTCTACCATCACCATCACTATCTCGACCACCACCACCACCACCACCACCACTAACTCTACGACCACCACCACTGCCTCTAACACCATCACCACTACCTCTACGACCACCACCACTACCTCTACCACCACCATCACTACCTCTACCACTCCATCAGTACATCTACCACCACCATCACTACCTCTACCACCACCACCACTACTTCTACCACCACCATCACTACCTCTACCACCACCACCACTACCTCTACCACCACCACCACTACCTCTACCACCACCACCACCACCACTACCTCTTTCACTACCATCACTACCTCTACCACCACCACCACTACCTCTACCACCACCACACTACCTCTACCACCACCACCACCACCACTACCTCTTTCACTACCATCACTACCTCTACCACCACCATCACTACCTCTACCACCACCATCACTACCTCTTCCACCCCCATCACTACCTCGACCACCACCACCACTACCTCTACGACCACCACCACTACCTCTATCACCACCGTCACTACCTCTACCGCCACCACCACTACTACCTCTACCACCACCACCACTACCTCTACCACCACCACCACTACCTCTACACCACCACCACCACCACTACCTCTACACCACCATCACTACCTCTACCACCTCCATCACTACCTCTACCACACCACCACTACCTCTACCACCACCATCACTACCTCGACCACAACCAAACACTACCTCTACGACCACCACCACTACCTCTATCACCACCATCACTACCTCTACCACCACTACTACCTCTAAAACCACCACCACTGCCTCTAACCACTGCCACCACTACCTCTAAAACCACCATCACTACTTCTACCACCACCATCACTGCCTCTACCACCGCCACCACTACCTCTACCACCACCCTCACTACCCCTACCATCACCACCACTACCTCTACCACCACCACCACTACCTCTACCACCACCACCACCACCACTACCTCTATCACCACCATCACTACCTCTACCACCACCATCACTACCCCTACCACCACCACCACTACCTCTACTACCACCATCACTACCTCGACCACCACCACCACTACCTCACCACCACCACCACCACCACTACCTCTATCACCACCATCACTACCTCTACCACCACCATCACTACCTCTACACCACCACCACTACCTCTACCACCACCATCACTACCTCGACCACCACCACCACTACCTTACCACCACCACCACTACCTCTACCACCACCAGCAGTACCTCTACCACCACCATCACTACCTCGACCACCACCACCACTAACTCTACGACCACCACCACTACCTCTATCACCACCATCACTACCTCTACACACCACCAACCACTACCTCTTCCACCACCACCACTACCTCTACCACCCCACCACTACCTCTACCACCACAATCACTACCTCTACCACCACCATCACTGCCTCTACCACCGCCACACTACCTCTACCACCACCATCACTACCTCTACCACACCACCACTACCTCTACCACCACCACCACTACCTCTACCACCACCACCACCACCACTACCTCTATCACCACCATCACTACCTCTACCACCACCATCACTACCTCTACCACCACCACCACTACCTCTACCACCACCAAACTACCTCGTACCACCACCACCACTACCTCTAACCACCACCACCACCACCACTACCTCTATCACCACCATCACTACCTCTACCACCACCATCACTACCTCTACCACCACCACCACTACCTCTACCACCACCATCACTACCTCGACCACCAACCACCACTACCTCTACCACCACCACCACTACTCTACCACCACCAGCAGTACCTCTAACCACCACCATCACTACCTCGACCACCACCCACTAACTCTACGACCACCACCACTACCTCTATCACCACCATCACTACCTCTACCACCACCACCACACTACCTCTTCCACCACCACCACTACCTCTACCACCGCCACACTACCTCTACCACCACAATCACTACCTCTGCCACCACCATCACTGCCTCTACCACCGCCACCACTACCTCTACCACCACCATCACTACCTCTACCACCACACACCACACTAACCTCTACCACCACCACTACTACCTCTACCACCGCCACCACTACCTCTACCACCACCATCACTACCCCTACCACCACCATCAGTACCTCTTCCACCGCCACCACTACCTCTACCACCACCATCACTACTCTAACCACCACACCACCACCACCACCACCACCACCACCACTACCTCTACCACCACCACCACTACCTCTACACGCCACCACTACCTCTACCACCACCATCACTACCTCTACCACCACCATCACTACCTCTACCACAGCCACCACTACCTCTACCACCACCATCATACCTCTACCACCACCATCACTACTCTACCACCACCACCACTACCTTACCATCACCATCACTACCTCTACCCCACCACCACCACCACTACCTCTACTACCACCACCACTACTTCTACCCCACACCCCTACTCTACCATCACACCACTACCTCTACCACCACCACCACTACCATCACCAAAACTCTTCCAGCCCCTATCACTACCACCACCATCACTACCATCACCACCACCAAGACTCTGCCACCACCATCGTCTCTACCACTAACATCATCATTACCACATCACTACCACTACCATCACCACCACCACCACACCACCACCACACACTCACCACCACCACCACCACTACCATACTACCATCACTACCACCCACACTACCTAGTACCACACTTCAACACTACCACCCCACCATTACTACCACCACCACCTTACTACCACCACCACCATTATCACTACAACCATCACTACCACCATCATCACTACCACCACCACCACCACCAAAACTCTGCCAACACCACTGTTACCACCCCTACCACAGCCACTAGCACCACCATCTTTCTGCAACACTTGTGCAATACTTGCAAGACTGGTGTAACATTCTTGCAACACTGGTGTAACATTCTTGCAACACTGGTGTAATACTCTTGCAATACTGATGTAACATTCTTGCAACACTGGTGTAACACTCTTGCAACACTGGTGTAACACTGGTGTTGGCATCACAAGCAACACTGTCACACCAGCAGCCAGCACAGAGACACTCTGGTAACAGGAGTACCAGAATATTCCCCTATCTGCCTGTAAAACTTCCCTGCTTATGGAGCAAATGTGTGGTAATGCCTCCAGTTTAATGCTAAAAATATCGGTTTTTAGGGATATTTGCTTTTGTTGTGATGGTGAGAGAGGGGAGGGAAGGGAGGGAAGGGGAAGGGAGGGGATGGGAGGGGAGGGGTGTGCCTCTCTCAGCTGACTCCTGTTAAGCGAAAGAAATTATGATAAAATTCTTCCTGTAAGTAGAATTCTCTTTGTTTTCACATGTCAAATTTTTCGTACCCGCTACACACTGTTAATATGTCCATACTGCTATGTCTCTCTCCTTATATATTCTACTGTACTTCATGTCAGTACAAAAGATCAGCCGTCAAATTCCGTTCCTCTTATGTGCGCAATATATATATATAATATATATATATATATATATATATATATATATATATATATATATATATATATATATATATATATATATATATATATATGTGTGTGTGTGTGTGTGTGTGTGTGTGTGTGTGTGTGTGTGTGTGTACTCACCTATTTGTACTCACCTATTTGTGGTTGCAGGGGTCGAGTCACAGCTCCTGGCCCCGCCTCTTCGCTGATTGCTACTAGGTCCTCTCTTTCCCTGCCCCATGAGCTCTATCATACCTCGCCTTAAAACTATGTATGGTTCCTGCCTCCACCACATCACTTTCTAGGCTATTCCATGGCCTGACTACTCTATGACTGAAGAAATACTTCCTAACATCCCTTTGATTCATCTGAGTCTTCAACTTCCAATTGTGACCTCTTGTGTCTGTGTCCCATCTCTGGAACATCCCGTCTTTGTCCACCTCGTCTATTCCGCGCAGTATTTTACTGCGCGGAATAGACGAGGTGGACAAAGACGGGATGTTCCAGAGATGGGACACAGACACAATGTGTGTGTGTGTGTGTGTGTGTGTGTGTGTGTGTGTGTGTGTGTGTGTGTGTGTGTGTGTGTGTGTGTGTGTGTGTGTGTGTGTGTGTGTGTGTGTGTGTGTGTGTGTACAAAGGTTTGAAGGAAAATTATTTGGAGGTAACACCTCTGGAAGTGACTGGGGACCCACAGTCTCACAAAAGAGAATAAACGTACATCAGGAAAAACTCTGAGGGTTTCTCTCCAAGTCCTGATTATTCTCTTGGTATAAACGTTGGTAATTGGTACCGACAAGTTCTCTTCTCTTACCACTTCCTATGTGCTAAACAAAACACATTTAAAATGATGCAATGGGAAGGAGAACAACAATCATGAACAACTCAGATCCATGATGAGTTTGTCACCCCACCCATGTTCCGAGGGTCTCCCTCCCTGTCGTGACGAAGTTATAGCATAGTGCCAGCACTCTGTATTTGTTGATCTTCTGGGTCTTCCTGAAACTGGCGGTAGCACCTCATTGAGCTTCAGAGTACTGTAAGTAGGTGTCAGCCAGTGTAGACGAATAGGTGCAATCCTATGCAATCTGCCTACCGTCTGGATGCTTTTGGCTTCCATCAGCTGATGCCTCAGTACCTGAGCAACGGGATGTAGCGATACATAGTTTGATGATGTCACCGACGACTTCGTGTCTGGCATACTTCCAATACGATGTATGACAGACGAGACTCATGCAGCCCAATAAGATCAGCTGACGCCCTACTGCAGATACACCTGTGTTCGGTGAGTATGGGGGCGGCTAGGCGAAGAGTTACAGCAGTCCGAATGGCCTGAGGGTCAAGGCGGGTTCCCAGGAAGGAGTTAAGGACAGACAAAAGGGAATATCCAGCATGTGGTGCCTTCACCGCTATGAGATGAGCTTTGTCCTTTCCTGAGGCACTGCTGAACACTGGGCTATTTTCTCCATGATAGGTCTGTTCCATTGAGACTGCTTGTTACCTCTGGAAGGACTGGAAGGAACTGGCCTGCTTGAAGAGTACACAAGGCTTTTCCACTGCGCAACTGCTTCGATGAGCTTTGGGTTGCAAGCTCCTTAACTAGTCCACTGGATGTAATGCACGAGGACAGAAATGAAGGTAACGCTACCTTTGTTGCCTTGCGCACCCCTATACCTACAGTCACACTGAAAGAGTTGCTTGATTCCATAGTGATCTTCCAGTGACAGATTCAGTGCTTTCCTAAAGACAGATCTCAGGAGTGCGTCATTTTTCACTAAGTGTTAGGCAGTCGGAGAAATAAGTTAATCTTGGAGAGTTAGACACCTTGCGAGAAGATACACTACTTCATGGGCATCCAGATCACTTATTCTATCTTCCATCTTCTTCAGGTCATTCAGTTTGCCCTTGAGGACTGTTTTGATATCTTGATGACCCAGCGGTGCTCCCAATACGATACTCATGGAAAGGGTGGAAGTTGAGGCTTCAGGAAGGATTGTTCGCACAGCTGTAATTATTTCCTGGTTTGCTGAGATGATTATGCACTTCGAAGGGTTAAGGATGAGTCCCAAATCTTGTCCCCTGGTCCAAGGACATTTCACCAGCCTTCTGCTACACATATAATAACATAAGAGTAGTGGCACACCTGCCCATGCTAGAAATGTCCAACTTACACTTTTGTCCCTGTCCAACGTATTGTTTAAGCTGTACAGCGTTCTGGCTACAGTGACGCTACCTGAGGGTTTGTTCCACTCATCTATAATTCTATTGCCAAACCAGTACTACCCTATATGTGAATAAAAGGTTTACAAAACAGATACGTTGATACATGAGGCACTTTTGCAGATACAGCAATATCTTGGGACCTTGTTGCAGGGATTTCTTCAAACTTGAATAATCTATAAACACGACCTACTTCCACTAGTGCTTTTGTTCGCTGGTGACTCAGCCTACCACTGCTCCACCTCATCTCTCGTCAGTATATAAGCCACATCTCAGCGAATATGCTGCACTTTTGTCAAAAACTGATGGACTCAAGGCTGAGGGACTAATTACCTCAAACTCCTCCTCTTATTCCACCTTTTACTGCACTGGACTGAAGAAGCCACTGTGTGGTTAAACGTTTCCATAATAAGGGTAATCAAATATTGCAGAAGTGTCTGGTTTATCATCTTGCCTACATACTGCTGGAGAGGATTGTTACAACCTTCTCCAAAGGAGAAGTCAAACTGTGTTATTACTGCAATAACTGTTAACAATACAAGTGAGAAAGTCAAGATCAGTGAGTGGAATGAGGAAGATACCAGTTAGTACTACCAGGTGCGACCTGACCAGTCAGTCATTACCACCAAATGTGTCTTGACAAGTCATTACCACCAGGTATGACCTGAGCAGTCCGTCATTATCACCAGTTGTCACACGATCAGTCAGTCATTACCACAAGTGTGAACTGACCAGCCAGTCATTACCACCAGGTGTGTCCTGACCAGTCATTACCACCAGGTGTGCACCGACCAGTCAGTCATTACCACCAGGTGTGCCCTGACCAGTCATTACCACCAGGTGTGAACTAACCAGTCAGTCATTATCATCAGGTGTGTCCTGACCAGTCATTACCACCAGGTGTGTCCTGACCAGTCAATACAACCAGGTGTGAACTGACCAGTCATTACCACCAGGTGTGTCCTGACCAGTCATTACCACCAGGTGTGTCCTGACCAGTCATTACCACCAGGTGTGTCCTGACCAGTCATTACCACCAGGTGTGTCCTGACCAGTCATTACCACCAGATGTGTCCTGACCAGTCATTATCACCAGGTGTGTCCTGATCAGGCATTACCACCAGTGTGTCCTGACCAGTCATTACCACCAGGTGTGTCCTGACCAGTCATTACCACGAGATGTGTCCTGACCAGTCATTACCACCAGGTGTGTCCTGACCATTCATTACCACCAGGTGTGTCCTGACCAGTCATTACCACCATGTGTGAACTGACCAGTCAGTCATTACCATCAGGTGTGTCCTGACCAGTCATTACCACCAGGTGTGTCCTGACCAGTCATTACCACCAGATGTGTCCTGACCAGTCATTATCACCAGGTGTGTCCTGATCAGGCATTACCACCAGTGTGTCCTGACCAGTCATTACCACCAGGTGTGTCCTGACCAGTCATTACCACGAGATGTGTCCTGACCAGTCATTACCACCAGGTGTGTCCTGACCATTCATTACCACCAGGTGTGTCCTGACCAGTCATTACCACCATGTGTGAACTGACCAGTCAGTCATTACCATCAGGTGTGTCCTGACCAGTCATTACCACCAGGTGTGTCCTGACCAGTCAATACCACCAGGTGTGAACTGACCAGTCATTACCACCAGGTGTGTCCTGACCAGTCATTACCACCAGGTGTGTCCTGACCAGTCATTACCACCAGGAGTGTCCTGACCAGTCATTACCACCAGGAGTGTCCTGACCAGTCATTACCACCAGGTGTGTCCTGACCAGTCAAGAGTTAAGAGTTAAGTTTTCCGTCCTTAGGTTTCATTAATGAAAACTGAGACCATCAACGTTATCCTGAGTCTTTGTTAACTACCACTACGTCACGAAGGTCTCTTGTGTGTTCCCTAACAACTCAACACTATCATATAGTCTCCAACAAACTCAACACTATTATATAGTCTCCAACAAACTCAACACTGTCTATTATACAGTCTCCAACAAACTCAACACTGTCTATTATATAGTCTCCAACAAACTCAACATAGTATCTCTTGTTCTCTTCCAAAAACTCTGTAGGATATCTTCCTTTCTCTCCAGGAAGAACGTCATGTAGCTTCCTCTCCATCAAACTCAAAAAGAGTCTTTCATCCTGACCAACAAAAGCAATTTATCTGTTTTCTTCTCCAACAAATTAAACAAGGTTCAATTAGTTATCTTTCATCACAGTCAATTCCATTAATTACCCCCAACAATTCCTGAGCAACCCCCTCTTCCCCAACATTCTCTCAGCCCTAACAAGGCTGTACTTACCTACTCCGTCGATCAAGAACCCCAACATGGTGAAGATCGCCAACATTATTCCTACACCACACTTCCTCCTGCTGGTGACGGTGGTGGAGGGCATGGTAGGGGTGATGGAGGGCATGGCGGAGGTGATGGAGATTGTGGGGATGGAGGCTCTTGCAGTCCAAATAGGCCACCACTCCATCCCTGATATTATAGTTGATATTCTTGTGTTTCAGATCATATTTCGAGTCTTTCTCTGCGACTCTGAGCGTTTGTCAGCGACTTTCGAGTTTTTCTCTGACTTCGAGTCTTCCTCTGGGACTTCGAGTCTTTCTCTGTGACTTTGAGTCTTTCACCGAGACTTCGAGTCTTTCTCTGGGACTTCGAGGAGAGACCACTTGCTTCTAGGTAAGTGTCACCCCTCTTTAAGAAAGTGATTACTATTATCCTAATTCGTCTAAGCTCCAGGAAAACAATGAACACGTTGATGGGTAACAAATCTTCTGAACACCATTACAATGCTATAACCGAGGGATATAGGAACATAAACAGAGCTACGGGTCTTGACAACACAGTTATCCCCTTGTTAACACTGCCTAACTTGAGGAATTTGCACGATTAGTGCGCTGTGATAGTTCCTTGGCTAAGCTAGAGCACGTGAGGTGCGGCCAGGAAGCGGGTAAGACTACAGTGTCCACGCCCGACCAGCCGCTACCACAGCTAGGCCCACACTGGCCAGCCCCGCCCCCTCTCTTGCCTTATGTAGCCTCGGTCCCACGTACACACCTACTGCACCTCCCCTCACCACCCCTCGCCCTCTCTCTCTCTCACACAGCATCACTTACACCTGCGCCCCCTCACTCTAACCCCTCTTTCCTTCCTACCCTCAACCGTTCCTCTCCCTTACAGCATCCCTCACACCTGCTCAACCCCCCCCACCAACTCTCTCACTTTCTCTCTTTTACATAGCGGGTTTTTATAGCGTTAGCTTTAGAGTTGCTATGTTTATTGACAAGCTGAGAGCTGTTATCTTCCTCAGCTCAGGCATTAACATTTAGATTTTATTGACGCGAAACATCATCTTACCTTAATGTGATCCTCCACAACAATATATATATATATATATTATATATTATATATATATATAATATATATATATATAATATATATATTATATATATTTTTATATTTTTACTTATTTATTTATTTTTTTATGTGTGTACCCACCTAGTTGTACTCACCTAGTTATGGTTGCAGGGGTCGATTCACAGCTCCTGGTCTCGCATCTTCACTGGTCGCTACTAGGTGTACTCGCCTAGTTGTACTCACCTAGTTGAGGTTGCAGGGGTCGATTCACAGCTCCTGGTCTCGCATCTTCACTGGTCGCTACTAGGTGTACTCGCCTAGTTGTACTCACCTAGTTGAGGTTGCAGGGGTCGATTCACAGCTCCTGGTCTCGCATCTTCACTGGTCGCTACTAGGTGTACTCGCCTAGTTGTACTCACCTAGTTGGGGTTGCAGGGGTCGAGTCCAAGTTCCTGGCCCGGCCTCTTCACTGGTCGCTACTAGGTCACTCTCCCTGCACCGTGAGCTTTATCATACCTCTGCTTAAAGCTATGTATGGATCCTGCCTCCACTACTTCGCTTCCCAAACTATTCCACTTACTGACTACTCTGTGGCTGAAGAAATACTTCCTAACATCCCTGTGATTCATCTGTGTCTTCAACTTCCAACTGTATCCCCTTGTTACTGTGTCCAGTCTCTGGAACATCCTGTCTTTGTCCACCTTGTCAATTCCTCTCAGTATTTTGTAAGTCGTTATCATGTCCCCCCTATCTCTCCTGTTCTCCAGTGTCGTCAGGTTGATTTCCCTTAACCTCTCCTCGTAGGACATATCTCTTAGCTCTGGGACTAGTCTTGTTGCAAACCTTTGCATTTTCTCTAGTTTCTTTACGTGCTTGGCTAGGTGTGGGTTCCAAACTGGTGCCGCATACTCCAATATGGGCCTAACGTACACGGTGTACAGGGTCCTGAATGATTCCTTATTAAGATGTCGGAATGCTGTTCTGAGGTTTGCTAGGCGCCCATATGCTGCAGCAGTTATTTGGTTGATGTGCGCTTCAGGAGATGTGCTTGGTGTTATACTCACCCCAAGATCTTTTTCCTTGAGTGAGGTTTGTAGTTTCTGGCCCCCTAGACTGTACTCCGTCTGCGGTCTTCTTTACCCGTCTCCAATCTTCATGACTTTGCACTTGGTTGGGTTGAACTCCAGGAGCCAATTGCTGGACCAGGTCTGCAGACTGTCCAGATTCCTTTGTAGTTCTGCCTGGTCTTCGATCGAATGAATTCTTCTCATCAACTTCACGTCATCTGCAAACAGGGACACCTGTGTGTGTGTTTGTGTGTACTTACCTAAATGTACTCACCTATATGTGGTTGCAGGGGTTAAGTCATAGCTCCTGGCCCCGCCGCTTCACTGATCGTGTGTGTGTGTGTGTGTGTGTGTGTGTGTGTGTGTGTGTGTGGTGTGTGTGTGTGTGTGTGTGTGTGTGTGTGTGTGTGTGTGTGTGCGTGTGTTTGTGTGTGTGTGTGTGTGTGTGTGTGTGTGTGTGTGTGTGTGTGTGTGTGTGTGTGTGTGTGTTTGTGTGTGTGTATGTGTACTCACCTATTTGTACTCACCTATTTGTGGTTGCAGGGGTCGAGTCATAGCTCCTGGCCCCGCCTCTTCGCTGATTGCTACTAGGTCCTCTCTCTCCCTGCCCCATGAGCTTTATCATACCTCGCCTTAAAACTATGTATGGTTCCCGCCTCCACTACGTCACTTTCTAGGATATTCCACGGCCTGACTACTCTATGACTGAAGAAATACTTCCTAACATCCCTTTGATTCACCTGAGTCTCCAACTTCCAATTGCGACCTCTTGTGTCTGTGTCCCTTCTCTGGAACATCCTGTCTTTGTCCACCTTGTCTATTCAGCGCAGTATTTTATATGTCGTTATTATGTTTCCCCTGACCCTCCTGTCCTCCAGTGTCGTCAGGCAGATTTCCCTCAACCTTTCTTCGTAGGACAGTCCCCTTAGCTCTGGGACTAGTCTTGTTGCAAACTTTTGCACTTTCTCTAATTTCTTGACGTGCTTGACTAGGTGTGGATTCCAAACTGGTGCTGCATACTCCAGTATGGGCCTGACGTAAATGGTATACAGTCTTGAACGAATCCTTACTGAGGTATTGGAACGCTATCCGTAGGTTTGCCAGGCGCCCGTATACTGCAGCAGTTATCTGATTGATGTGCGCCTCACTAGATATGCTCGGTGTTATACTCACCCCCAGATCTTTTTACTTGAGTGAGGTTTGGAGTCTTTGGCCATCTAAACTATGTTGTGTCTGCGGTCTTCTTTGCCCTTCCCCAATCTTCATGACTTTGCATTTGGAAGGGTTAAACTCAAGGAGCCAGTTGCTGGACCAGGCTTGTAGCCTGTCCAGGTCTCTTTGTAGTCCTGCCTGATCCTCATCCGAATTGATTCTTCTCATTAACTTCACATCATCTGCAAACAAGGACACTTCTGAGTCTATCCCTTCCGTTATGTCGTCCTTCTGGTTTCCACTGTAAATACTTCTTTAAATCTCGTGTTGAACTCCTGACATACCTCTCGGTCGTTTCTTGTGAACTCCCCATCACCCTTCCTCAGTCTGATTACCTGGTCCTTGACTGTTGTTTTCCTCCTGATGTGGCTGTACAACAGCTTTGGGTCAGACTTGACTTTTGATGCTATGTCATTTTCATATTGTCGCTGAGCCTCCCTTCTTATCTGTGCATATTCGTTTCTGGCTCTTCGGGTAATCTCTTTATTTTCCTGAGTTCTCTGTCTTCTGTACCTTTTCCATTCTCTAGTACACCTAGTTTTTGCCTCCCTACACCTTTGGGTGAACCAAGGACTCGTTCTGTTCTTCCCATTATTTTTGTTTCCCTTGGGAACAAACCTCTCCTCTGCCTCCTTGCATTTTGTTGCCACATAATCCATCATTTCTTGTACTGGTTTTCCTGTCAGTTCCCTCTCCCACTGAATGTCTTGCAGGAAGTTTCTCATGCCTGAGTAGTTCCCCCTTTTGTAGTTTGTTTTTTCCCACCCTATTCCTGTTACTCTCTCCACTTGGAGCTCAACTATGTAGTCGAAGCACAGAACCACATGATCACTAGCTCCCAGGGGCCTTTCATACATGATATCCTCGATGTCCGAACTACTCTAGGTGAATACAAGGTCCGGTCTTGCTGGTTCATCCTCTCCTCTCTCTCTCTCTGGTAGTGTCTCTAACATGTTGATGCATGAGGTTTTCCAGTACCACATCCATCATCTTAGCTCTCCATGTTTCGGGACCCCCATGGGGCTCCAGGTTTTCCCAGTCAATCTCCTTGTGATTGAAATCACCCATAGCTAGTAACTTTGCTCCCCCATGTGTGCTCTCCTGGCCACCTCGGCTAGTGTGTCGACCATTGCTCTGTTGCTCTCATCGTATTCTTCTCTTGGCCTCCTGCAGTTCTGTGGTGGGTTGCACATTACTGCAATTATCACCTTATGTCCCTCAGACTGGATTGTTCCTACTAAGTAGTCCCGTCCCGTGCCATCCATTCCTTCCATTTTCTCAAAACCCCACTGGTTTTTAATTAGCAGTGCAACTCCTCCTCCCCCTCTCCTCCCTCTGTCTTTCCTGAGGATTTGATATCCGGATGGAAAGATTGAATCTGTTATTATTCTGGTGAGTTTTGTTTCTGTGAGTGCTATTATGTCTGGGGATGTCTCCTTGATTCTTTCATGCCACTCCTCATACTTATTTTTTATTCCATCTGCATATGTATACCACACCTTCAACTTCTTTTCTAAGACTGTGGTCTGGGAGGTATATTGGGGTTGGAGAAGTGGGAGCCCTGATAAGGAACTATGGGTGGTTGCTGTGGGGGTGGAGTTTGTAATGCAGTGGGTGGGGACATTGGATGTGGCATGGGTGTTTTGGTTTAGAGTGTTTGGTTGCACTGGGGTTGACCTGGTTGGGGGGCTTCTACAGGAAGTTGTGAGGGGAGCTGTATTTGATCCTCTTCCTGGGTCTGGGATCTCCTGTCTGTCTTCTCCATCCCCTCTCTTTCCTCCTTTCACCTTTGTACCATCTCTCTCAGTTTCTGTCTTTTTTCTTGTGTTCTGTTGCAGTCGAGATACACCTTCCTGTATGCTGGCATGTCCCTTAATCGTGCTTTCTCCTGCAGGATCCTGTTCCGAGTCAATTCTGCCTTGAAGGTCATTTTCACTGGCCGGGCACTTTGTTTTACAAACCCCCCTATTATCCGAAAATTTTCCAGCTGAGTCACCTCGTCTTCTCCTATTGCTTTTATGATGCTTTCAATTGTTTTTTTCCCTTGTTTTCTTGTTTCATATGTTTCCCCTTCAGCTTCCTGGAGCCCATACACAAAGACTGACCTCTCCCTTTCATTCTCTCACTGCATATCCTTGTGCGTCCCCTCATTCAATTTAATTTCCTCCGTTGCAGCTTTCCTTTCTTCAGTTTCACTAGCTAATGTACTTGGGCTCAGTGGCCTGTCATTTTCCCTTCTCGGCTTTCCCTGGGCTCTGCTGTGGTTTGTTAGGGCCTCCACATATAGCTTAGCTCTTTCATTTACTACAGTCTCCTCTGATAGAGCTTCTACATGCAGTTTTGCTCCTTCTTTCCCTATAGTCCCCTTATCTGTGACTGAGGTAGCAGTCTCTGATGTCAATCCCAAAATGTTCTTTAGTTCTTTAGGCTGTTTCAGATTTTTCAGTTCCTCTTCTAAACTCTGTATCCTAGCCTCTGCTGCTTTGACTTGCACCTCCCTCTTCCTGCTTTCCATATCTATCCTCTCTTCCATTCTCATGCTAAGTTCTTCTAGTTTCTTTTCCCATTCATGTTCCCTTTTTATGAGCTCTGCTGCCCAATCTTCCTTTGTATGTATATGTGTGTGTGTGTGTGTATGTGTGTGTGTGTGTTGTGTGTGTGTGTGTATTTGTGCGTGTGTATGTTTGTTTGTGTGTGTGTGTGTGTGTGTGTGTGTGTGTGTGTGTGTGTGTGTGTGTGTGTGTATGTGTGTGTATTTGTGCGTGTGTATGTTGTGTGTGTGTGTGTGTGTGTGTGTGTGTGTGTGTGTGTGTGTGTGTGGTGTGTTGTATGTGTGTGTGTGTGTGTGTGTGTGTGTGTGTGTATGTGTGTGTGTGTGTGTGTGTGTGTGTGTGTGTGTACTCACCTAATTGTACTCACCTAATTGTGGTTGCAGGGGTCGAGACTCAGCTCCTGGCCCCGCCTCTTCACTGATCGCTACTGGACCTCTCTCTCTCTGCTTCCTGAGCTTTGTCATACCTCTTCTTAAAACTATGTATGGTTCCTGCCTCCACTACTTCACTTGCTAGGCTATTCCACTTGCTGACAACTCTATGACTGAAGAAATACTTCCTAACGTCCCTGTGACTCGTCTGAGTCTTCAGCTTCCAGTTGTGACCCCTTGTCCCTGTGTCCCCTCTCTGGAACATCCTATCTCTGTCCACCTTGTCTATCCCCGCAGTATCTTGTATGTCGTTATCATGTCTCCCCTGACCCTTCTGTCCTCCAGTGTCGTCAGTCCGATTTCCCTTAACCTTTCCTCGTACGACATTCCCTTGAGCTCTGGGACTAGCCTTGTTGCAAACCTTTGTACTTTCTCTAACTTCTTGACGTGCTTGACCAGGTGTGGGTTTCCCAGATGGTGTGCTCCCCAGTAGGGTCTAAATACACAGTGTACAGTGTCTTAAAACGATTTTTATTAAAGGTATCGGAACGTATTTCAGGTTTGCCAGGCCCCCGTATGCGGAGCGGTTATTTGGTTGATGTGTGCCTCGGTGGTGCTCGGTGTTATGGCCCCCCCGGTCTTTTCTTGAGTGAGGTCGTGTTTTGTCCCCTAGCCTATATTCTGTCTGCGGTTTTCTTGCCCCCCCCCAAATCTTATGACTTTGCTTTTTGGTGGATTAAATTTCGAGGGCCCTTTACGGCCACATGTCCAGCCTCCCCAGGTCTCTTGCAGTCCTGTCACCCTCGTCGATTTAATTTTTATCAACTTCACGTATTGCGAACGGGACACTTCGAGTTATTCCCCCTTTTCATGTCGTTAATATTCAAAAATAGCACTGGCCCCTAAAAACTGACCCTGTGGGACCCGCTCGAAACAGGCCCAACTGTGTCCTTTCACGTTCCATGACTCGTTGCTCCCTCCCTGTCAGGTTTTCCCCTTATCCTTGCAGTCCCCTTCCTTTTAGGTCCCTGTCCCCCAGCTTCTGATAATCTCTTGGGGGGAACTGTGTAAAAGGCCCTTCCGCAGTTGGGAAAACCAATCTCCCCACCCTCTCTTGTGTTTATTCGTTCCTTGTAAAAAAACTCCAGGGGTTTTGTGTTTAAAAGTTTCCCTTTCCCAGAACCCATGTGGTTTTCATTTATATCTTTTTCCTTTCCAGGTGTTCGCCCATCTCCCCCCTGATAATCTTCTCCTGACTTTGCCACAATCATGTCAGAGAAAAGGTCTGTAGTTTAGTGCCTCGTTTCTTTTTCCCTTTTCTTAAATAGGGGGATACTTTAAATGTCTTCCATTTTCAGGTAGTTCCCCGTTTAAAGGGATGTTTTGAAATTGGGGTTTAGAGGAACACGCATTTGCTCCTTCTCTGGACCCCATGGGGTTTTGCCCCGGTCCCATGCCTTTTGAGGTGTCAAGGTCATTTAAAGAGCTCTTACCTCCTCCCAGTTGTTCGTATGTCACCAACCTTTTTGGATATCCCTTTGTTTTCCTTCTGTGCTGTCTTCCACACCCCTTTCCTGTCTTCTGTTTAAAAACTTTTTAAATCTCCTGTTCAGCCCCTCACATACCCCTGATCATTTCTTGTGGTTTTCCCCTTCTTCCTTAATTGATCCCCTCGTCTTTATGTTGTCTTCCCTGATTGGCTATCAACGTTTGGGGTCAGTTTGTTTCTCGTGCTATGTCATTTTCTACTGTCGGGGCCTCCCTCCTTACCTGTGATACTGTTCCTGGCTCTGCGATGTTTTCCCCCCTATTTTGTGTGTTCTCTGCCTTCTGTATTTTTCCTTTCTATTGCATTTTTTTTTGCCTCCTTACACCTGGGAAAACCGGGGGTTTTTTGGGGTTTCCCGTTTTTACTGTTTCCCCTTGGGAAATGAATTTCCACTGCCCCCTTGCATTTTGTTGCTACTTTTCCCTCATTTCATTTATGGTTTTCCCTGCCAGTTCTTCCCCCACTGGCCCTCCGCAGGAAGTTCTTAAAACCCTATGTATCCCCCTTTTATGTCGGGTTTTTTTCCATTCTCCCCTGTTTTTCTCACTTGCACCCTCTACTATGTATTCAAAGCCAGAACCCACGTGGTGCTAGCCCCTAGGGGACTCTTATTGATGTTCAATGTCTGGCTCCCCAGGGTGAACACAAACCCAAATCTTGCTGTTCATCCTCCCCTCTCACTCTGTAGTGCCCTTAACATGTTGGTGCATGGGTTTTCCAGCACCACGTCCAACATCTGGCTTCCATGTTTCGGGCCCCCCAGTGGCTCCGGGTTTTTTCCCCAGTCAATTCCCCCGGGGTTTGAACCCCCCTAACCAGCAATTTTGCTTGCTGGAGTGGCTTTTTGCACCTCGAAGTGTGTCCCCCATTGCTCTGTTGCTCTCTTCATTTTCCTCTTTGGGCCCTCCTGCAGTTCTGTGGTGGTTTATACATCACTGCAATGACCATTTGTTTTCCCCCAGACTGAAGTGTACCTGGATGTAGCTTTTTTCCCCTTTTCCATCTTTCCCTTCCTTTTTCTCGAATTTCCATTTTTTTTTTAGAGCAGGCAACCCCCCCTCCCCCCCCACCCCCTTTATCTTTCCCCCTGATTGGTATCCCGGGGGGGAAGATTGATCTGTTATTGTCTCCTGAGTTTTGTTTTTGTAATGCTATGATGTCTGGGGACTTTCATTGTT
Organism: Cherax quadricarinatus; assembly: GCF_026875155.1. NCBI lineage: Eukaryota > Metazoa > Arthropoda > Malacostraca > Decapoda > Parastacidae > Cherax > Cherax quadricarinatus. The sequence goes on from NC_069424.1 coordinate 32,186,571, forward strand.
CTTTCTTGCCATTCCCCGTTTATTTGTTTAAACCTCTGTTTGTGCCAAAACCCAATTCTTTCTAATACTGTAATGTGGTGCGGGGGGTGGAAACAAGGGTCGGTGTGTGATGGTTGGTTTGGAATGTTCGTTGCCTTGGGGGGTTTGGCTGGGTCCTTCTGCAGGTTGTTTTGGGGGGTGTGTGTATGTATGTGTGTGTGTGTGTATGTGTGTGTGTGTGTGTGTTGTGTGTGTGTGTGTATTGTTTTGTGTATGGTGTGTGTGTATGTGTGTATGTTGTGTGTGGGGTGTGGTGTGTGTGTGTGTGTGTGTATGTGTGTGTGTGTGTGTTTGTTTTTTGTGTGTGTGTATGTGTGTATGTGTGGTGTGTTATGTGTGTTTGTGTGTGTGTGTGTAGTGTGTATGTGTGTGTATGTGTTGTGTGTGTATGTGTGTATGTGTGTTTTTTGTGTGTGTGTGTGTGTGGTGTGTTGTTGGTTGTGTGTGTTGTGTGTGTGTGTGTGTGTGTTTGTGTGTGTGTTGTTTGTTTTTTTTTTTTTTGTGTGGTGTGTGTGTGTTTTGGGGGTGTGTGTTTTGGGGTTTTTGGGGTGTGTTGTGTGGGTGGTGTGTGTGTGTGTGTTTTTTGTGTTTTGTTTTTGTGGTGTTGTGTGTTGTGGGTGTGTGTGTGTGTGTGTGTGTGTTTGTTGTTTTGTGTTGTTGTTTTGTGGGGTGTTGGGTTTTGTTGTTTTTGGGGTGTTGTTTGTGTGTTGTGTGTGTGTGAGTGTGTGTTGTGTGTGTGTGTGTGTGTGTGTGTGTGTGTGTGTGTGTGTGTTTTGTGGTGTGTTGTTTGGGTTTTTGGGGGTTTTTTGTGTGTTTTTGTGTTTTTTGTGTGTGTGGTGTGTGTGTTTTTTTGTGTGTGTGTGTTGTGTGTTTTGTGTTTTGTGTTTTGGTGTGTGTGTGTTGTGTGGGTGTGGTTTTTGTGTGTGTTGTGTGTTGGGGGGTTGGATGTGTGTATTTTGTGGGTGTGTTTGGGTTTTGTGTGTATGTGTGTGTGTGTGTGTTGTGTTTTTTGGTTTTAGGGTGTGTTGTGTGTTGTGTGTGTTGTGTGGTGTGTGTGTGTGTGGTTTTGTTGGGGGTGTTGTGTGTGTGTGTATGTTTTTGTGTGTAATTTGGTGTGGGTTTTTTGTTGTGTGTGTGTGGTATGTGTGGTTTTGTGTGTGTGTGTATTGTGGTGTATGTGTGTTTTTTGTGGTGTTGTGGGTGTGTGTGTATGTGGGTGTGTGTGTGTGGTGTGTATGGGGGTTGTGTGTGTTTTGTGTGTGTATGTTGTTTTTGTGTGTTGTGTGTGGTGTTTGTTGTGTGTTTGTGTGTGTGTTGATTGTTGTTGGTGTATGGTTGTGGGTTGTTGTGTGTTGTTGTGTGTGTGTGTTTTGTGTGTGTTGTGGTGTTGTGTGTGTGTGTGTGTGGTATGGTGTGTGTGTGTGTTGTGTGTGTGTGTTGTGGTTGTGTGTTTTGTGTGTGTGTTTTGTGTTGTGTTTTGTATGTGTTGTGTGTGTTTGTGTGTATGTGGGGTGTGTGTGTTGGGTGTGTTTGTTTGTGTATGTTGTGTGTGTGTTGTGGTGTGTTTTTTGTGTGTGTGTGTGTGTGTGTGTGTTGTATGTGTGTGTGTGTGTGTTTGTATGTGGTGTGTGTGTGTGTGTGGTGTGTGTGTTGTTGTGTGTGGGTTGTGTGTTGTGTGTGTGTGTGTATGTTTTGGTTTTGTGGAGTTGTGTGTGTGTGGTGTGTGTGTTTTGGTGTGTGTGTGTGTGTTTGTGTGTGTGTGTGTACTCACCTATTTGTGGTTGCAGGGGTTTCGAGTCCTAGCTCCGGGCCCCGCCTCTTCACGTGTGATGTGTGTATGTGTGGTGTATGTGTGTGTGTGTATGTGTGTATGTGTGTATGTGTGTGTGTGTGTGGTGTGTGGGGTTGTGTGTATGTGTGGGTGTGTGTATGTTGTGTGGTGTGTGTGTGTGTGTGTGTGTGTGTGTGTGTGTGTGTGTGTGTGTTGGTGTATGTGTGTGTGTATGTGTGTGTGTGTGTGTGTGTGTGTGTGTGTGTGTGTGTGTGTGTGTAATAAGAACATAATAAACAACAACATTCCTTCTTACAACCATAACTGTTGTACTGATAATTTTCCACATTATCTTCGTCTGTTCTTGTTATGTCTGCAGAAATAATGTTAAGTGAACTTACGCTTCATAACATTCTTTTATGTTATAAGTTAATTAACTAATACCACTCACCCATTTACACTTACACAATTCTATCTTTTATATTTTTTATATTTTATAAATTAACTTATAACTTGTATCAGATTTTTTACCATGTTTTAGACATTTATAGAATATAAGTGTTGGTTATAAGTACAGTTTAGTGTACCGAAAGTGTCGCCGGAAATGCTGTACATTTTATGGAGCTTCGCATCATTTTATGTCCTCAACATTGATTTTAAAATATTTGTGGTTGTATAACTATGAACCAGGATGAAGTTGGAGCCAACTGTAGCCAGAGATTTAATGTGATAAACCGACTTTATTTCTTGGAAGTTATGTTGTACTAACACAAGTTAAACTGTAGTCATTCTAACAGTGAATGATCTCAGCTGAAGTGATGTTCTTGAGAAGTGTACAGCCAGAGCGTAGTTGCTGTTTGCTGCCCTTCTTATTGTGTAGATGCTGTCTTTTTGCTGTCCGTGAAGTGGAGTCAATTGTGGTACAGTGGCAATATTGGGCTTGTACATAACAGCAAGGCCACCCACATCCCTCCGGTGGTGAAGGCTTTGTTGAAATGACAGCTCTATCCAGGCTCCAGGCTGGGTCCAGACGAGAGATGAGTCGCCTTGCTCCATTCTCTATTCTGTCTAGAAGTCATAGATGAGACGGGGGGGGGAAGGTAGGCACTCAAGAAAGTGGAGAATACTCAAGATGTGAGGACACTTCCGTCCCAGTGGAAATAAGTCACTTTGTCTGACTTTTATGGATTATCCTATGTTCTCTACACATATGGTGATATGTATGATAACCTATGTAACTGTATTTGTGTATATCTGAATAAACTTACTTATTCATACAAAGTTTTACAACTGGTACGAGATACGCCTTAGTGTTGTTAACTTCTTGGCTGCCTTCCTTGCAAGATTTACTATTTGGTTCTTCACAGTAAGTTTGGAATCAAATTTCACTCTTAGGATATCACCTCATCTCCAGAATCCAATACTTTCCCAATCATTGTTACCATTACTCCAGCATTACCATCATGGTGCCTAAAGGCCACCATCAATTGTATTTTCTCAAAGGAAAATGTAGCCTGCTATCGTTGTCCCCAAGGTGATATAGCCGTCAGCTGGTGATTGATGTAGCTGAAAGCAGATGGAGTTTCCTGCCATGGATAAGTAAATGTCAGAGTACAGTCGTCAGCATATGCATGGGATTCTGGGGTGAGGTGAAGGTCATTGAACACTTGGTAGATGTGGAACTCTGGCACTGTGTTGGCAAGAGTCCCTGGCACCGGTCGAAAGCACCAGATAAGTCTATTGTTGCTACACAGCTTATCTTGGAATCATCCAGTAATTGGTGCAGCATAGTGGAGATCGACGGTTCTTAAGCAATATTGCTGGTCACAGAGATTAGTGAAAGTCAACAAAAAACGCTGTCATTTGCCATGAGATTACTGTCTCAAGAGTTTCCCCAGTGATTGACAGGAGTGATACTGGCTACCGTTCTGTTTTTCTTTTTCGTGAACAGGAATTACATTTTCTTCTTTCCACAGCGAAAATTATTTACACTGTGCGAGTTAGATATGAGTTAGAGGTGATGCTGGCTGGTCTGTACATGTACTCAGCAATCTTGGGTTCACCTTATCTGAGACTACAGCTTTTTCTTGGTCCAGGGATTAAAGGAGATGTACTTGACAGTGCCTTATTGTCACCTCTGACAGCTTGGACACAGCTCTTGCTGCTATGAAAAAGAGGTTCTCTAGTTGGATCAGGAACTTGCATCTTGGCAGAAAAATGTTCGGAAAACAAATTTCATCAGGTAAATATCCTCGTCGGCCCTTTACCAACGACTACAAGGTTTTCGAGCCCACTCTTCCTGATGCCAATGTTTGTGTATGTGTGTCAGCCTCCCATCTACAGATTGCCCAATTTTGGATTTCCATTTGCAGACAAGCTTGACTGTAGAGGTTCTTGCTATAGATAGTGGGATGCCTTTTACGCTTTCTTCAAGCCTTGTACTTAACAGAAGAAACCTCTCAGCTATGAAAGTCGAAAGCAAAGTTGATCTGCTGTCTTTGTTACATATTACCGGTGAGGGATGTACTTGTGTTACAGTGACAGTATATTGAGAACACAGGTGGTAGTCTGACGGCCTGTTGTACCTGGTCGTAACAAAGTCAGCAAACAAAAACCTCAGCAGAACAGAGCAAGAGCACGGCAAACAAGCAGGGATAGATTTCTTTACCCATGTAAATATTAATGATGAGAGAAGATGCCAAATTAAAATCGTATAAATCAGAGGCACTCAAAGCAGTAGTGATCACGATCAGTGTCTAGGGAGGTCTGCAACTCAGCCAGGGAAGCTGAAGTGACGTCACCTTGGCTGAAGTAGCCGGCTTCCAGGGGACTGGTACGTTGAACTGGATAATAAGAACAACAGTAGGGCCCAAACTGCTACCCTCTCAATTGCCAGTTCAATGGTCAAGAGAGCATGCCAATTGGAATGCTCTTTGAAAAGAACATTCCAATTGAAGGTGGGAAGCTCGGAGCAAAGGACCAGCCAGTTTCCTCCTTCCCACAGTCAAGTTGCTGGAGATAATTCTTCTCTTCGTTTTGTTGGCATCTTCAGTATTTTAAAGACAGACTTGTGATTAGATGGTCCAACATAACAAAGAGATTCGTAAGTGACTATGTCTTCAGATAGATCACTCACTACTGAGTCAAGAGAGAAGCTAGAGATAGCGAGTAGGTAGGTCAAGAAAACTTTTCGTGTCAAACACTCTAGTAAGTTCATCGAAATGTGTTTGTATAAGACGCTGGTTGAGGCTTCCAGCATCTTATGTTGAAGCAGAAATGAGTCCATATTTTCGATCTAGAAGTTAATGGGGTCTGCTTGTTATCACTGATGTCTGTATATTGCACATGATAGAACGAAGGAACAAAACTTTAAGCGTAGCCTCAGTACCATTTACAGGTGTTTAGGTGACGCAACATTAATGAGCTAGCAGCGTACACTCTTAGGAAAGCATATAACATCGCCTTTTCTATCTCTCTCTCTCTCTCTCTCTCTCTCTCTCTCACTCTCTCTCTCTCCTTGCTAACAAAGTTCACGCCTAACAATTAACATATACAACACTTGGGACACAAAAGTTCCAACAGACGCAGTAAATCAGATTTGGACAAAGTATTCACATAAATAAACACAACGGATGATGGTTAGGGGCAAAATATCTAGCGTATAGTACTCGCACGAGATAAAGTGGTTCATTCGCAATGAGTCAAGGAACTGACTGATCTTATCTACTAAAATGATTACCAGTGTTACAGAGCTGGTAGAAGTGGGCGGATCAGGTGGCTCAGAGCGTATGGAGTATCACGCTTTTGGATTCAGGAGCTTATGAAGATGCCCAGTGCTCAAGAGCGTGGGAGAAACCGCAGTGTTCAGAGAGAGCGTGTAGTACCCAGTGGATTCAGAAGCGCGGTGGGAGTACCTCAGTGGTTCAGTAGCGTCGGAGTACCTCAGTGGTTCTTCAGCTCGTCAGCGTGCTATGTAATTCCACAGAGTTGCATAAAGACAGTGGGAGTACCCAGTGTTCAGAGCGTGAGAGTACCGCAGTGGTTCAACAGAGCATGGGAGTGACCCGAGTGGGTCAGGAGTGGGGAGTACCAGCTGGTGAACAAAGCTGGTGGGAGTACCAGTGGTTTCGGAGAGTGTGGGAGTAATCCAGTGGTTTCAGAAGCATGGAGTGTACCACGATGAGTTCAGGAGCTGGGAGTAAACCATGGTTTCAAGAGGCTTGGGAGTACCACAGTGGATTCAGAGAACTTTGGAGTACCCAGTGTTTCATGAGCTTGTGAGTACCCAGTGGTTACACAGCTGAGAGAGTACAGCCCAGTGGTTCAGTAGCTTGGGAGTACCCAGAGTTTATGTGAGCTGGAGTCTAACAAGTGGTTCACTAGTATCTATGGGAGTACTCAGTAGGTTCAGAGCTGGATGGAGCACCAAGTGGTTCAGAAGCTTTGAGAGTACCCGGCAGTGGTTCAAGAGCTTTGGAGAGTCCCATTGGTTCACAGCTGGGTAGTACCCAGTGGCTTCGAGAAAGAGGCTGGAGTCAGCCAGCATGTGTTTAAAGGCAACCCTTCTTGGTAGTATTAAACACCATTGGTTCACAGGCAATGCATTTGGAGTAGTACCTCATGATGGTTCAGAAGTGTGGATGCTACCTCGCATGTACAAGTACAGCTGGGACGTACCAAGTGGCTCCAGAGTGTGGGAGTACCAGTGGTTTCAGAGCTTTGGAGTAGCCTCAGGTGTCAGAGCGTGGGAGTACCCAGTGTACAGACTTGGGAGTAGCGCTTTGGGGTTCAGAGTGATGGAGTAGGCCCTTGTGGTTCAGATGTGTTGGAGATACCACAGTGGTTCAGAGCATGAGACAGTACCCAGTGGCTTACATTAGCGTGGGAGTACCCCTAGATGGTATCCGAGAGACGGTAGAGGAGTACCTAAGCCGTGTTCAGAAGTGTGATAGAGTACCCATTGGTGTCAAGAGCTTGAGAGTACCACAGTGTGTCGAGAGGTGGTGGAGTGCCCACTAGGTGTCAGAGTAGGGAGTGCACAGGTGGCTCAGTAGTGTGGGAGTGCCCAGTGAGTTCAGAGTGTGGGAGATGCCCAGTGGTTGCAGAGTGTGGGAGTGCCCAGTGTTCAGAGTGTGGAGTGGCGCAGTGTTCAGGAGTGTGTGGAGAGTGCCATGGTTCAGAGTGTGGGAGTGCCCATGGTTCAGCGTGTGGAGAGTGCATAGTGATCAGAGTGTCTGGGAGTAGCCCAGTGGTTCAAGAGTGTTGGAGTGCCAGTGGCTCAGAGTGTGGCGTGCCGCAGTGGTTCAGAGTGTGGGATGCTCCAGTGGTTCAGAGTGGTGGAGAGCGCAGTGGGATCATGATGAGGGAGTGTCAGTGTTTCAGAATTGTGTGAGTGGCCCGGGGGGGGCAGTGGTTCAAGTTGATGGGAGTGCCAGCTGGCGTTCAGAGTGTGGAGTAGCCAGTGGTTATCCAGTGTCGTGGAGCAGCGCCAGTTTTGGCCTCACAGCGTGGGAGTACCGCAGGTGGTTCAGAGCGTTGGTAGTACCCAGTGATTCAGATTGAGTTTGTGGAGTACGCGCAGTGTTCAGAGCGTGGGAGCACCCAGCAGGTTACAGAGAGTGGAGTACTCCAGTGGTTCATCGGCTGTGGAGGTACCCAGTGGTCAGAGCGAGAGAGTAACACAAGTGGTTCAACAGAGTTGGGAGTACCATTGGTTCGAGAGCGTGTGAGTAAACCCAGGTGTTCACGTTAGGTGTTGGGAGCACTTCCCAGTGGTTCATAGCTTGAGAGATACCCAGTGGTTCAGAGACAGGGTACTTGGTGAAGGTACGGCAGTGGTTCAAGCCTACTCTTGGGAGTACCAGTAGGATTCATAGCGTTGGGAAGTAACCCCAGTAGGCTTACAAAAGCGTGGAGTACAAGCCACCGATTGTTCATAGATTTGGAGTACCCCAGTGGTTACAGAGCGTGTAGCAACTCAGTGGTTTCAGAACGTGGGAGTACCACAGTGATAATCAGAGTACGTGGGAGCACCCAGTGGTTCAGTATCGTGGGAGTACGCCAGTGTTACAGAGCGGGATTACGCGCATATGGTTCAAAGGCGAGAGGCGTACCGAATCTTGTCAGCAGAGCTAGTAATCAGGATTAATAGCCAGGCAAAACGAGTATGGAGATTCACAAGAGGCGATGGAGACGTATCTGCCACTTCGAGTCTTACCAACGAAGAGCGAGTTCTGGGCAAGTACACCTCTCTACTAGGTTTGCGAGTGGCGTGGGAGCACCAGTGTACAGAGCCGTGGAGTACCCAGGGGTTCAAGAGTGGTAGTATTACCACCCAAAAGTGGTAAGTCAGAAACTTGGAACGATACCGCAGTTGTACACGAGCTGTGAGGAGTACCCAGTGGTTACAGCAGCGTGAGTACCCAGTGTTTGCAGAGTGTGGTGAACCAGTGGAATCAGAGCTGGGAGTACCATTGGTATCAGAGCGTGGAGGTACCATTGGTTCAGAGCGTGGGAGTATCTCAGTGTTGCTAGTTAGACGTGGGAGTACACCAGTGGGTTCAGAGCGTGCGGAGTGACCCATGTGGTTGGCAAGGAGCGTGGGGGGGGGGGGGGGGGGGGGTGGGGGGGGGGGGGGGGAGTTACCGCAGTGAGTTCAGAGCGTGGGAGACCCAGTAGTTCAGAGGGTTACAGCACCAGTGGTAAGGCATGTTAGCGTGGGGGGGGGGGGGGGGGGGGGAGAACTTGAACTCATGTTATCATTCAGAGTCGTAGGGAGTACCCAGTATTAGCAGAGCTAGCGGGAGATACAAGAACAGTGTTCTAGAGCGAGTGTTTGTTGAGTCTTACCTAAATTCAGTATGTTCATTAAGGATGTAGAGCACCCAGTAGGATAAAGAGCTAGTGAAGTCACGCCAGTGGTCAGAAGCGGTGGAGAGACCCAGTAGGTTAGCAGGGTGAGAGCACCCAGTAGGATTAGCTATAGAGCTTGGGAAGTACCCAGTGGTGGTCAGGAGGCGTGGGTAGTACAACCATATTCAGAGGTGCGAGCACCCAGTGTTTGAGCGTGGTGCACCAGTGGTTCAGAGCGTGCGAGTACCTCAGTGTTTTTAGAGCGTGGGAGTACCCTAGAGGTTACAGATCGTCGGAGTACAAGCGAGCGGTTAAGAGCGTAGGGAGCACCCAGTGGTTCTAGAAGGTGAGGATTACTCAGTTGGTTAAGAGCGTGGAGAGTCTTTACCCAAGTGGTTTCAGAGCCCCAGGGAGTACCAAAGTAGTTCAGAAGCGTGGGAGTAAGCGCCAGTAGGTTCCAAGAGCGTGAGTGAGCATTCCATTGGTTCAGAGCGTGGGACAGGATATGCGCCAGTAGTTCAGGAGAGCGTGAGGTACTAACACGAAAAGGCAGTGTTCAGACGCGAATGAACTAAGTCTCAGTGGTTCAGGCGTGTGAGCACACCATTGTTCCAGAGCAACTAATGGAGATACCCAGTGATCAGTGCGTGGAGGATTACCCACCCAAGTCTTCATACGTGGAGTAGCCAGAATCAGTGGTTTACAGAGCGTGGGAGCACCCAGTGGTTCAGCAGCCGTGGCGAGTCTCCCGAGGTTCAGAGCGTGGGAGTACCAGACAGAGGTTCAGAGCGTGGGAGCACCAGTGGTAGCCAGAGGGTGGGAGTACCCGTGAGTTTCAGAGCGTGCGGCGCACATCCTGGTTGCAGAGCGTAGGGAGTACCCAGTGAATGAGCATAGCGTGTGAGCACACAGTGTTTCAGAGACACGTGGGGAAGCACACCGGGACTCATTGGCTTCCAGGAGGTGTGAGATACCCGAGATGGTTCAGAGCAGCATGGAGAGACTCAGGATGGTTCTGGGAGCGTAGGGAGTGACCCAAGTGTTTCCAGAGCGTGGAGCATCCAGCAACCATGTTTCTCGAGGCGTGGGATGGTACGCCAGTGGTTCATAATGCGCTGTAGTACACCAGTGGATTCAGAGCGTATGGAATTATCCAGTGGTTCCGAGCGTGGTACTTCATGCTTTCAACATTCTCAGCTGCGTGGGTAGTTATCTGCAATGCGTTCTTTAGGACGTGGTAGGTAGCCAGATAGGTGTCAGGAGCGTGGTTGACTCGCAATGGTGTCAGGAGCGTGAGTACCCAGTGGTCTAGAGTGTAGTAATAGCCATGTTCAGAAACTTGGGAGTAACCCAACGTGTTCACAGGTGGGAAGATACCCAGTGGGATGGGTTCAAATATGCAGATGTATAGTATCCAGAATTGTCTTACAGAAGCAGTGGGAGTACCAGTGGATTGCAGTGTGGGGGATACTAGTACCTGTGGTTCAGAGACTTGGGAGTACCCAGAGTTCAGAGAGTGGGAGTACCCAGTTGGTTCAGTAGCGTGGTGAGTACCAGTGTTCAGTAGACGGGCGAGAGTACCCAGTGGTTCAGAGCGTGGGAGTACCCAGTGGTTCAGAGCGTGGGAGTACCCAGTGGTTCAGAGCGTGGGAGTACCCAGTGGTTCAGAGCGTGGGAGTCACCCAGTGGTTCAGAGCGTGGGAGTACCCAGTGGTTCAGAGCGTGGGAGTACCCAGTTGTTCAGCAGCGGGAGCACCCATGTCAGAAGTCGTGTAGTACCAGCATTGATTTCAGAGGCGTGGAGTAACCAGTGGTTCAGGAGCGTGGGAGTACCCAGTGGTTCAGAGCGTGGGGAGAACCCAGTGTTAAGGATCAGAGCAATGGGAGATTACCATGGTTCAGAGCGTGGGAGTCCAGTGGTTCAGAGATGCGTCGATAGTACCCAGTAGTTTCAGAGCGTGGAGTACCCAGTGGTTCTAGAGCGTGGAGTTAGCCCAGTTTCATTCAGAGCGATGGCGAGTACGCAGTGGTTCAGAGCGTGATGTAGTGACCCAGTGTATTCAGAGCGTGAGGAGTACCCATGTGTTCAGCGTAGGAGAACCCCAGTTTTTTTCAGAGCGTGGAGGCAGCCAGTGGTTCAGAGCGATGATATTACCCAGTGATTTCAGGAAGCGTGGAGTACCCCAGATTGGTTCAGAACGTGTGAGTACCCAGTGTTTCAAGCGTGGGAGTACCCAGGTTAGTTCAGAGTCGTGAGAGATACCCAGAATGGTTCGAGCGTGGGAGTACACAGTGTTACAGAAGCTTGGGAGTATCCAGAAAGGGTTCCCGCCCCCCAAAGTGTGGAGTACCATTGTTCGAGAGAGTGTAGACAAACAGCATGGGAGTACCCAGTGGTTCAGAAGTGGGCGTGCGAGTACCACCAGTGGCTATCAGAGCTTGGAGTACCCAGTGGTTCAGAGTCTTGTAGTACCCAGTGGTTCAGAAGTGTGGTAGTACCCAGTGGTTCATAGCTTGAGTCCCAGTGGGTTCAGAGCGTGGGAGTATCCCAGTGGTTTCAGAGTGTGGGAGATACCGCAGTGGTTCAGACTAGGTCTATGGCCAGTATCCCAGTGGTTCAGAGCTTGGGAGTACCCAGTGTCAGAGCGTGTGGGAGTACCCAGTGGTTTCAGGGAGTGTGAGTACCCAGTGGTTTAGAGGCGTGGAGTACCCAAGTGGTCATAGGGCGCGAGAGTACCAGTGGTTCATAGAACACGGTAGTACTCATGTGATTCAGAGCGTGGGAGCACGGAGCCAGTGGTTACAAGGTCATGAGTACCAGTGTTACGAGGCGTGAGATAGTACTAGTTGTTCAGAGCGTGGAGTCACCCATGTTGTTTCATAGACGTTGAGTACTCCACTGGTTCAGTAAGCGAGCTGTACCTAAACCAGTGTTTGCTCGAGCGAGGGTGACAGAGCAACCCATTGGTTCAGAGGCGTGGAGTACCATTGTTCAGAGGCGTGGGAGTACCCCAGTGGTTCCAGAGAGTGGGAGCACCCATGAGTCAGAATAGCAGTGGAGAGCGAACACATGCGAGTAGGTTCAGAGCGTGAGGTAGACCGACAGTGGTTCCGAGAGCGTGGAGTAACCCAGTTGTTAAGAGCGCGGGAAGTACGCGAGAGTTGTGGTCCGCGCGTGGAGAGTACCCTGTGGTCAAGAGCGTGAAGTACCCCGTTGTTCAGAGCGTGGAGGAGTACCATGGATCCGAGCGATGAGAGCACTCAGTGGTTCACAGCGTTGGGAGTACCCAGTGTTTCAGGACACTTGAGTACCCATGATTCATATCGCGGGAGTACCCAGCTGTTTCAGAGCGTGGAAGTACCCCAGTTGTCAGAGCGTGGGAGTACGCAGTGAATCAGAGCGTTGGGAGCACATCATGGTTCCACAGCGTGGTAATACCCAGTGTTTCAGAGCTATCGGTGTAGATATCAACAATAACAGTGGTTCATAGCGCTGGAAATTACTCCATTGGATCAGTAGCGTATGAATACCATGGTTGCCCAGGCGCGGAGATGTCTCGGGGGCAGTTGCATGCAGAGCGTGCGTAGATATAACAACAGATAGGTTCAAAAGCATAGTCAGTGATTAGTACTGCAGTGGATCAGGGACTAGCGTGGGAGCACGCGCCAGTGTCGTTTCAGAGCGTGGGAGTACCCCAGTGGTTTCACAGTGTAGTAGTACCAGTGGTTCAGAACATAGGGAGTAACCAGTGGTTCACCAGCGTGGAGTACACGTAACCAGTGGTTCAGAGCGTGGAGTACCCAGTGGTTAGGAGCGTGTCTGGGAGTACCCAGTGTTCAGAGTGTGGGTGTACCCCATGGTTCAGAGCTTGGAGACCATGGTTCAGAGCGTGGGAGAACTAGTGGTTCAGAGCGTGGGAGTACACAGTGTTCAGAGCGTGGAGTACCCAGTGGTATTCAGGCAGCGTGGGAGTAACCAGTGTGTTCTGCAGAGCGTGGGATACCCAGTGGTTCACAGGGTGAGAGCACCCAGTGGTTCAGAGGCGTCGGGAAGAAACACAGTGGTTTCAGACGTGGGAGTACCCAGTGTACAGAGCGTGGGAGTACCAGTGGTTCAGAGGCGTGGGAGCTCCCAGTGTTCAGAGTGCGTGGTAGTACCCCAGTTATTTCAGAGCGTAGGAGTACCCAGTGGTTCAGAACGTAGGGGGTGACCCCAGTATTTCAGAGCGTGGGATACCCAGTGGTTCAGACGTGGGAGTACCGTTATCGCAGTGGTTTCAGAAGCGTGGGGAGTACGGCAAGTGATTCAGAGATGTGGGTAGTCCCAGTGTTCAGAGGTGGGAGCACGACAGTGGTTCAGGAGCGTGAGAAGTTACCAGTGTTACAGAGCGTGGAGTACGCACAGTGTGTATCAGAGCGTGGGAAATACCAGTGGGTTACCAAGTCGAGGGAGTAACCCAGTGTTTTCAGAGCGTGGAGTACCCAGATGTATCAGAGCGGGGAGTACCCAGTGGTTCAGACGTGTGAGTACCCAGTGTTCAGAGCGTGGGTAGTACCCAGCGGTTAAAAGAGCGCGGGAGTACCTCATGGTACAGAGCGTGGGAGTACACCAGTGGTTCAGAGCGTGGGAGTACCCAATGGATCATAGCGCGGGAGTACCCGATTGGTTCAGAGGTGGGAGTAATCAGTTGGTTCAGAGCTTGGAGTACCCAGTGTTCAGAGCGTGGGAGTACTAGTGGTTCAGAGCGTGGGAGTACCCAGTGGTTCAAGCGTGGAAGTACCCAGTGGTTCAGTAGGGTGGGAGCACCCAGGTTCAGAGCGTGGGAGACCCAGTGTCAGTTGAGCGTGGATACCCAGTGGTTTCAGAGCGTGGGAGATACCCATTGGTTCAGAGAGTGGGAGCACCCAGTTCCGGAGTTTATCTGGAGAGATTTCCGAGCGGTGGTCAACGCCCCGCGGCCCGGTCTGTGACCAGGCCTCTCCAGTTAGTTCAGTGTCTCAAGGATGCGACTACAACTAGTCGACTAACAACCCACCCAGGTACCACATTTTATAATCCTGATTGGGAACATTAGACCAAACATTGGAAAAAAGAAAAACACGTCACAATCGTCTCTAACGTCTGCTGGGAATAACGAACACTTACAGGCCCTACTCGCGGTGTAGAAGCGAGAGCGTTAAACCCACCAGGCCATCCAAGAGCCCGCGTGGTTGCATAGCTGTAAGTCTCGGTCAGTTGTTCGAGCGTTGGAGAACCCAGATGGATTCATAAGCGATGTGAGCACCCAGATATGTGTCAGGTAGACTGAGGGAAGTGATCCCAGTGGTTTCAGAGCGTGGGGATGCATCGTGTTCAGAGCGTGGAGTACCCAGTGTATCAGAGCGTGAAGCACCGCAGAGGTTCATAGCTGGTTAGTACCCATGGTTCAGAGGTCGTGGAGTACCCAGTGCATTCATATCGCAGTGAGTACCAGTTGTTCAGGCGTTAGGAAAACCGCGTGTGGTTCAGAGAGGCGTGGGAGTTAACACCAGTGGCTCAGAGCGTGGGAGTATCCAGTGGTTCAGAGAGTGGGAATACCCGAGAGGTTCAGAGCGATGGAGTCACCCAGTTGTATCAAAGACGTGGGAGTACCCAGCGGGTTACAGCTAGGCGTGGGTAGTACTAGTGGTTCAGAGTGGGGGCGTGGGAGTACCATTGTTACAGAGCGTTGCAGGGTACACCAGTGTTCGAGGTGGGGAGCACCCAGTTGTTCAAGTAGCGTGGAGTACCCCCAGTAGGTTCAAGAGTCGTGGGAGTACCCAGTGTTCAAGAGCGTTGGGAGTACCAACAGTGGTTACAGAGACGTTGGAGTGCAGACCCACACTGTTCAGAGAGCGTGGAAGTACGCAGTTTTCAGAGCGTGGGAGCACACCAGTGGTTAACAGAGCGTGTGAGCCCCAGTAGTTCGAGAGCTGGGAGTACCCAGTGGTTTGTCAGAGCGTGTCAGGGAGCCTACAGAGTAAGAGTTCAGAGCGAATGGGAGTACGTTCAGTGTTTAAGTGCAGAGGAGCGAGGGAAGGCATCCGTAGTGTACAGAGCGTGAGGAGTCCCTCAGTGGTATGCATGAGCGTGTAGGAGTACCCAGTGTTCATTAGGCGCGGGAGATCCCAGTGTTCAGAGGCGAATAGGAATACACGTCAGTGGTTCAGAGGCGTGGGAGTACCACAGTGGCTCAGGTTAGCGTGGAGTATCCCAGTGGTTCAGAGCGTGGGAAATAACCCAGTGGTTTTTTTTTTACTTTTTCTTTTTTTTTTTTTTTTATTTTTTTTTTCTTTTTTTCCTATCTTTTTTTTTTTTTTTTTTTTTTTTTTTCAAAGAGGCGTGGAGGCACCAGTTGATCAGAGCGTGGAGTACTGCAGCTGGTTCAGAGCGTGGGAGTATCCGCAGTTGTTCAGAGACGTGGAGTACCCAGTAGTACAATAGGGTGGGTAAGCACTCCCACTGTTCATGAGCGTGTGGCGTACCCAGTGGTTTTTCACAGAGCGTGGGAGTACCCCATTGGGTTCGAGAGCGGTGGAGTACCTCTCAGTGGTTCAGAGAGACTGGAGGCACAACCGCAGGGTTCAGAGCGTGGTAGTACCTCAAGTGTTCTAGAGCAGTGGGAGTACCACAAGTGCATTTCGAGCGTGGAAGTAGCGGCAGTGTTAAGAGTTCGCGGAGTACCCAGTAGGTTTCAGAGCGTGGGAGCCTACACCAGATGGTTCAAGAGCGTGGTAGGTACCATCCCAGCGATTGTTCATGAGCGTGGTAGCACTCCAGATGTTCAGAGCGTGGGAGCTTAATCCCTCAGTAGTTTCACTAGCGTGGTATTATCTCTCAGTGGTTTTTCAAGCGTGGGAGTCACTCAGTGGTTCAACAGCGGTGGTAGAGTACCCAGTGTTTCAGAGCGTGGAGTACCCAGTAGTTCATAGATCGCGGGGAGTACCTCAGTGTTCAGATCGCCTAGGAATACGACAGTGGTTCAGAGAGCGTGGGAGTACCCAGTAGGCTCAGACAGTGGGAGTAAATCCAGTGGTTCAGAGACGAGGGAATACCCAGTGGTTTTCAGCTGCGTGGAGCACCCGTAGTTCAGCAAGCGCTGATCACGCCAGTGTTCAAGCGTGGGAGAATCCGTTGTTCCACGCAGCGTGTGTGAGTACCCCCAGTGGTTCAGAGGGTGGAGTTCACCCCCTCACAGGTTCAGCAGCTGGAGTACCCATGGTTCTAGAGCGCTGGGAGTACCCAGTTGGTTCATAAGCGTGGGTAGTACTTCTCAGTGGTTCAGAGAGGTGGGAGCTACCCGATGGTTCCGAGCAGATGTAGTAGCCCGTAACAGTGTTTCAGAGTCGTGGGACGTACCTTGCAATAGGTTCAGAGCGTTAGGGCGTACCAAGTGTTTAAGAGCGCGCGGGAGTACCCATGTTGCAGCCGGCGTGGGAGATACCAATAACAGTGGTTCAGAAGCGTGGAGGTACCACAGTTGTTCAAGCGTGATAGCGACAAGCTACAGTGTTCAGAGTAGCGTGGGAGCTCCAGTAGTTCATAGCGTGGGAGTACTGCCCAGTGGTTCAGAGACGTGGGAGCACTCAGTGGTTACACAGAGCGTGGGAGTAACCCACAGTGTTTCATTCGGGGCAGGTAGGGAGAGTGGTGAGGTACCCAGTAGTGTACATAGCGCGGAGTACCGCCAGCTGGTTCAAGTAGGGCAGTAGGAGATAGACGCCTAGTGTTCAGAGCGTGGAGTACGCAGTGGCTCAAGAGCGTGAGGAGTATGCCAGTGGTTCAGAGCGTGCTAGTAACCCCAGGTGGTTCAGAAAGCGTGGAGCACAGTGGTTCTAGAGCGTGGGAGTATACTTCTATAGTGGTTCAGAGTGTAGTAGTACATCAGTGGTTCAGACTTGGGTAGTACGTCCAGTGGTTCACAGCGTGAGTACCCTAGAGGTTCAGAGGGCGTGGATACCCGTCAGTGGTTACAGAGTGTGGGTGTACCCAATTGTATGCAACTTGGGAGGTACCGCAGAGGTTCAGAGCCTGAGTACTAGTGGTATCCAAGGCGTGGAGTACCCATGTGGTTCAGAGCGTGGGAGTAGCTAGTGGTTCAGAGCGTGAGAGTACCTAGTGGTTCAGAGGCGTATGGAGTACCCAGTGGTGCAGAGAGCGTTAGGGAGTACGCTCAGGTGGTCAGAGCGTGGGACGCACCAGTGTCTAGAGCGTGGGATACCAGTGGTCAGAGCGTCGGGAGTAACTCAGTTTGTTTCCAAGAGCGTGGGGTACCCAGTGGTTGCACCGAGCAGTGGGAGCGACCAGTGTTCCTAGGAGCGTGTGGAGCAATCCCAGTGGTTCGAGAAGAGCGTGGGAGAACGCTCCAGTGGTTCAGAGCGTGGGAGCACCCATAGTCAGAGCGTTGGAGTAGCCCAGTGGTTCATTACGGCCGTGGAGTACCATCAAGTTGTTTCAGTATGCGTGGGAGTTACGCCCCTCAGTGGTGATCAAGAGTTGGGCTTAGCACTCCAGTGGTTCAGAGGCGTTGGGATACCATTGGTTCAGAGCGTGGGAGTACCCCGTGGTTCAGAGCGTGGGAGTACCCAGTGTACAGAGAGTGGGATCACCCAATGGTTCAGGAAGTCGTGAATTACTCACAGTTTGTTCGTGGCAGTGGAGTACACCTCATTGGTGATCAGTAGCGTGTGAGGTCACAACCGTAGTTTCAGGATTGAGGCCGTGGGAGTACGGGCATGTGTTCAGGATCGATGGAGGCTGGCTCATGTGGTTTTCAGAGCGTGGAGACCCAGTGTTTCAGAGCGGGGAGCACCGAGTGGTTCAGTAGGCGTGGGAGACCCAGTTGTTAGAGCGTGGAGTACCAGAGGTTCCATAGCGCGAGGAGTATCCACAGTGGTTTCAGAGCGTAGAATACACCATGTGGTATCAGAGCGTGGAGAACAGCCAGTGGCTCAGAAGCTGGGATATCCAGTGGGTTCAGAGGTGGGATATCCGCAGTGGTTCAGAGCTGTGTGTAGGCAACCCAGTGTTCTTTGTGGAGCGTGGAGGTACCCCACAGAGGTTCAGAGCGTGGGAAGTACCGCAGTTGTTCAGGGGTTATCTGGGGGGGGAGTACCCAGTGGTTCAGAGGGTGGGAGCACCGCCACTGTTCAGAGTCGTGGAGGTACCGCAGTGTGCCAGTAGTGCGTAGTAGTAGCTCCAGTGTTAACAGAGCGGGGTGGGATGTGGAGTAACACCAGTGGTTTCATGAAGAGAGGGAGCTACCCAGGGTGGTTTATCAGTGAGCGGTGTAGTACCCAGTGTTTCAGAGCGTGAAGTACCTCAGGTGGATCAGAGAGTGGGATACCCTAGTAGTTAAGTAGCGCGGGAGTACCGCGTGGTTCATAGCGTGGGAGTACCCCAGGTGGGTTCAACGTGGAGTGACGCAGTTGTTTGCAGACGCGTGTAGGCTGACCCAGTGGTTCAGGGCGTGAGGTCTCCAGTAGTTATCCATGAGCGTGGAGTACTCAGTGGTATGCAAGTAGCGTGGAGAGCACTCAGATGTATGCACACGTGGAGTACCAGTGTTCAGAGCGTGGAGTACCCTAGGTATTTCATAGCGCGGGAGTACTCAGGGTTGCGAAGCGAGGCCCATATCTCCAGTGGTACTGCAGAGCGTTGGGATTACCAGTGCTTCAGAACGTGGAGTATTCCAGTGTTCAGAGGCGTGGGAATACCTCAGTGGTTCAAGAGCGTGGAGTTGTCACCTAGCCGATTGTTCAGTGAGCGTGGGAGTACCCAGTGGTTCAGAGCGTGGGGAGTAGCCCAGTTGTTCAGAGCGTGGGAGTACCCAGTGGTTTCGAGAGTGGTGGGAGGCAACCTCCTGGTTCAGAGGCGTGGAGTACCCTCATGTGGTTGCAGAGCGTATGGAGTACCCTGTTCAGAGCGTGGATACCCGGTAGTGGTCAGGGAGAGGGGGGAGCATCCCCGTGTTCAGAGCGTGGTAGTACCAGAGGAACAGTGTTTACAGAGCGTGGATTACCCAGGTGGTATTCAGAGAGCGTGGAGTACGCCAGTGGTTAAGAGCGCGGAGTACCGCAGTGGTCATCTAGAGTGGGGCCGTGGAGTACCATGCATGGTTGTGGGAGGGGGGGGGGGGGGGGGGGGCGATGGGGTCTCAGAGTGCTGGAGGTAAGAACCCAATTGTTTCAGTTGCGAGCGTGTAGCACCCAGTGTTCAGAGCGTGGGAGGCTCCCAGTAGTTCGATGGAGCGTGGGCTAGTACCCAGTGTTCAGAGAGAGCGTGGGAGCTAGCTCAGTGGTATCACACGTGGAGTACCCAGTGTTTCGAGGCGGGGTAGTACTCCAGTAGTTCATAGCGCTGGGAGAACCCAGTGGTTCAGAGGCGTTAGGATGATCCCAGTGGTTCAGAGGTCGTGGTGCGGACCTAGTGGGCATCAGAGCGTGGGAGTAACCAGTGGTTTATCAGTTAGTGTCTTGTTAGAACCGCAGTGGATTCGAGCGTGGGAGTCACCCAGTGGTTCAGAGGGGCGTGGGAGTATACCCATTGTTCAGAGTGTATTAGTGACGGCCACGCAGTTGCTCGAAGCTTGGAGTAACCAACATTGGTCACACGTGGGAGTACCCAGTGGTCAGAGCGTGGGAGTACCCATGTGGTTCAGGAGTGTGGGTGTACCAGTGTTCAGAGCTTGGAGTACAGCCAGTGGTTCAAAGCCGTGGGAGTACTTAGTGGTTCAGAGCGTGGGAGTCCCCAGTGTTGCAGAGCGTGGAGTACCTAAGTGGATTCAGAGGCGTGGAGAAGTACCTAGTGTGTTCAGAAGAGCGAGGGAGAACCAGTGGGTTCAGAGCGGGAATACCCAGTGGGTTTCAGATCGTGGAGGGCACACAGTGCGTTTCAGAGCGTGGGAGTACCCAGTGTGGGGGTCAGAGCGAGTGGAGTATCCCTGTGTGTTCAAAAGCGGTAGGGCGTACGCCCAGGTGTCAGGATGCGTGGGAGGGAGCACGCGCATGTGTTGGTTACAGAGCAGGTGTGACACCCCATTGGTTTGTCAGAGCGTGGGATGTAGCCCATGGTTCAGAGCGTGGGAGCAACCATGGTTCAGAGCGTGGGAGTACCATGTGGGTCATCGCGTTGGATTACCCAGTGGTTCAGGCAGTTAGCGTGGTAGTACCATTGTTTTCTGAGCGTGGGAAGCACCCAGTGGTTCAAGAGCGTGGAGTACCCAGTGTGTTCAGAGCGTGGGACTTACCAGTGCGTTGTCAGAGAGTGGGAGCACCCAGTGTTAGAGCGTTGGAGTACCAGATGTTTCAGTAGCGTGGGCAGCACCCAGTGTTAGTCAAGCGTGGGAGTAACCCGATGTGTTCATTGAGCGTGGGAGTACCAGTGGATTCAGAGAGTGTGGAGCACCCAGTGGTTCAGAGCGTGGAGTACAACCAGTGTTTCAGAGCGGTGGGAGCACACCAGTGGTTTCAGGAGCGTGGGAGTACCCAGTGGTTAGCGCGTGTAGTACCAGTGGTTTTCGAGCGTGGGTGAGTACCCATAGGTTTCATGGACTTGGAGCACCAGTGTTTCAGAGCGTGGTGATTAGCCCAGTAGGTTCGAGAGCGTCGGAGTACCTATGGTTCAGAGAGTGGAGCGACCCAGTGGTCGAGCGGGAGTACTTCGCAGTGGTTCAGAGCGTGGAGTACCCGTGGATCAGAGCTGGAGTTACTTCATTGGATAGGAGCGTGGGAGTACCCATGTGGTTCAGAAAGCGTGTGGAGTACCTCAGTGTTCAGGAGCGTGTAGAGTAGCCCTAGCTTGGTTCAGGCGTAGCCGCGTGGAGTACGCCATGTATACAGAGCGTGTAGTACGCCAGTGGTTCTGAGCGTGGGAGTAGCCTCAGTGAGTTCAGAGCGTGGGAAGCACTCCAGTGGTTCAGACGTCGTGGAGTACCTGCAGTGTCAGAGAGCGTTGGGAGTACCCAGTTGGTTCAGAGAGTGGGAGCACCCAGTGTTCAGGGAGCGTGGAGTACCCAGTGGTTCGGACAGAGCGTGGGAGTAACCAGTGGTGTCAGAGAGTGGAGCACCCAGTGGTTCAGAGCGTGGAGTACCAGTGTGCAGAGCGCGTGGTGAGTCAACCCAGTGGTTTGCAGAGGCAGTGAGAGCACCCAGTGTGTCAGAGCGTTGGAGGATACCCAGTTGTTCAGAGCGTGGGAGTACCCAGTTGGTTCAGAAGCGATGGGAGTACTCAGTAGTTCAGGTGGAGCGTGGGAGTACCAGTGGTTCAGAGCGAGTAGTACCGCATGGTCAGATGAGGCGAGGGAGTAGCCAGTGGTTCAGAGCGTGGGGGAGCACTCGCAGTGGATCAGCAGAGCGTGGGAGGCACCCATGGTTCATAGTCGTGGGAGCACCGCAGCTGGTTTAAAAACAGACGCGTGGGAGTACCCAGTGGTTCAGAGCGTGGGAGCCCCGTGGTTTCAGTAGCTGAGTGAGTATGAATAGAATCACTATATTCACTTACTGAGCTCAAGAGAGAAGCTATGAGAGATAGAGCGAGTAGGTAGTTCCATAAGCAAAACTTTTCGCGTGTGTCAAAAACACTCTCAGTATAGTTCATCGAAATGTGTTTGTATAAAGACAAGCTGGTTGAGGGACTTTCAGCATTCATGATGAAATGATATGCAGAATGAGTCATAGTTTGTCGATCTAGAAGCTTAAATGGGTCTGACTTGGGGGGAGGGGGGGGGGTATGTGGTGAGCGAGATCTGATGCTCTGTATAAGTTGCGAGACTAATGCGTAGAGATCGAAGGAACAAAGATACTCTAAGCGTAGCTCATGTACCATTTACAGGTGTTTTAGTGGAACGCAAACATTAATGAGGCATCTCTTTATTTATTTAAAAGCGTACACTGCTTAGAAAGCTATAACATCGAGGAGGGGGGGAGAATCGGCCTTGTCTAGCCTCTCACTCTCTCTCAAATACATTACTCAATGCTCCAAATCTATGCCGACTAGCTCATTCTCTCTTCTCAAATGTGCTTACAAGGTGACGGGGGGATAACAATTAACATAGATAGCAACACTTGGACAATCAAAGTTCCAACAGACGCAGTAAAATCATATTTGACAAAAGTATTTTTCCAAAATAAATAAACACATCGGATGATGTATTAGGGGCAAAATATCTAGCGTATAGTACTCGCACGAGATAAAGTGGTTCATTCGCAATGAGTCAAGGAACTGACTGATCTTATCTACTAAAATGATTACCAGTGTTACAGAGCTGGTAGAAGTGGGCGGATCAGGTGGCTCAGAGCGTATGGAGTATCACGCTTTTGGATTCAGGAGCTTATGAAGATGCCCAGTGCTCAAGAGCGTGGGAGAAACCGCAGTGTTCAGAGAGAGCGTGTAGTACCCAGTGGATTCAGAAGCGCGGTGGGAGTACCTCAGTGGTTCAGTAGCGTCGGAGTACCTCAGTGGTTCTTCAGCTCGTCAGCGTGCTATGTAATTCCACAGAGTTGCATAAAGACAGTGGGAGTACCCAGTGTTCAGAGCGTGAGAGTACCGCAGTGGTTCAACAGAGCATGGGAGTGACCCGAGTGGGTCAGGAGTGGGGAGTACCAGCTGGTGAACAAAGCTGGTGGGAGTACCAGTGGTTTCGGAGAGTGTGGGAGTAATCCAGTGGTTTCAGAAGCATGGAGTGTACCACGATGAGTTCAGGAGCTGGGAGTAAACCATGGTTTCAAGAGGCTTGGGAGTACCACAGTGGATTCAGAGAACTTTGGAGTACCCAGTGTTTCATGAGCTTGTGAGTACCCAGTGGTTACACAGCTGAGAGAGTACAGCCCAGTGGTTCAGTAGCTTGGGAGTACCCAGAGTTTATGTGAGCTGGAGTCTAACAAGTGGTTCACTAGTATCTATGGGAGTACTCAGTAGGTTCAGAGCTGGATGGAGCACCAAGTGGTTCAGAAGCTTTGAGAGTACCCGGCAGTGGTTCAAGAGCTTTGGAGAGTCCCATTGGTTCACAGCTGGGTAGTACCCAGTGGCTTCGAGAAAGAGGCTGGAGTCAGCCAGCATGTGTTTAAAGGCAACCCTTCTTGGTAGTATTAAACACCATTGGTTCACAGGCAATGCATTTGGAGTAGTACCTCATGATGGTTCAGAAGTGTGGATGCTACCTCGCATGTACAAGTACAGCTGGGACGTACCAAGTGGCTCCAGAGTGTGGGAGTACCAGTGGTTTCAGAGCTTTGGAGTAGCCTCAGGTGTCAGAGCGTGGGAGTACCCAGTGTACAGACTTGGGAGTAGCGCTTTGGGGTTCAGAGTGATGGAGTAGGCCCTTGTGGTTCAGATGTGTTGGAGATACCACAGTGGTTCAGAGCATGAGACAGTACCCAGTGGCTTACATTAGCGTGGGAGTACCCCTAGATGGTATCCGAGAGACGGTAGAGGAGTACCTAAGCCGTGTTCAGAAGTGTGATAGAGTACCCATTGGTGTCAAGAGCTTGAGAGTACCACAGTGTGTCGAGAGGTGGTGGAGTGCCCACTAGGTGTCAGAGTAGGGAGTGCACAGGTGGCTCAGTAGTGTGGGAGTGCCCAGTGAGTTCAGAGTGTGGGAGATGCCCAGTGGTTGCAGAGTGTGGGAGTGCCCAGTGTTCAGAGTGTGGAGTGGCGCAGTGTTCAGGAGTGTGTGGAGAGTGCCATGGTTCAGAGTGTGGGAGTGCCCATGGTTCAGCGTGTGGAGAGTGCATAGTGATCAGAGTGTCTGGGAGTAGCCCAGTGGTTCAAGAGTGTTGGAGTGCCAGTGGCTCAGAGTGTGGCGTGCCGCAGTGGTTCAGAGTGTGGGATGCTCCAGTGGTTCAGAGTGGTGGAGAGCGCAGTGGGATCATGATGAGGGAGTGTCAGTGTTTCAGAATTGTGTGAGTGGCCCGGGGGGGGCAGTGGTTCAAGTTGATGGGAGTGCCAGCTGGCGTTCAGAGTGTGGAGTAGCCAGTGGTTATCCAGTGTCGTGGAGCAGCGCCAGTTTTGGCCTCACAGCGTGGGAGTACCGCAGGTGGTTCAGAGCGTTGGTAGTACCCAGTGATTCAGATTGAGTTTGTGGAGTACGCGCAGTGTTCAGAGCGTGGGAGCACCCAGCAGGTTACAGAGAGTGGAGTACTCCAGTGGTTCATCGGCTGTGGAGGTACCCAGTGGTCAGAGCGAGAGAGTAACACAAGTGGTTCAACAGAGTTGGGAGTACCATTGGTTCGAGAGCGTGTGAGTAAACCCAGGTGTTCACGTTAGGTGTTGGGAGCACTTCCCAGTGGTTCATAGCTTGAGAGATACCCAGTGGTTCAGAGACAGGGTACTTGGTGAAGGTACGGCAGTGGTTCAAGCCTACTCTTGGGAGTACCAGTAGGATTCATAGCGTTGGGAAGTAACCCCAGTAGGCTTACAAAAGCGTGGAGTACAAGCCACCGATTGTTCATAGATTTGGAGTACCCCAGTGGTTACAGAGCGTGTAGCAACTCAGTGGTTTCAGAACGTGGGAGTACCACAGTGATAATCAGAGTACGTGGGAGCACCCAGTGGTTCAGTATCGTGGGAGTACGCCAGTGTTACAGAGCGGGATTACGCGCATATGGTTCAAAGGCGAGAGGCGTACCGAATCTTGTCAGCAGAGCTAGTAATCAGGATTAATAGCCAGGCAAAACGAGTATGGAGATTCACAAGAGGCGATGGAGACGTATCTGCCACTTCGAGTCTTACCAACGAAGAGCGAGTTCTGGGCAAGTACACCTCTCTACTAGGTTTGCGAGTGGCGTGGGAGCACCAGTGTACAGAGCCGTGGAGTACCCAGGGGTTCAAGAGTGGTAGTATTACCACCCAAAAGTGGTAAGTCAGAAACTTGGAACGATACCGCAGTTGTACACGAGCTGTGAGGAGTACCCAGTGGTTACAGCAGCGTGAGTACCCAGTGTTTGCAGAGTGTGGTGAACCAGTGGAATCAGAGCTGGGAGTACCATTGGTATCAGAGCGTGGAGGTACCATTGGTTCAGAGCGTGGGAGTATCTCAGTGTTGCTAGTTAGACGTGGGAGTACACCAGTGGGTTCAGAGCGTGCGGAGTGACCCATGTGGTTGGCAAGGAGCGTGGGGGGGGGGGGGGGGGGGGGTGGGGGGGGGGGGGGGGAGTTACCGCAGTGAGTTCAGAGCGTGGGAGACCCAGTAGTTCAGAGGGTTACAGCACCAGTGGTAAGGCATGTTAGCGTGGGGGGGGGGGGGGGGGGGGGAGAACTTGAACTCATGTTATCATTCAGAGTCGTAGGGAGTACCCAGTATTAGCAGAGCTAGCGGGAGATACAAGAACAGTGTTCTAGAGCGAGTGTTTGTTGAGTCTTACCTAAATTCAGTATGTTCATTAAGGATGTAGAGCACCCAGTAGGATAAAGAGCTAGTGAAGTCACGCCAGTGGTCAGAAGCGGTGGAGAGACCCAGTAGGTTAGCAGGGTGAGAGCACCCAGTAGGATTAGCTATAGAGCTTGGGAAGTACCCAGTGGTGGTCAGGAGGCGTGGGTAGTACAACCATATTCAGAGGTGCGAGCACCCAGTGTTTGAGCGTGGTGCACCAGTGGTTCAGAGCGTGCGAGTACCTCAGTGTTTTTAGAGCGTGGGAGTACCCTAGAGGTTACAGATCGTCGGAGTACAAGCGAGCGGTTAAGAGCGTAGGGAGCACCCAGTGGTTCTAGAAGGTGAGGATTACTCAGTTGGTTAAGAGCGTGGAGAGTCTTTACCCAAGTGGTTTCAGAGCCCCAGGGAGTACCAAAGTAGTTCAGAAGCGTGGGAGTAAGCGCCAGTAGGTTCCAAGAGCGTGAGTGAGCATTCCATTGGTTCAGAGCGTGGGACAGGATATGCGCCAGTAGTTCAGGAGAGCGTGAGGTACTAACACGAAAAGGCAGTGTTCAGACGCGAATGAACTAAGTCTCAGTGGTTCAGGCGTGTGAGCACACCATTGTTCCAGAGCAACTAATGGAGATACCCAGTGATCAGTGCGTGGAGGATTACCCACCCAAGTCTTCATACGTGGAGTAGCCAGAATCAGTGGTTTACAGAGCGTGGGAGCACCCAGTGGTTCAGCAGCCGTGGCGAGTCTCCCGAGGTTCAGAGCGTGGGAGTACCAGACAGAGGTTCAGAGCGTGGGAGCACCAGTGGTAGCCAGAGGGTGGGAGTACCCGTGAGTTTCAGAGCGTGCGGCGCACATCCTGGTTGCAGAGCGTAGGGAGTACCCAGTGAATGAGCATAGCGTGTGAGCACACAGTGTTTCAGAGACACGTGGGGAAGCACACCGGGACTCATTGGCTTCCAGGAGGTGTGAGATACCCGAGATGGTTCAGAGCAGCATGGAGAGACTCAGGATGGTTCTGGGAGCGTAGGGAGTGACCCAAGTGTTTCCAGAGCGTGGAGCATCCAGCAACCATGTTTCTCGAGGCGTGGGATGGTACGCCAGTGGTTCATAATGCGCTGTAGTACACCAGTGGATTCAGAGCGTATGGAATTATCCAGTGGTTCCGAGCGTGGTACTTCATGCTTTCAACATTCTCAGCTGCGTGGGTAGTTATCTGCAATGCGTTCTTTAGGACGTGGTAGGTAGCCAGATAGGTGTCAGGAGCGTGGTTGACTCGCAATGGTGTCAGGAGCGTGAGTACCCAGTGGTCTAGAGTGTAGTAATAGCCATGTTCAGAAACTTGGGAGTAACCCAACGTGTTCACAGGTGGGAAGATACCCAGTGGGATGGGTTCAAATATGCAGATGTATAGTATCCAGAATTGTCTTACAGAAGCAGTGGGAGTACCAGTGGATTGCAGTGTGGGGGATACTAGTACCTGTGGTTCAGAGACTTGGGAGTACCCAGAGTTCAGAGAGTGGGAGTACCCAGTTGGTTCAGTAGCGTGGTGAGTACCAGTGTTCAGTAGACGGGCGAGAGTACCCAGTGGTTCAGAGCGTGGGAGTACCCAGTGGTTCAGAGCGTGGGAGTACCCAGTGGTTCAGAGCGTGGGAGTACCCAGTGGTTCAGAGCGTGGGAGTACCCAGTGGTTCAGAGCGTGGGAGTACCCAGTGGTTCAGAGCGTGGGAGTACCCAGTTGTTCAGCAGCGGGAGCACCCATGTCAGAAGTCGTGTAGTACCAGCATTGATTTCAGAGGCGTGGAGTAACCAGTGGTTCAGGAGCGTGGGAGTACCCAGTGGTTCAGAGCGTGGGGAGAACCCAGTGTTAAGGATCAGAGCAATGGGAGATTACCATGGTTCAGAGCGTGGGAGTCCAGTGGTTCAGAGATGCGTCGATAGTACCCAGTAGTTTCAGAGCGTGGAGTACCCAGTGGTTCTAGAGCGTGGAGTTAGCCCAGTTTCATTCAGAGCGATGGCGAGTACGCAGTGGTTCAGAGCGTGATGTAGTGACCCAGTGTATTCAGAGCGTGAGGAGTACCCATGTGTTCAGCGTAGGAGAACCCCAGTTTTTTTCAGAGCGTGGAGGCAGCCAGTGGTTCAGAGCGATGATATTACCCAGTGATTTCAGGAAGCGTGGAGTACCCCAGATTGGTTCAGAACGTGTGAGTACCCAGTGTTTCAAGCGTGGGAGTACCCAGGTTAGTTCAGAGTCGTGAGAGATACCCAGAATGGTTCGAGCGTGGGAGTACACAGTGTTACAGAAGCTTGGGAGTATCCAGAAAGGGTTCCCGCCCCCCAAAGTGTGGAGTACCATTGTTCGAGAGAGTGTAGACAAACAGCATGGGAGTACCCAGTGGTTCAGAAGTGGGCGTGCGAGTACCACCAGTGGCTATCAGAGCTTGGAGTACCCAGTGGTTCAGAGTCTTGTAGTACCCAGTGGTTCAGAAGTGTGGTAGTACCCAGTGGTTCATAGCTTGAGTCCCAGTGGGTTCAGAGCGTGGGAGTATCCCAGTGGTTTCAGAGTGTGGGAGATACCGCAGTGGTTCAGACTAGGTCTATGGCCAGTATCCCAGTGGTTCAGAGCTTGGGAGTACCCAGTGTCAGAGCGTGTGGGAGTACCCAGTGGTTTCAGGGAGTGTGAGTACCCAGTGGTTTAGAGGCGTGGAGTACCCAAGTGGTCATAGGGCGCGAGAGTACCAGTGGTTCATAGAACACGGTAGTACTCATGTGATTCAGAGCGTGGGAGCACGGAGCCAGTGGTTACAAGGTCATGAGTACCAGTGTTACGAGGCGTGAGATAGTACTAGTTGTTCAGAGCGTGGAGTCACCCATGTTGTTTCATAGACGTTGAGTACTCCACTGGTTCAGTAAGCGAGCTGTACCTAAACCAGTGTTTGCTCGAGCGAGGGTGACAGAGCAACCCATTGGTTCAGAGGCGTGGAGTACCATTGTTCAGAGGCGTGGGAGTACCCCAGTGGTTCCAGAGAGTGGGAGCACCCATGAGTCAGAATAGCAGTGGAGAGCGAACACATGCGAGTAGGTTCAGAGCGTGAGGTAGACCGACAGTGGTTCCGAGAGCGTGGAGTAACCCAGTTGTTAAGAGCGCGGGAAGTACGCGAGAGTTGTGGTCCGCGCGTGGAGAGTACCCTGTGGTCAAGAGCGTGAAGTACCCCGTTGTTCAGAGCGTGGAGGAGTACCATGGATCCGAGCGATGAGAGCACTCAGTGGTTCACAGCGTTGGGAGTACCCAGTGTTTCAGGACACTTGAGTACCCATGATTCATATCGCGGGAGTACCCAGCTGTTTCAGAGCGTGGAAGTACCCCAGTTGTCAGAGCGTGGGAGTACGCAGTGAATCAGAGCGTTGGGAGCACATCATGGTTCCACAGCGTGGTAATACCCAGTGTTTCAGAGCTATCGGTGTAGATATCAACAATAACAGTGGTTCATAGCGCTGGAAATTACTCCATTGGATCAGTAGCGTATGAATACCATGGTTGCCCAGGCGCGGAGATGTCTCGGGGGCAGTTGCATGCAGAGCGTGCGTAGATATAACAACAGATAGGTTCAAAAGCATAGTCAGTGATTAGTACTGCAGTGGATCAGGGACTAGCGTGGGAGCACGCGCCAGTGTCGTTTCAGAGCGTGGGAGTACCCCAGTGGTTTCACAGTGTAGTAGTACCAGTGGTTCAGAACATAGGGAGTAACCAGTGGTTCACCAGCGTGGAGTACACGTAACCAGTGGTTCAGAGCGTGGAGTACCCAGTGGTTAGGAGCGTGTCTGGGAGTACCCAGTGTTCAGAGTGTGGGTGTACCCCATGGTTCAGAGCTTGGAGACCATGGTTCAGAGCGTGGGAGAACTAGTGGTTCAGAGCGTGGGAGTACACAGTGTTCAGAGCGTGGAGTACCCAGTGGTATTCAGGCAGCGTGGGAGTAACCAGTGTGTTCTGCAGAGCGTGGGATACCCAGTGGTTCACAGGGTGAGAGCACCCAGTGGTTCAGAGGCGTCGGGAAGAAACACAGTGGTTTCAGACGTGGGAGTACCCAGTGTACAGAGCGTGGGAGTACCAGTGGTTCAGAGGCGTGGGAGCTCCCAGTGTTCAGAGTGCGTGGTAGTACCCCAGTTATTTCAGAGCGTAGGAGTACCCAGTGGTTCAGAACGTAGGGGGTGACCCCAGTATTTCAGAGCGTGGGATACCCAGTGGTTCAGACGTGGGAGTACCGTTATCGCAGTGGTTTCAGAAGCGTGGGGAGTACGGCAAGTGATTCAGAGATGTGGGTAGTCCCAGTGTTCAGAGGTGGGAGCACGACAGTGGTTCAGGAGCGTGAGAAGTTACCAGTGTTACAGAGCGTGGAGTACGCACAGTGTGTATCAGAGCGTGGGAAATACCAGTGGGTTACCAAGTCGAGGGAGTAACCCAGTGTTTTCAGAGCGTGGAGTACCCAGATGTATCAGAGCGGGGAGTACCCAGTGGTTCAGACGTGTGAGTACCCAGTGTTCAGAGCGTGGGTAGTACCCAGCGGTTAAAAGAGCGCGGGAGTACCTCATGGTACAGAGCGTGGGAGTACACCAGTGGTTCAGAGCGTGGGAGTACCCAATGGATCATAGCGCGGGAGTACCCGATTGGTTCAGAGGTGGGAGTAATCAGTTGGTTCAGAGCTTGGAGTACCCAGTGTTCAGAGCGTGGGAGTACTAGTGGTTCAAGCGTGGGAGTACCCAGTGGTTCAAGCGTGGAAGTACCCAGTGGTTCAGTAGGGTGGGAGCACCCAGGTTCAGAGCGTGGGAGACCCAGTGTCAGTTGAGCGTGGATACCCAGTGGTTTCAGAGCGTGGGAGATACCCATTGGTTCAGAGAGTGGGAGCACCCAGTTCCGGAGTTTATCTGGAGAGATTTCCGAGCGGTGGTCAACGCCCCGCGGCCCGGTCTGTGACCAGGCCTCTCCAGTTAGTTCAGTGTCTCAAGGATGCGACTACAACTAGTCGACTAACAACCCACCCAGGTACCACATTTTATAATCCTGATTGGGAACATTAGACCAAACATTGGAAAAAAGAAAAACACGTCACAATCGTCTCTAACGTCTGCTGGGAATAACGAACACTTACAGGCCCTACTCGCGGTGTAGAAGCGAGAGCGTTAAACCCACCAGGCCATCCAAGAGCCCGCGTGGTTGCATAGCTGTAAGTCTCGGTCAGTTGTTCGAGCGTTGGAGAACCCAGATGGATTCATAAGCGATGTGAGCACCCAGATATGTGTCAGGTAGACTGAGGGAAGTGATCCCAGTGGTTTCAGAGCGTGGGGATGCATCGTGTTCAGAGCGTGGAGTACCCAGTGTATCAGAGCGTGAAGCACCGCAGAGGTTCATAGCTGGTTAGTACCCATGGTTCAGAGGTCGTGGAGTACCCAGTGCATTCATATCGCAGTGAGTACCAGTTGTTCAGGCGTTAGGAAAACCGCGTGTGGTTCAGAGAGGCGTGGGAGTTAACACCAGTGGCTCAGAGCGTGGGAGTATCCAGTGGTTCAGAGAGTGGGAATACCCGAGAGGTTCAGAGCGATGGAGTCACCCAGTTGTATCAAAGACGTGGGAGTACCCAGCGGGTTACAGCTAGGCGTGGGTAGTACTAGTGGTTCAGAGTGGGGGCGTGGGAGTACCATTGTTACAGAGCGTTGCAGGGTACACCAGTGTTCGAGGTGGGGAGCACCCAGTTGTTCAAGTAGCGTGGAGTACCCCCAGTAGGTTCAAGAGTCGTGGGAGTACCCAGTGTTCAAGAGCGTTGGGAGTACCAACAGTGGTTACAGAGACGTTGGAGTGCAGACCCACACTGTTCAGAGAGCGTGGAAGTACGCAGTTTTCAGAGCGTGGGAGCACACCAGTGGTTAACAGAGCGTGTGAGCCCCAGTAGTTCGAGAGCTGGGAGTACCCAGTGGTTTGTCAGAGCGTGTCAGGGAGCCTACAGAGTAAGAGTTCAGAGCGAATGGGAGTACGTTCAGTGTTTAAGTGCAGAGGAGCGAGGGAAGGCATCCGTAGTGTACAGAGCGTGAGGAGTCCCTCAGTGGTATGCATGAGCGTGTAGGAGTACCCAGTGTTCATTAGGCGCGGGAGATCCCAGTGTTCAGAGGCGAATAGGAATACACGTCAGTGGTTCAGAGGCGTGGGAGTACCACAGTGGCTCAGGTTAGCGTGGAGTATCCCAGTGGTTCAGAGCGTGGGAAATAACCCAGTGGTTTTTTTTTTACTTTTTCTTTTTTTTTTTTTTTTATTTTTTTTTTCTTTTTTTCCTATCTTTTTTTTTTTTTTTTTTTTTTTTTTTCAAAGAGGCGTGGAGGCACCAGTTGATCAGAGCGTGGAGTACTGCAGCTGGTTCAGAGCGTGGGAGTATCCGCAGTTGTTCAGAGACGTGGAGTACCCAGTAGTACAATAGGGTGGGTAAGCACTCCCACTGTTCATGAGCGTGTGGCGTACCCAGTGGTTTTTCACAGAGCGTGGGAGTACCCCATTGGGTTCGAGAGCGGTGGAGTACCTCTCAGTGGTTCAGAGAGACTGGAGGCACAACCGCAGGGTTCAGAGCGTGGTAGTACCTCAAGTGTTCTAGAGCAGTGGGAGTACCACAAGTGCATTTCGAGCGTGGAAGTAGCGGCAGTGTTAAGAGTTCGCGGAGTACCCAGTAGGTTTCAGAGCGTGGGAGCCTACACCAGATGGTTCAAGAGCGTGGTAGGTACCATCCCAGCGATTGTTCATGAGCGTGGTAGCACTCCAGATGTTCAGAGCGTGGGAGCTTAATCCCTCAGTAGTTTCACTAGCGTGGTATTATCTCTCAGTGGTTTTTCAAGCGTGGGAGTCACTCAGTGGTTCAACAGCGGTGGTAGAGTACCCAGTGTTTCAGAGCGTGGAGTACCCAGTAGTTCATAGATCGCGGGGAGTACCTCAGTGTTCAGATCGCCTAGGAATACGACAGTGGTTCAGAGAGCGTGGGAGTACCCAGTAGGCTCAGACAGTGGGAGTAAATCCAGTGGTTCAGAGACGAGGGAATACCCAGTGGTTTTCAGCTGCGTGGAGCACCCGTAGTTCAGCAAGCGCTGATCACGCCAGTGTTCAAGCGTGGGAGAATCCGTTGTTCCACGCAGCGTGTGTGAGTACCCCCAGTGGTTCAGAGGGTGGAGTTCACCCCCTCACAGGTTCAGCAGCTGGAGTACCCATGGTTCTAGAGCGCTGGGAGTACCCAGTTGGTTCATAAGCGTGGGTAGTACTTCTCAGTGGTTCAGAGAGGTGGGAGCTACCCGATGGTTCCGAGCAGATGTAGTAGCCCGTAACAGTGTTTCAGAGTCGTGGGACGTACCTTGCAATAGGTTCAGAGCGTTAGGGCGTACCAAGTGTTTAAGAGCGCGCGGGAGTACCCATGTTGCAGCCGGCGTGGGAGATACCAATAACAGTGGTTCAGAAGCGTGGAGGTACCACAGTTGTTCAAGCGTGATAGCGACAAGCTACAGTGTTCAGAGTAGCGTGGGAGCTCCAGTAGTTCATAGCGTGGGAGTACTGCCCAGTGGTTCAGAGACGTGGGAGCACTCAGTGGTTACACAGAGCGTGGGAGTAACCCACAGTGTTTCATTCGGGGCAGGTAGGGAGAGTGGTGAGGTACCCAGTAGTGTACATAGCGCGGAGTACCGCCAGCTGGTTCAAGTAGGGCAGTAGGAGATAGACGCCTAGTGTTCAGAGCGTGGAGTACGCAGTGGCTCAAGAGCGTGAGGAGTATGCCAGTGGTTCAGAGCGTGCTAGTAACCCCAGGTGGTTCAGAAAGCGTGGAGCACAGTGGTTCTAGAGCGTGGGAGTATACTTCTATAGTGGTTCAGAGTGTAGTAGTACATCAGTGGTTCAGACTTGGGTAGTACGTCCAGTGGTTCACAGCGTGAGTACCCTAGAGGTTCAGAGGGCGTGGATACCCGTCAGTGGTTACAGAGTGTGGGTGTACCCAATTGTATGCAACTTGGGAGGTACCGCAGAGGTTCAGAGCCTGAGTACTAGTGGTATCCAAGGCGTGGAGTACCCATGTGGTTCAGAGCGTGGGAGTAGCTAGTGGTTCAGAGCGTGAGAGTACCTAGTGGTTCAGAGGCGTATGGAGTACCCAGTGGTGCAGAGAGCGTTAGGGAGTACGCTCAGGTGGTCAGAGCGTGGGACGCACCAGTGTCTAGAGCGTGGGATACCAGTGGTCAGAGCGTCGGGAGTAACTCAGTTTGTTTCCAAGAGCGTGGGGTACCCAGTGGTTGCACCGAGCAGTGGGAGCGACCAGTGTTCCTAGGAGCGTGTGGAGCAATCCCAGTGGTTCGAGAAGAGCGTGGGAGAACGCTCCAGTGGTTCAGAGCGTGGGAGCACCCATAGTCAGAGCGTTGGAGTAGCCCAGTGGTTCATTACGGCCGTGGAGTACCATCAAGTTGTTTCAGTATGCGTGGGAGTTACGCCCCTCAGTGGTGATCAAGAGTTGGGCTTAGCACTCCAGTGGTTCAGAGGCGTTGGGATACCATTGGTTCAGAGCGTGGGAGTACCCCGTGGTTCAGAGCGTGGGAGTACCCAGTGTACAGAGAGTGGGATCACCCAATGGTTCAGGAAGTCGTGAATTACTCACAGTTTGTTCGTGGCAGTGGAGTACACCTCATTGGTGATCAGTAGCGTGTGAGGTCACAACCGTAGTTTCAGGATTGAGGCCGTGGGAGTACGGGCATGTGTTCAGGATCGATGGAGGCTGGCTCATGTGGTTTTCAGAGCGTGGAGACCCAGTGTTTCAGAGCGGGGAGCACCGAGTGGTTCAGTAGGCGTGGGAGACCCAGTTGTTAGAGCGTGGAGTACCAGAGGTTCCATAGCGCGAGGAGTATCCACAGTGGTTTCAGAGCGTAGAATACACCATGTGGTATCAGAGCGTGGAGAACAGCCAGTGGCTCAGAAGCTGGGATATCCAGTGGGTTCAGAGGTGGGATATCCGCAGTGGTTCAGAGCTGTGTGTAGGCAACCCAGTGTTCTTTGTGGAGCGTGGAGGTACCCCACAGAGGTTCAGAGCGTGGGAAGTACCGCAGTTGTTCAGGGGTTATCTGGGGGGGGAGTACCCAGTGGTTCAGAGGGTGGGAGCACCGCCACTGTTCAGAGTCGTGGAGGTACCGCAGTGTGCCAGTAGTGCGTAGTAGTAGCTCCAGTGTTAACAGAGCGGGGTGGGATGTGGAGTAACACCAGTGGTTTCATGAAGAGAGGGAGCTACCCAGGGTGGTTTATCAGTGAGCGGTGTAGTACCCAGTGTTTCAGAGCGTGAAGTACCTCAGGTGGATCAGAGAGTGGGATACCCTAGTAGTTAAGTAGCGCGGGAGTACCGCGTGGTTCATAGCGTGGGAGTACCCCAGGTGGGTTCAACGTGGAGTGACGCAGTTGTTTGCAGACGCGTGTAGGCTGACCCAGTGGTTCAGGGCGTGAGGTCTCCAGTAGTTATCCATGAGCGTGGAGTACTCAGTGGTATGCAAGTAGCGTGGAGAGCACTCAGATGTATGCACACGTGGAGTACCAGTGTTCAGAGCGTGGAGTACCCTAGGTATTTCATAGCGCGGGAGTACTCAGGGTTGCGAAGCGAGGCCCATATCTCCAGTGGTACTGCAGAGCGTTGGGATTACCAGTGCTTCAGAACGTGGAGTATTCCAGTGTTCAGAGGCGTGGGAATACCTCAGTGGTTCAAGAGCGTGGAGTTGTCACCTAGCCGATTGTTCAGTGAGCGTGGGAGTACCCAGTGGTTCAGAGCGTGGGGAGTAGCCCAGTTGTTCAGAGCGTGGGAGTACCCAGTGGTTTCGAGAGTGGTGGGAGGCAACCTCCTGGTTCAGAGGCGTGGAGTACCCTCATGTGGTTGCAGAGCGTATGGAGTACCCTGTTCAGAGCGTGGATACCCGGTAGTGGTCAGGGAGAGGGGGGAGCATCCCCGTG
The DNA here is from genome assembly GCF_026875155.1 of Cherax quadricarinatus. Lineage (NCBI taxonomy): Eukaryota > Metazoa > Arthropoda > Malacostraca > Decapoda > Parastacidae > Cherax > Cherax quadricarinatus. The sequence goes on from NC_069424.1 coordinate 32,221,604, forward strand.
TTCAGAGCGTGGTAGTACCAGAGGAACAGTGTTTACAGAGCGTGGATTACCCAGGTGGTATTCAGAGAGCGTGGAGTACGCCAGTGGTTAAGAGCGCGGAGTACCGCAGTGGTCATCTAGAGTGGGGCCGTGGAGTACCATGCATGGTTGTGGGAGGGGGGGGGGGGGGGGGGGGCGATGGGGTCTCAGAGTGCTGGAGGTAAGAACCCAATTGTTTCAGTTGCGAGCGTGTAGCACCCAGTGTTCAGAGCGTGGGAGGCTCCCAGTAGTTCGATGGAGCGTGGGCTAGTACCCAGTGTTCAGAGAGAGCGTGGGAGCTAGCTCAGTGGTATCACACGTGGAGTACCCAGTGTTTCGAGGCGGGGTAGTACTCCAGTAGTTCATAGCGCTGGGAGAACCCAGTGGTTCAGAGGCGTTAGGATGATCCCAGTGGTTCAGAGGTCGTGGTGCGGACCTAGTGGGCATCAGAGCGTGGGAGTAACCAGTGGTTTATCAGTTAGTGTCTTGTTAGAACCGCAGTGGATTCGAGCGTGGGAGTCACCCAGTGGTTCAGAGGGGCGTGGGAGTATACCCATTGTTCAGAGTGTATTAGTGACGGCCACGCAGTTGCTCGAAGCTTGGAGTAACCAACATTGGTCACACGTGGGAGTACCCAGTGGTCAGAGCGTGGGAGTACCCATGTGGTTCAGGAGTGTGGGTGTACCAGTGTTCAGAGCTTGGAGTACAGCCAGTGGTTCAAAGCCGTGGGAGTACTTAGTGGTTCAGAGCGTGGGAGTCCCCAGTGTTGCAGAGCGTGGAGTACCTAAGTGGATTCAGAGGCGTGGAGAAGTACCTAGTGTGTTCAGAAGAGCGAGGGAGAACCAGTGGGTTCAGAGCGGGAATACCCAGTGGGTTTCAGATCGTGGAGGGCACACAGTGCGTTTCAGAGCGTGGGAGTACCCAGTGTGGGGGTCAGAGCGAGTGGAGTATCCCTGTGTGTTCAAAAGCGGTAGGGCGTACGCCCAGGTGTCAGGATGCGTGGGAGGGAGCACGCGCATGTGTTGGTTACAGAGCAGGTGTGACACCCCATTGGTTTGTCAGAGCGTGGGATGTAGCCCATGGTTCAGAGCGTGGGAGCAACCATGGTTCAGAGCGTGGGAGTACCATGTGGGTCATCGCGTTGGATTACCCAGTGGTTCAGGCAGTTAGCGTGGTAGTACCATTGTTTTCTGAGCGTGGGAAGCACCCAGTGGTTCAAGAGCGTGGAGTACCCAGTGTGTTCAGAGCGTGGGACTTACCAGTGCGTTGTCAGAGAGTGGGAGCACCCAGTGTTAGAGCGTTGGAGTACCAGATGTTTCAGTAGCGTGGGCAGCACCCAGTGTTAGTCAAGCGTGGGAGTAACCCGATGTGTTCATTGAGCGTGGGAGTACCAGTGGATTCAGAGAGTGTGGAGCACCCAGTGGTTCAGAGCGTGGAGTACAACCAGTGTTTCAGAGCGGTGGAGCCTATTTTTTTCCTGGCACTCCAGTAACTTTTCGACAACAACTCATAAATAAATACTGGTTTCTAAGCTTCGTCCAAGAAAACGGACCAACACAGAGAAAATGGCCAGTTTTGTGACTCATTTGGCATGCAGTTCTTGACATATGCAGATTTTAGCCAGGTTGGCCAGTCTTTCTTACACCAAGAGGAATATTATGAGTAAACTCCAAAGCCTGTCTATGGAAAGACCCAGGCAACACAATTCAGTGTTTTACAATAATAGTTTTCCTTTGAAAAAGTGAACGCGAAGTAAACTTATCCATCAGAACTTATCCAGTACTGTAATTGAAAAACTGATATAAGCCTCTTGCTTAGTCCTGAGTCCCAGCAATATCTCTGATTGTCTCCAGTGATGGATCAACAACCTCTTCCTTACCCACGTCCTCGATGGTGAGTGGAGTTATAGTAGCTGCGTTTCCCCTTAATTGGAGTACTCGTACTGTGAGTCACAGGAGACGAGTGACAAAGTATATCTCTGGACATTATAAGCAAAACTAACTAGTCGTTGTCAATGGATGGAAGAAGAGGCAATTAATCCCATTATACTTTTGATATCGCATCTGTCACAACACTCAACGGTAATAATTTAGGTTTAATTCTGTGAGTTTCTAGGATATAAGTTTCATCACTGGAATAATCTATTACCACAGATTTAATAGGAATTCAAGAAGTTTCCATGATAACATTTCCAGTTAGAAGTTGTGTATCCTTCATTAAAAATTCCCCTTAGAAGCACACGAATTTTAGTATAAGTGATATCTTACTCAGGCAGTACTTTGTCTCTTAGCAACTTCAGATAGTCACTTGTTTCTCGATTACAGAACACTTCCTCTTTATCAGTATCGTCCAGGTTAACCTTTCCAGCTGAATAAAAGTGTCTCATTGCCGAGCATACAGTTGCCTCAACTAGTTTATCGTCTTGTAGTCATCTCAACTGATCAATAACAACAGAGCTGTCCACTGTGGCACTGGTATAATTCTCTTATAGATGTATTTCTATTATGAAGTTGAAATCAGTGTTGCTCTGCAGAGCTGGAGAGTGAAAAGTTGCAGTGGTACCAAGTGCACGAATCCTTCCTTGTACATCTTTCCAAAACATAACAATATTCTTCTGAATGTTATCAACTCTTCGTAATAACATTTGATATTTCCTTTACCTTTACGTTTTTATTGTCTCTTCCCAGAGACTGACTTAGACGTTCTAGTTACTCTGTGGGTCTTGAGTGAGCTGATACCTAAGTACTTCCCAACTGTTATGGCAGGTCTGCCGCACCGTTGCTTATTCTTACTTTTACTATAATATCGCCTCCCTGAACCTGTGGGTGCAAGGAGGCGATATTCTAAAATTGCCGTTGTACCTTTGTTCTTACCCATACATATTCATTTCTAGCTTTTCTGTTTGCTTCCTGTACCCACAGGTGCAGAGAGGCAGAAGCTAAACGTGCAAGAGCGTGGAAAGTATATTGAAAACAAAGAACACCAAACACATAGGGAAGCAAACAGAAAAGCTAGAAATGAATGTGTATGGGTAAGAAGAAAGGTCGAACGACGTTTATAGAATAACTTAGCATCAAAAGCCAAATCTGAGCCAAAACTGATGTACAGGCACATCAGAGGAACGACAACTATGAAAAACTAAGTAATAAGGCAGAAGAAGAAGAGCTCACTAGGAACGACCAGCCAGGAAGTCTGTGATGAGCTGAACAAAAGATTGAGGGAGAGAGAGAGAGAGAGAGAGAGAGAGAGAGAGAGAGAGAGAGAGAGAGCATCAACGAGTACTGGACACAATACAGGTAATAGGAGGAGAGGTGAAGAAAATACTGAGTGAACTGGATTCCTCGAGGCAATGGGACCAGACAACATCTCTCCGTGGGTTCTGAGAGAAGGAGCAAAGGAAGTGTATGAACCACTAGAAACAGAACAACTGCCAGAGGCTTGGTAAACAGCGAATGTAGTCCCAATATTTAAAAAGGGGGACAGACAGATGGCACTAAATTATAGGCCAGTGTCACTAACATGCATAGTATTATGCAATATTCACGAACAAGCGATACAAGATGCAAAACTCCCTGTGGTTGTTTTGAATCATGCAGAGTGTTGCGACCCCTGAATGGGTCACAATGTATATAATGTATATTACCTTTCCATATAATTTTATCTTGCTTATATTTGCGATAATAGCTAAATTGTAAATATATTGCTTTATATTATTATTTGACTTAGTTACTTTTATTAGGTAGGATGTAACATTTATATATATTCAGTACTCATAGTTCAAGTCTTGATTGTCTAACTACTGTAATTATCACTCGTTGCTCGTCTCACTGCCGGCTTCTCGGTGTTGCTGGGCAGCAACAGTCCACGGAGCTATCACGTGATCGAGGGGGGGGGTGTTCACACCTCGCCTGGAGTAGTCAGTCTGGGCTAGACTCTCTTGGTGGTTGGACGTATTCCTGACAAGACGTGCCTAACTCTCCCTTATTGGCCCTTGTTGGAAGATCGTCTCTGTCGCTTTCTTGTTGGTTCTGTAGAACTCTGTTCACAGAACATTGTCTAGAATTAGTGATTTTCGACGTTGTACTGATTTTGTGTGTCGCATAGACACTCTGAGCAACTCAGGTCCTGAGCTGTAGCTTCTGACCTAATTTGAACTGGTATCTGTGTACTGTCACAGTCGGGGATTTTCTTATGCTGAACTTAGATTCAGTAGTATGGGGGTTTTGTGACTTTTGTGGAGGATCTGCTGATGGTCCCTACTTAGTGTCGTTATATTATCTCCTTGATCCTGATTCTGTGTCGCAGTTACTTGTTATATAGCTATTGGGCTTAGCAGTCGTTTTATTGTTCAAGCAAGCTGTTCTGATTGCCAGTTGGTCAAGAAGTTAGTTGATGTGAGGAATTTGTCAGTCATTAGTTTAAGTCTAGTCGAGTCTTGAGACATAGCGAACTACTTAGAGCACTTACACACATACACACAAACTTATTTGTATATATTTGTATTATTAAATGTTAATGTACCAGACGGTACTTAAGACATATAAATGTGATATGTACCTTCAGCACAATAATACTGTACACGAGAGAAGTGATTAATATTATTTTGATTACTGCGATTAATTTAATTTGATAATATACCTCTAGACTTAATAAATTTATTAAATTTTAATTTCTCTAGTTAGTAGCCTACCAGTTGTAATTCTGAAGCACTAATAATTCTTATTGAATTCTAATGGATAATTGGACAAGGATACTGACTAATTGTTACGAAAACCCAGTAACAGGCTGGATGCTAGAAGGGCAGTCCTTTCTAGTATTCACTGGAGATCTCTAAGTTTATTATTATTATTATAATAAAAAAGAAGCGCTAAGCCACAAGGGCTATACAGTCTAAGCTTATTAGAAATCGCGTTTTTTGTAACACAGAGTATGTAAGGTTATGGAGAAGATTATCAGGAGAAGAGTAGTGAAGCACCTGGAAAGCTGCTGTTTCACAATTCTGCTGGAGTTCTATGATAAGGTAACGAAAGTTTGGCAATGGTTTCAAGCTGGAAAAATTCAGATTCAGGAAGGATATAGGAAAGCACTGGTTTGGTAATAGAGTTGTGGATGAGTGGAACAAACTCCTGAGTACAGTTATTGAGGCTAAAACGTTGTGTAGTTTTAAAAATAGGTTAGATAAATACATGAGTGGATTTCGGTGGGTGTGAGTTGGACCTGACTAGCTTGTGCTACTAGATCTGATGCCATGCTCCTTCCTTAAGTGGAAGTGACCTGACTAGGTGGGTCATCGAGCTAATCCGGGGCGGGGGGCATGGACCTGCTTCGCATGGGTCAGTAGGCCTGCTGCAGTGTTCCTTCTTTCTTATGTTCTTATGTTCTAAGTTTGGCAGGAGAGGGATGAGTGGATTTCATATTTTTGGACTGCAAGGCGTTCGATACAATATCCATCAGTAAAAGGGCATAAAAGCTAGAGGAGCAGGTAGGAATTACAAGGAAGCGCTACAATGAACCAATAAATACTTAACAGGAAGGAAGCAACTCGTTACTGTCAGGGAGAAGGTGCTAAAATAGGCGAGTGTGATGTGAGGGGGTTTTACAAGGGTCAGTATTTGGACCAGTACTGTTTCTTCTTTATGTGAACAACATGGCAAAGGAAACCGAGTATTACAACCCAGGAGTCCCAAAGGCCTGTTATCCTGGGTGTAAAGAGAGCAAAATAAAAACAACAGAAAAACTTTTGACTTGTTGCAACAAGACTAGTCCAGGAGCTAAGTGGTATGCCTTACGAGGAGAGCTTAAGGGAACTCAACCTGACGACAATGGAAGAGAGGAGGGATAGGGAGGACATGATAATAACATATAAAATACTAAGAGGAATTGAAAAGGTGGATAGGGACGTAATGTTTCAGAGATGGGACACAGTAACAAGGGGTCACAACTGGAAGTTAAAAACTCAGATGAGTCACAGGCATGTTAGGAAGTGTTTCTACAGTCACAGAGTTTCAGGAAGTGGAACTATCTGGAGAGTGATGTAGTGAGGCAGGATCCATAAACAGCATTATTAAGAGATATGATGAAGCTCATGGAGCAGGGAGAGAGTGGGTCTAGTAGCGACCAGGGAAGAGGCGGGCCAGGAGCTGTGAATCGACCCCTGCAACCACACACACACACACACACACACACACACACACAGCTGCCATCTTTCCAACAGGATATCAGATCCTGAGGAAAGACAAAGGGAACAGAGGGGGTGGAGGAGTGGTACTGCTCATCAAAAAGCGATGGAATTTTGACGAGCTGCAGAGAGAAGACAGAGGAGAAACAAGAGACTACATAATAGGAACACTTAAGTCTGGAGGTCCCAAGGTGGTAATTGCAATGATGTATAACCCACCACAGAACAGTAGGAGGCCAAGGCAAGAGTATGATGAGAGTAATAGAACGATGGTTGACACACTGGCTGAAGTGGCCAGAAGGGCTCACGCAAACAGGGCAAAGCTGCTGATTATGGGTTACTTCAACCACAAGGAAACTGACTGGGAGAACCTGGAGCCACTTGAGGCCCCAGAAATGTGAAGTGCTAAGATGATGGAGGTGGTATTGGAAAACCTCATGTAACAACAGGTAAGGGACACTACCAGAGAGAGAGGAGAGTATGAACCAGCAAGACTGGACCTAGTATTCACCTTGAGTAATGTAGATATTGAGGACATCACCTCTGAAAGACCCCTCGGGGTCAGTGATCACGTGGTTTTGGGCGTCGAATACATAGTAGAGTTACAGGTGGAGAGGGAAGCAGGAATGACAGGACAAATGAAGCGAAACTACAAGAGAGGGGACTGCACAGGCATAAAGAATTTCCTGCGCGGGGTTCAGTGGGAGAGAGAACTGACAGGGGAGTCAGTAAACGAGATGATGGAATATGTGACAACAATATGCAAGGAAGCTGAGGAGAGGTTTGTACCCGAGGGTAACAGGAATAACTAGAAAGCCAAGATGAGCCCTCGGTTCACCCAAAGGTGTAGACACGCCAAAACATAGCGTGCTAGAGAATGGAAGAAGTGTAGAAGGCAAAGGACCCAGGAGAATAAGGAGAGCGGACATAGAGCCAGTAACGAATATGCACAGGTAAGAAGGGAGGCCCAACGACAAAACGAAAATGACATAGCAGCGAAAGCCAAATCTGAGCCGAAGCTGTTGTACAGCCACATCAGAAGGAAAACAATGGTCAAAGACCAAGTAATCAGGCTGAGGAAGGAAGGAGGGGAGATCACAAGAAGCGACCATGAAGTATGTGAGGAGCTCAACATGAGAGTCTAAGAAGTGTTAACAGAAGAGACAGAAGGAATTCCAGAAAGATGGAGAGATGGGGGTACACCATCAAGTGTTGGACATAGTCACACAACCCAGCAAGAAGTGAAGAGGCTGCTAAGCGAGCTAGATACCTCAAAGGCGATGTGGCCAGATAACATCTCTCCATGGGTTCTGAGAGAGGGAGCAGAGGTGCTATGTGTACCACTAACAACAATCTTCAACACATCTATTGGAACAAGGCGAGTACCTGAGGTATGGAAGACAGCAATTGTAGTCCCAGCTTTTAAAAAGAATGAGACAAACATGAAGAATTAAACTACAGACCAGTGTCACTGACATGTATAGTATACAAAGTCATGGAAAAAGGTTATCAGGAGATGGGTGGTGGAGCACCTAATAAGGAATGAGCTTATCAACTACAGCCAGCACTGTTTCAGGGACGGGAAATCCTGTCACTAACCTACTGGAGTTCTATGACAGGGTTACAGCAGTAAAACAAGAGAGAGAGGGGTGGACAGATTGCATTTTCTTCGGCTGTAAGGAGGCGTTTGACACAAGAGATTAGTGGAAAAGCTGGAGGACCAGGAATGGATAACAGGGAAGGCACTGTAATGGATCAGGGAATAACTGTCAGGAAGACAACAGCGAGTCATGATATGTGACAAGGTGTCAGAGTTGGCACCTGTGACAAGTGGAGTTTCACAGGGGTCAGTCCTGGGAGCAGTGCTGTTTCTGATATTTGTGAACGACATGGTGGCTAACGCTCTCGCTTCACACGGCGAGGGTCTGGGTTCGATTCCCAGCCAGGGTAGAAACATTGGGCGTGTTTCTTTACATCTGCTGTCTATGTTCACCCATTAGTATAAAAGGGGTACCTGGGTATTAGTGGACTGGTGTGGGTCGCATCCTGGGACACTGACCTAATTTGCCAGAAATGCTCAGCATAAGAAGAGGTTTTATGTATAGTAGTATGTCAGTGATGTCAGCTGGACGGTATAACTTGTACATGTACTTGTGGTATGTAAAGATGTTATTATTATAATAGACTCAGAAGTGTCCTTGTTTGCAGATGATGTGAAGCTGATGAGAAGAATCAATCAGACGAGGATCAGGCAGAACTACAAAGGGATCTGGACAGGCTGCAGGTCTGGTCCAGCAACTAGTTCCTGGAGTTCAACTCCACCAAGTGCAAAGTCATGAAGATTGGGGAAGGGCAAAGAAGACCGCAGACAGCGTACAATCTAGCGGGGCCAGAGACTACAAACCTCACTAAGGAAAAAGATCTTGGGGTGAGCATAACACCAGGCACATCTCCTGAAGCGCACATCAACCAAATAACTGCTGCAGCATATGGGCGCCTAGCAAACCTCAGAACAGCATTCCGACATCTTAATAAGGAATCGTTCAGGACCCTGTACACCGTGTACGTTAGGTCCATATTGGAGTATGCGGCACCAGTTTGGAACCCACACCTAGCCAAGCAATTAACGTTACTAATCATAAGTAGCAACTCAGAAAATTAGTGATTGGCAATTCTACATACTGGCGTCTACTATTGTTGCTATCATTTTCTCATTGTATTTCACAGAGGAGAGTATCAGTGAGCACCGCTTGTCTGACAATATATTTACAGGTATAGTCTAACGTTAACACAGGGAAAAAGAATGGAGCTGTTGTCAAACTGCAACGAATGTTCTCAGAGAAGGGGATTAGCAAACTATAATTTATCAGTTGTCAGCATAATGTTCTGAGCAGGATTTTCCGTTTGGTAATAGATGAAAATCTTGGTGCTGTAACCAGTTCTCCAAACATCGAGAATCAATTTGTATCCCAACTGGTGAAGAATTATAAGGAACTAAAGGCACAGTTTGTTAATGGAACAGAAGAGATCCTCCATAAATCAGGATGAGGAGATGATTTGAAGTTTTTGTACCATCTAACACGAGTGTTTAGATTCTTTGAAAAAAATGAGCACTTTCCTTTGATTAACTTTCAGAAAATTCCAAACATCAACAGTGTGAGGTAGGATTCAAGAGTCATTCTAAGTATTCTTGCATCATTCTTATACTTACAATATGGAAGACTTTGGAGAAGATATGGAGATTCATTTCATACACCTGAGCAGATTATTGGTTTACTGATCAGATGTACGATGAAAATGACTTCAAGAATTTGTTAGAAATATTGAAACCTTACAAAAAAGCACTGAACTCAATGAAAAATCACTGGAAGCAGGAGCCGTCTGCACTCAATATACCAAGAAGTAATCAGTATGCTGAAGGTGCACTCAAAGTTATGCAGGAACTGTATGCTGTCTGCAGAAACAAAAACAAGCTGCAACTTCGGTCTATTCTAAGCAATAAGTAGTAATGTATGTACAAACATGATAATGATACTGTAAGCTGTTTTATTTGTTATTAATATTACAGTAGGTAGGTTGGTAGACAGCAGCCACGCAGGTAGGTACTACCGTCCTGCCAGGTGAATGTGAAACAGAAACCTGTAACGTTTTACATGATGGTAGGATTGCTGGTGTCTTTTTCTGTCTCATAAACACGCTGGATAACAGGTATATCTTGTTACTTCTACTTACACTTAGGTCACACTACACATGCACGCACATGCATATATATACATACACACTTCTAGGTTTTTCTTCGTTTTTCTAGATAGCTCTTGTTCTTTATTTTCCTCAATTGTCCATGGGGAAGTGGAAAAGAATCTTTCCTCCATAAGCCATGCGTGCTGTATGAGGCGACTAAAATGCCGGGAACAATGGGCTAGTAACCCCTTCTCTTGTAAACATTTACTAAAAATCAGAAGAAGAAAAACTTTATAAAACTGGGATGCTTAAATGTGCAGGATGTGTGGATGATAAGGAAGAGATGATTGCTGATGTTATGAATGAAAAAAAGTTGGATGTCCTGGCCCTAAGCGAAACAAAGCTGAAGGGGTTAGGGGAGTTTCGGTGGGGGGAAATAAATGGGATTAAGTCAGGAGTATCTGAGAGAGTTAGAACTAAGGAAGGGGTAGCAATAATGTTAAAGGATCAGTTATGGAAGGAGAAGAGGGAATATGAATGTGTAAATTCAAGGATTATGTGGATTAAAATAAGGGTTGGATATGAAAAGTGGGTCATAATAAGTGTGTATGCACCAGGAAAAGAGAGGAGTGTAGAGGAGAGGGAGAGATTTTGGGAGATGTTAAGGGAATACATAGGAACCTTTGAACCAAGTGAGAGAGTAATTGTGGTAGGGGACCTAAATGCTAAAGTAGGAGAAATATTTAGAGAGGGATTGGTAGGTAAGTTTGGGGTGCCAGGTGTAAATGATTATGGGAGCCCTTTAAATTTTGTATAGAATGGGGTTTAGTTATCGGTAATACATATTTTAAGAAAAAGAGTATAAATAAGTATACAAGATATGATGTAGGGCAAAATGAGAGTAGTTTGTTGGACTATGTATTGGTAGATAATAGACTGTTGAGTAGACTTAAGGATGTACATATTTATAAAGGGGCCAGATATATCAGATCACCTTTTAGTTGTAGCTACAGTGAGAGTAAAAGGCAGACGGGATACAAGGAAAATAGAAGCAGCAAGTAAGAGAGAGGTGAAGGTTTATAAACTAAAAGATGAGAGAGTTAGATTAAGATATAAACAGCTATTGGAGGATAGATGGGCTAGCGAGAGTATAGGCAATGGGGTCGAAGATGTATGGGGTAGGTTTAAAAATGTAGTGTTAGAGTGTTCAGGAGAAGTTTGTGGTTACAGGAAAGTGGGTGCAGGAGGGATGAAGAGCAATTGGTGGAATGATGATGTAAAGAGAGTAGTAAGGGAGAAAAGTTAGCATATGAGAGGTTTTTACAAAATAGAAGTGATGCAAGGAGGGAAGAGTATATATAGAGAAAAAGAGAGGTTAAGAGAGTGGTGAAGCAATGTAAAAAGAGAGCACATGAGAGAGTGGGTGAGATGTTATCAACAAATTTTGTTGAAAATAAGAAAAAGTTTTGGAGATTAACAAGTTGAGGAAGCCTAGAGAACAAATGGATGTGTCAGTTAAAACTAGGAGAGGAGAGTTATTAAATGGAGAATTAGAGGTATCAGGAAGATACCTCTAAATGTTGATGAAGATAGGGAAGCTGTGATTTCGTGTATAGGACAAGGAGGAATAACATCTTGTAGGAGTGAGGAAGAGCCAGTTGTGAGTTTCGGGGAAATTCGTGAGGCAGTAGGTAAAATAAAAGAGGGTAAGGCAGCTGGGACTAATGGGATAAAGATAGAAATGTTAAATGCAGGTGGGTATATAGTTTTGGAGTGGATGGTGCTTTTATTTAATAAATGTATAGAAGAGAGTAAGGTACCTAGGGATTTGCAGAGAGCATGCATAGTTCCTTTGTATAAAGGCAAAGAGCACAAAAGAGAGTGCAAAAATTATAGGGGAATGAGTCTGTTGAGTATACCTGGTAAAGTGTATGGTAGAGTTATTTTTTAAAGAATTAAGAGTAAGACGGAGAGTAGGATAATCGATGAACAAGGAGGCTTTAGGAAAGGTAGGAGGAGTGTGGACCAAGTATTTACAGTGAAACATATAGGTGAACAGTATTTAGATAAGGGTAAAGAGGTTTTTGTGCCATTTATGGATTTGGAAAAGGAGTATGACAGGGTGGATAGGAGGGCAGTGTGGCAGATGTTGCAGGTGTATAGTATAAGAGGTAGGTTACTGAGAGCCGTGAGAAGTTTTCACGAGGATAGTGAGGCTCAGGTTAGAGTGTGTAGGAAAGAAGGAGATTATTTCCCAGTAAAAGTAGGCCTTAGAACAGGATGTGTGATGTCACCGTGGTTGTTCAATATATTTATAGATGGGGTTGTCAGAGAAGTGAATGCGAGGGTCTTGGCAAGTGGTGTGGAGTTAAAAGATAAAAAATCAAACACAAAGTGGGAGTTGTCACATTTGCTTTTTGCTGATGACACTGTGCTTTTGCGAGATTCTGAAGAGAAGTTGTAGAGGTTGGTGGGTGAATTGGTAGGGAATGTAAAAGAATAAAATTAAAAGTGAATATAGGAAAGAGTAAGGTTATAAGGATAACAAAAAGATTAGGTGATGAAAGATTGGATATCATATTGGAGGGAGAGAATATGGAGGAGGTGAATGTATTCAGATATTTGGGAGTGGACGTGTCAGCGGATGGGTCTATGAAAAATAAGGTGAATTATAGAATTGATGAGGGGAAAAGGGTGAGCGGTGCACTTAGGAGTCTGTGGAGACAAAGAACTTTGTCCTTGGAAGCAAAGAGGGGAATGTATGAGAGTATAGTTATACCAACGCTCTTAAGTGAGTGTGAAGCATGGGTGATTGAATGTTGCAGCGAGAACGCTGGAGGCAGTGGAGATGTCATGTCTGAGGGCTATGTGTGGTGTGAATATAATGCAGAGAATTAGAACATCAGAACATAAGAAAGAAGGAACACTGCAACAGGCCTACTGACCCATGCGAAGCAGGTCCATGTGTCTCCCACCGGATTAGCCCAATGACCTCCTCCCCGGATAAGCCCAATGACCCACCCAGTCTGGTTACCTCCACTCAAGGATGGAGCACGGCACCAGACCCAGCAGCACAAGCTAGTCAGGTCCAACTCACACCCACCCTCACCCACTCATGTATTTATCTAACCTATTTTTAAAACTACACAACGTTTTAGCCTGAATAACTGTACTCAGGAGTTTGTTCCACTCATCCACGACTCTATTACCAAATCAGTGCTTTCCTATATCCTTCCTGAATCTGAATTTTTCCAACTTGAAACCATTGCTGCGAGTCCTGCCTTGGCTGGAAATTTTCAGCACGCAATTTACATCCCCTTTATTTATTCCTGTTTTCCATTTATACACCTTGATCATATCCCCCCTAATTCTACGCCTTTCTAGAGAGTGCAGATTCAGGGCCCTCAGTCTATCCTCATAGGGAGGATTTCTGATACATGCGATCATCTTTGTCATCCTCCTCTGTACGTTTTCCAGAGCATTTATATCCATTCTGTAATACGGTGACCAGAACTGAGCAGCATAGTCTAAATGAGGCCTAACCAAGGATATATAGAGTTGAAGAACAACCTGAGGACTTCTATTATTTATTCTTCTAGATACGAAGCCAAGAATTCTGTTAGCTTTATTGCGAACACTAATGCACTGTTGTCTTGGTTTTAGATTACTGCTAACCAGAACTCCTAAATCCTTTTCCCAATCAGTAGTATTAAGATCTACATTATTTAGTTTATATGTGTCATGGTTATTTAACTGTCCAACATTTAAAACTTTGCATTTGTCAATATTAAACTGCATCTGCCACTTCTCCGACCATTGCATCAGTCTATTCAAATCATCCTGGAGTGCTCTAGTGTCCTCATTAGAATGAATTGGACGGCCTATTTTGGTGTCATCAGCAAATTTGCTTATGTCGCTATTTATTCCCTCATCTATGTCGTTTACGTAAATTGTGAACAACAAGAGGCCCAACACTGACCCCCGAGGAACACCGATTGTGACGTGCCCCCATTCTGATTTCTCCCCATTTATGCAAACTCTCTGCTGCCTATTTGTCAGCCATGCCTCTACCCAGGAAAAATTTTCTCCTCCTATTCCGTGTGCCTTAAGTTTCCTCAGTAGCCTCTGATGTGGAACTCTATCGAAAGCCTTACTGAAGTCCATATACACAATATCATATTCATTACCATGATCTACCTCCTCAAACACATTAGTGAAAAAGTTAGTAAATTCGTATGACAGGAACGCCCCTTTGTAAAACCGTGTTGAGAATCATTAATCAATCTGTGCCTGTCAAGATGGCTACGAATTGCTCCGGAAATTATTGATTCCATAAATTTTCCCACTATGGAGGTAAGGCTTATTGGTCTAAATTTCGAAGCCAAGGACCTGTCACCTGCCTTGTAAATAGGTATTACATTTGCCATTTTCCACTTATCAGGCACTATGCCAGTTTGTAGTGATATGTTAAAAAGATTAGCCAGTGTTATGCTAAGTTCCTCTTTACATTCCTTTAACACCCTTGCAAACAGTTCATTAGGGCCTGGGGATTTGTTAGGTTTTAGTTTCTCTATTTGTCTGAGGACCATGTCACTAGTTACCGCAATCGTACATAGTTTATTATCCTGTTCTACATAATCTATTATTTCAGAAATATCGCTAGTATTTTCCTGGGTGAAAACTGAGAGGAAGTAGGTATTGAGAATTTCACACATATCCTTATCACTGTCAGTGATCTGACCAGAGTTACTCTTAAGTGGGCCAATCTTGTCCCTAATCTTACTTCTGTATACCTGAAAGAATCCTTTAGGGTTAATCTTTGAATCCCTTGCGACCTTAGCCTCATAATCCCTTTTTGCTTTTCTTATTCCTTTCTTTATTTCTCTCTTTAATTGAATATATTGATTTCTTAACTGCCCATCCCCTCTTTTGATACGCCTATATATGCTTCTCTTTTGACCAATGAGATGTTTTAATCTATTGCTCATCCATTTGGGATCATTTTTGTTAGATATAATTTCCCTACTCGGAACAAAAGTTGTCTGGGCAGCTAGAACTATGCTCTGAAAAACGTCATATTGGCAAGCAAGATCACCTACCTGACCCATAGTCAGGACATCCCAATTTAGCCCACCCAGGTAATTTTTCAGTCCCATGAAGTCGGCCAAGCGAAAATCTGGGACAGATTTGATTGCAGTTATCTGGGTAATTCCATGATATATTGAAACTTAGTGATTTGTGATCACTTTCCCCATGCTCATGATTAACCTCAAGATTATTAATCAGTGAATCTTTGTTGGCAAGAACCAAGTCAAGCAGATTGTTTCCTCAAGTTGGTTCTGTCACAACCTGTTCTAAAAAGCAATCCTGAACCATATCAAGAAAGTCACTAGACTCAAGATTTCCTGTCATATTGTTCCAATCAATTTGTCTAAAGAATTCGTAGTTTGGAAGTTAGGAGGAGGTGTGGGATTGCCAAAACTGTTGTCCAGAGGGTTGAGGAAGGTTTGTTGAGGTGGTTCGAACATGTAGAGAGAATGGAATGAAACAAAATGGCTTCGAGAGTGTATAAATCTGTAGTGGAGGGAAGGCGGGGCAGGGGTCGGCTTAGAGGAAAGGTTGGAGGGAGGGGGTAAAGGAGGTTTTGTGTGCGAGGGGCTTGGACTTCCAGCAGGCATGCGTGACCGTATTTGATAGGAGTGAATGGAAACAAATGGTTTTTAATATTTGACGTGCTGTTGGAGTGTGAGCAAAGTAACATTTATGAAGGGGTTCAGGGAAACCGGCAGGCCGGACTTGAGTCCTGAATTAGGGGTGTTACTTTTGCAGCTTTATAAACTGTAATGTAAAGCACCTCTCTGACAAGACAGTGATGGAGTGAATGATGATGAAAGTTTTTCTTTTTCTGGCCACCCTGCCTTGGAGGGAATTGGCCGATGTGTTAATAAAATAAATTATATGCAATGTGCATTCAAGTTAAATGTTATCGTTACTCGTTTTTTTTTTTCATTTAGGGGCGACACTTTCTAAAAATATATTGAAATGAAAGGTCATTTCTTTTCTTTTAGGCAAAAGTTTATCTGATTAAAGTACAGGAATATTACGTTGTAAGAAAGTTATACACACATTAATCTATTTTCACCTCCATGTTTGTGGAAGAACGACGTCTTCCTCATACGACACGCATGGCTTACGGAGGAAAGATTCTTTTCCACTTCCCCATGGACAATAGAAGAAATAAATAGGAACAAGAGCTATTTAGAAAAAGGAGAAAAACCTAGATGTATGTATATATATATATATATATGCATGTGCGTGTCTGTGAAGTGTGACCAAAGTGTAAGTAGGAGTAGCAAGATATCCCTGTTATCTAGCGTGTTTATGAGACAGAAAAAGAAACCAGCAATCCTACCATCATGCAAAACAGTTACAGGTTTCTGTTTCACAGTCATCTGGCAGGACGGTAGTACTTCCCTGGGTGGTTGCTGTCTACCAACCTACTACCTAAAGGAAGTACAGTGCCTGCACTCTGAAGGAGGGGTGTTAATGTTGCAGTTTAAAAACTGTAGTGTAAAGCACCCTTCTGGCAAGACAGTGATGGAGTGAATGATGGTGAGAGTTTTTCTTTTTCGGGCCACCCTGCCTTGGTGGGAATCGGCCAGTGTGATAATAAATAAATATATATATATATATATATATATATATATATATATATATATATATATATATAATTCCAAGTGGCTTCGTGATTTCTCACATTATCAAGGAACTGTAAAAATTAAAGATTATCAGAATGGCATATAAAGTCGAGATTACACATCGAGGTCAACTTACAACACCTGACCTTCTTATGATGATGTAGGTGGTCAAGGACATGTCAAACACAGTTAATAATGTACCAAGGCTTTAAGATTTTAACTTTTTATATGTATCTTAAATTCCTCCTGAATTTTATTAATTGTAAATGAATTCCCTTTATATAATCCTAAAGCAATATTCACATTAATTTCAAAACTATTTTTTATGAAACTTGATTCTGTTATATTTCTCTCAACCATTGACTTACTAGATATAACTTTCTCAGCCTTTTAAAAATTAATTGGATGGTTAACGATCAATAGGGTACCCATCGTTAAATCAGTACCTTGGTTCACTGACCAATCACAGACAAGCCCGACAAGTTGAAGCAATGTGGTTCACTTGCGGTAAACATTGGCAGACTTGCCCAGCTGCTGGCTGAGTGCGGTGTGCTCTCTGGCTTTGCCATCTGTCTTCGTGGTGTACACTTTTTACTGTATCTGTACATATTGTACATACCTGTATATACGGGTGAAGGCAAATATACATTACAGTCTACTGCTGAGTTTGTTTCCTCCAGTTCCCATTATGACCAGGTCTCACAGGCCGTTTATTACCTGTGTTCCTAATACATATTAATTATCATACACATCATTTATCATATACATCATGGGATATCATATGCATTATGAGTTATACACATGAGTTATCATACACAATAAGAGTTATCATACACCATGAGTTATACACACCAGGAGTTATCATACACATCATTAGGTATCATACACACTATGAGTTTTCATACACAACATTAATTACCATACACATGAGTTATCATACACATGAGTTATACACATGAGTTATCATACACATGAGTTATACACATGAGTTATCATACACATGAGCTATACACATGAGTTATCATACACCATGAGTTATACACACCAAGAGTTATACACCATGAGTTATACACACCAAGAGTTATACACATAAGAACATAAGAACATAAGAAAAGGAGGAACACTGCAGGAGGCCTGCTGGCCCATACTAGGCAGGTCCTTTACAATTCATCCCACTAACAAAACATTTGCCCAACCCAATTTTCAATGCCACCCAAGAAATAAGCTCTGATGTGAAAGTCCCACTCAAATCCAACCCCTCCCACTCATGTACTTATCCAACCTAGATTTGAAACTACCCAAAGTCCCAGCCTCAATAACCCAACTAGGTAGACTGTTCCACTCATCAACTACCCTATTTCCAAACCAATACTTTCCTATGTCCTTTCTAAATCTAAACTTACCTAATTTAAATCCATTACTGCGCGTTCTCTCTTGGGAAGACATCCTCAAGACCTTATTAATATCCCCTTTATTTATACTATTTTCCCCTTTAAATACCTTCGATCAGGTTCCCCCTCATTCTTCGTTTAAAAATGTAAATTGTAACTAGGTCTTTTAATCTTTCTTTTAAAAGGGAAAATTTCTGATGCTTTGTATTAATTTTGTCCTCCTACGTGTGTTTTCTAAAGAAATTTTGTCCTTTTGTAATACGGAGACCGAACTGAGCTTTCATTAAACTGGTGAGGCCTTACTAATGATGTTTTAAAGCTGAGTATGGGCCTCTGGGATTCTGTTGCTTACACTTCTTGATATTTAAAACCCCGTTTAAACTATTTGCCTTATTACGTACGGGCCCCTTAGGCAATTTCTGTCTTTGGGTTAAGGTTGCTGCTCACCAAACCCCCAAAATCCTTCTTGGGAATCTGTATTGCTAAGTTCTACATCATTTAATTTTTTAAGTACTAGTGTTATGGGCACTCCCCAAACTCGAACTTGCATTTTTCTACATTGAACTGCATCTGCCACTTTTCTGACCAAGAATAGAGTTTGTTTAAATCCTCTGAAGTTCCCTAACATCTACGTTTGAATCAATTATCCTACCTATCTTTGTGTCATCGGCGAATTTGCTCATATCACTAGTAATTCCCTCATCAAGATCATTGATATATATTATAAACAACAACGGGCCCAAGATGATCCCTGTGGAACGCCACTTGATTACAGATCCCCACTCGGATTTAACCCCATTTATGGACACTCTCTGCTTCCTGTCAGTGAGCATGACTCGATCCACGAGGCACTTTTCCCCAATGCATGAGCTGCCACTTTCTTTAACAGTCTATGGTGCGGAACTCTATCAAAAGCCTTACTAAAATCTAAGTAAATAATATCAAATTCTTTATTGTGGTCAACAGCCTCAAAAGCTTTACTGAAGAAAGTTAATAAATTAGTTAGACAAGACGGCCTCTTGTGAATCCATGCTGAGTATCATTAATCAAGCTATGCTTATCGAGATGGCTTCTTATAATCTCAGCTATAATTGACTCTAGTAATTTGCCTACAATTGAGGTCAGGCTTATTGGGCGGTAATTTGACGGTAACGACTTGTCCCCTGTTTTAAAAATAGGAGTTACATTAGCCATCTTCCACATATCAGACACTACACCTGTTTGAAGAGATAAATTAAAAATATTAGTTAATGGTTCACAGAGTTCCATTTTGCATTCCTTAAGAACCCTTGAAAAAACCTCATCAGGACCTGGCGACTTATTTTGCTTCAGTCTGTCTATCTGCCTCACAACCATCTCACTAGTGACTGTGATGTTACATAATTTATCTTCTTCTAGCCCACTGTAAAATTAATTACTGGAATATTGTTAGTGTCTTCCTGTGTAAAAATGAGAGAAAATAATTATTTAAAATCAAGCACATTTCATTCTCTTTGTCAGTAGGTGCCCATAGTTATTTTTAAGGGGACCTATCTTATCTCTAACTTTTGTTCTATAGACCTGGAAAAAACTTTTTGGGTTAGTTTTAGAATCCCTAGCAACTTTAATTTCATAGTCCCTTTTAGCTTTTCTTATCCCCTTTTTAATGTCCCTCTTAATGTCAATATATGATTCATAAGATGACCCTCACCTCTTTTGATACGCCTATACTTCCTTTCTTTTGCCTAGTAGATATTTGAGCCTATTATTCATCCATTTTGGGTTATTCTATTTGATTAATTTCTTTATATGGGATAAACGCTCTTTGTGCAGCATGTATATAGTGTTCGTAAAACTGTCATATTGATAGCTTCTTCGTTACCCATCAACAGATGATAGTGTTTATAAGCCCTCGTATCTGCTAAGCGAAAATCTGGGACTGTTACTGAGTTATCGCTACTAACGTACTTCATTCATGCTAAATGTAATTGATTGTGGTCGCTAGCACCCAGATCCTCAGAAATTTCTAAATTATTAACAAGGATTCATTGTTTGCTTTAACTAAGTCAAGCAGGTTATTTCCCTTGGTAGGTTCTGTCACAAATAGCTTCTAAAACAATCACTGAAATACTTTAAGAAGTCGTATGATTCTAATTCCCAGTCACAGTCAAGAAATTCCAATCAACCATGACTAAAGTTAATAGTCTCCTAGAATTACTACATATCGTGCATTGTGGCTTAAAACAATTTTTCCCATTGTAGTTTCCCTTGGTCTATCTAAGTTTGGGGGAACGGTATATCACTCTAAAATCAGTTTTTCATGCCCTCTGTAAATTCTTTCCCAAACAGACTCTGTATGTGTTACTTCAGGACTTATAATACCGTTTTTATGCAAACAGTTTCAAGCGATTCGGACATACAATGCCACCCAACCCCCCTCCAATACTTCTATCTTCTTGGGAACAATTTAAAACCTGAATATGACATTCCGCAGCATGTCCCGACCTTTTTGAATTAAACCACGCTCAGTTAAGGCAAATACATCAATGTTAAATACACTAGCATAACATTCTCAAACTGGTCCATTCTTATTCCTAGCACTACGGCAATTAGCATAATAACATTGAAACATTGAACTAAGATCTCCTTTCTTTTACCCTTCCTGCTCTATTTCTATTCTTTCTACTAACACCTATTACTGTCCTTATCACCCAAGGTCCCTGGCTTTTCACAATATCTATCTCGTTTCTTATTATTACTAGTTTCCCCTAGAACTCGTAATATTACTACACTGGGATTCATGTTTCTGCCAAAACCCATCCACTAAACTATTCCTAGTTTATAGTCCTAATGCTCCCTCACTGCCAGTTGCCAGTGAATCCCACCCCACACCTAGATAAGTGAACCCTTCCCTAGCAAACATGTCATTTCTGCCATAGAAGAGTCCCAGTTGTCAATGAATGTTACTGCATTTTCCTTACAGTATTTGTCCAGCCAGCAATGACACCAATTGCCCCTGGACAACCATTCATTTCCAAATCCCCTCCTTGGCCAAAATACCACATATGAGAGGGTTCCCTCACCCTTACTTTCTAATTATTTCTATTGCTGACCTATACCTGCAAATATCAATCAGGTCCTCACTTCCTACGTCTGTGCAACTCATCGTTGCCTCACAGCACTGAGAACAGATATTGTAGGATTGCCTCCCATTACCTTTCATGATGTCATCAGACGGCTAACTATAACCTCCATCCCAGCCCCAGGAAAGCAAACTCTCGTTCCTACCTCCTGTCCTTCAAGCAGAACGCCCTATCCATATACCTAACTTGGCTATCCCCAACAACCAACACAAATATTCTTACCTTCCTTATGTCTTTCGTCGTCTCGTTTCCCAGTAGTCGAACTCACATTCGTCGGGTAGGCATGAGAATGTATTTGGATGTTTCCACAACAGTTTCCACGGCAGTCTCTTTTTCTTCATCGTTTCTCCTTTCCATTCATCTTCTGATCGATCAACTTCTTTCCCTGCTGTCCCGGCCACTGACCAGTTTCCCTTCTTGACCTGAGGGGACTCAAAAAGGAGGACTGCTACGAATCTTCTTGTTTCCTCGTCAGTCGCCGAATTTTCATATTCGCCAACCTCAATTCTCCTTAAGTGTTGTAAAAGTTGCTCGATGGAGGGCATCTTGCTTCAATTCTAGACGGAGCGCGACAAACGGGTCTTCACAGAGCCAGGTACAGTCAACACTGCGCAAAAGCCAACTCAATCAGGAGCTTACTGGCGCAGCACGTCCGCAAGGGCCCAATAGCGATGCGAACACCATGAGTTATAACACCAAGAGTTATCATAAACATCATTTAGGGTATCATACATGGAGTTTTCAGCACAACATTTAATTTCCATACTCAATGAGTTTTATTACAATGAGTTATACACATCATGAATTTATGTACTCATAATGTGTATGATAAAAAAATGTAATAAAGACTGCTCTTCTCAGTGTATTATACTGGAGATTTATACTCATAAAAATAAATGCAAGTGTGTGTTTATATATTCTATATAGAATGGTTATAATTTGACTTAATTTTTTAAAAGGGTGAACCGGGTGGTAAGCCAACGGAAGACTCGGTCAGATTGACCAAAGACTCCATCGGTGGGTCATGATACACTTGTGTGTTTCCTTGACATATCTAACCTAAAACTGTGTTATACATTCTGTTGAAACTGCTGCCCCCTGATGGCTCCAACCATCTTGTTCCCTGTGTTTATCTCATAACAATAAAAAGGTTATCATAAGCTCGTTTAAATCAATAGGAAGCCCTTAACATAGCTTGTAAAACCTTGTGTAAAATAAAAAACACCCCATGTCTAGAGTCTAATATGCAAAGCGGGTATTGTATATATACTGGCGCTCTAAGAAAGAGTCAGGTGGAGTATCTTGTCTTCACTGACTCCTTGAGAGACGGAACATTTAAGGAATAAAATGTATCTTGAAATAAGTGAATTTTCACCATAAGTATGTGTAACAGGCCAGTATACATGGTGTGGTGTAGTATGTAAGTATACGGAAGGGAATATTTAGGATATTTTTCTTCGTGGAAATCTAGTGATAAGGATATAATCATTGTATATACACACAGTGTGTTTGTACTATAACTGCTGCTCTCATGTATATATACAAAGTGTGTGTCAGTGGATCCTCATATTTCGAAACGTATCGTTTATCGAACTCTTCGAAAATTAGAACCCTTTTTCGTACCAACTTGTCCTTATTATCAAACTCGCCCTTATTTTCGAACCACCGGGTACTGGAACTGTCCGGCAGCCCACTCTGTCTGTGTCCCATTGCAGGTGCCGTGAGCCAGGTCTGGTTTTGTTGATGTCTGAGTACACTAACTGGCTCTCATTCAAACATTTTACGGATTATTTCTGTTTAGTGCTTGTGGGACTGTGAAATAGCTACAATGGGCCCAAAGTAACTTGCTAGTGGTACCCCGTGGTTATGGAAGTGGAAACACTATAGATGTGAGAAGGAAATAATTAAAATGTATTTTTTTATGTGAATTTTTTGGGTTTCTGGAACGGATATTCATTTCCATTATTTCTTATGGGAAATATTGCTTCGTTTTAGGACTTTTCGAATTAAGAACTAACTCCTGGAATGGTTAAGTTTGATATTTGAGGTTCCACTGGCATATATATATATTTATATTTATTATATATATTTTTATTTATATATATATATATATATATTAATTATATAATATATATATATATATATATATATATATATGTGCTATCCGCCATCTCATTCCCTATGCATCCATGCTGAGCTTCACCCGTCATCCCAAGCTGGCACGCCCTCCCACGCCCATAATATTCAGCAAATGTCACAATGTGTGCTGAGTTCCCAGGAATCTCCAGGACACAGCCACGTGTGGAAATGTCCACGAGGCATTTGTCAGGGGTGCCACGGGGAGTGTGCAATCAGTCCCTCAAGTCGCAAAAATTGTGCACACAGTGGATGTCTAGGTTTCTGGTAGGGCTCCAGCTGGAAACACCAACAGACCTCCCGACAGAACAGACTGCACTCGGCTTCACCTATACAGAGGCACCGTAAAATCTGCTTCAAATAAACTTTCAACTGGACGCTGATACACATCCCCATTGCAAACTCGCCCTCAAGCTCCATCGATTGCTAACCTCTGGATGAAAAGTGGCCCATTTGGGGGGGATGCCCCTATAATCACACAGATCCTGGCTACAACCTAGTTCTATTTGGCAATGCTTGTCTGCTGTCCCACCGAGGAGGGTCACGTCCCTAGCAACATCTGTTTATTAGACAATAAATGCATTCCTGGAGATGTCAACTCATCTGTTTTACTCTAGGGCTACAAACACCCACCTAAAAATGCCAAGAAACAGTACACCTGATGCCTCAAAAATCAGAGCCCAATTAGTAAAAAAATAGAAAGGGGAAATACTGCTGGGGCCCATGAGTGGACTTATAACCAGTGAGGATACCATCCACAATACTCCTAAGGGAGTCATTACATCACAAGCAACCTGAAGTCAAGATCCACCAGGGCTCCAGTACCAACATTGACCTCTGACAGTGTAGTAGGTGAAGAACATTAAACCCTACTGGAAGCTTATGTGTATACAGCCAACCATGTCATTTCACAGGATCAGCGGGAGGTTTACTGGTTTAATGCCATACACTAAAAACAAAATGCTCAGTCCACCACTTGGTGATGTTTCAGAGAACTGTTGTCCGAATAACCGAAATTTTCCAACATGTTGCTGGGCTGGTGGCTGGTGTCCCGCGAGGCCATTTGATCCTCTTCTTTAGTGCATATCACTATGTGTCCTCCGGAAAAAAATACAGTGGAACCTCAAATTTCGAACGTATGTTTATCGAACTCTTGAAAATGAACCCTTTTTTCGAACAACTTTGTCCTTATTATCGAACCTCGCCCCTATTTTCGAACCACCGGGTATGGACCTGTCGGCAGCCCACTCAGTCTGTTTGTCCACCATGCAGGTTGCGTGAGACAGTCTGTTTTGTTGATGTTATGAGTGAACACTAACCTGCGCTCTCATCAAACATTTTATTGATATGTCATTGTTAGTGATTGTGGACTGTGACTGAAAAAAGCTACAATGGGCCCAAGAAACTTGCTAGTGGTACCCCTGTGGTAAAGAAAAGTGTGAAACAATATTGATGTGAAGAAGGAAATAATAAAATGTATTTTTTTAATGTGAATATTTTTGGGTTTCTGGAACAGATTAATTTCTTTTTCCAGTATTTCTTATGGAAATATTGCTTCGCTTTCAGACTTTTCGAATTTAGAACTAACTCCTGAACTGATTAAGTTTGATATTTGAGGTTCCACTGTATATACCCTGCTGCACTGTCCAGTATTGTTTATTTATTTAAATCCACTCATTCGTGGATGAGTAAATAAATATATTTATATATATATATATATATATATATATATAATATTATATATTTTATATATATATATTTTATTTATATATATATATATATATAGGGAGGTACCACCTCTAGAACTGTCCTAGGGACCTCACCCCTCAGAGGAAGAATAAACTTGCTTCAGGAAAAACTCAAGGTTCTCCTGAAGCTGCTTGAGAATTTTCTCCTACCACCCCCTATATTTCAAGTATGTTTTTTTTTAAAGACAAAATACATTGGCCAAACATTCACAAAAATACAATAGAAAGTAAAACAACATAGGTAACTCAGAGTTACATCTTGAATACTTCGTCCAGCTCCCCGGGGGTGGGCCGCATCCCCAGAATGCTGCAGGCATTTCCTCTCTGGATCGCAACACGGGAGTCTCTGAAAGAGGAAGCTGGTCGCCCTGTGGGCCTTGGTTTCTATGATGACCCTTTTTCACCCAGCTCTTTGAGGAACTTTAGAGCACACTTGCCCCATGCTCCAAGAGTCTCCAACCCTATTGGAATGAAGTTATAGCAAGGGGAAAGGTCTTCATATTTTCGGATCTTCTGGATCTCCCTGTGGCTGGCAGCTCCACCCCCTTCCACTATGGAGTAGGGCAAGTAGTGTCTGCCAATGTGGCAGCACAGGTGTAGTCCCAGGCAATCTGCTTTCCATCCTTCCAGGGTAGCATAGTGGCTCCATGGGGGCGCTTTTGACTTCCATCAGACCTCTTGTATTTGGGGGTTCCCGTTGAGCTGGGCAACGGGCTGGGGCGAGGCTTTCTTTATGATTTTCATTGACCTCCTAATATCTGGCATACTTCCCTTCTGCTGTGTGACACACGAGGCATGAAGTCCGAATTGATCAGCTGTCGCCCTGCCGCAAATACACCATTGTTGGGTTTGAGGAGGGGGTAAGCTAGGCGAAGAGCAGCACCAATCTGAATGGCATTGGGTCGAAAACGGGTGCCCAGGACGAATTGGGAACAGCAACAGGAAATCTCCTGAGTGTGGTGCCTTCACTG
Source organism: Cherax quadricarinatus (assembly GCF_026875155.1). NCBI lineage: Eukaryota > Metazoa > Arthropoda > Malacostraca > Decapoda > Parastacidae > Cherax > Cherax quadricarinatus. Next base: position 32,247,547 of record NC_069424.1, read on the forward strand.
CCAGGAGACGAGCTTTGTCCTTCCTGAAGCATTGGAGAGCATTGTGTTGGCGATTTTTTTCCATGATGGGTTTGTCCAGTGGGACTGTTTGTGCTGTTTGGGGGGAGCTGGTCTACGGGAGGAGTCTGTAAGGGTGTTCCACCGAATCGCTGCTTCAGTAACCTGGGGTCTGAGCTCCTACAACGTCTCTCAAGCGTTTGGGAACTATCTTCTTGACTAATGCACTGGAAGCCAAACACGAAGACAGAAAAGCGGTAAAGAAAACATTGTTGCTTTGCGCACCCCTATACCTTCCAGTCGCACTAGGAGGGTTGCCTGATCCATTGCTGTTTCCTCTAGTGACAGGTTCAGTGCCTTCTTTAAAGTTGATCTCAGGTGTGTGTCATATTCATCGAGTGCTTGGTTGTCAAAAGAGGGTGCACACCTCAGGCAGCAAGTGAGTCTTGGCATAGTAAGACACCTTGTGAGGAGATACAGAGCATCATGAGCATCAAGATCATTATTCTCTCCTCCATTCTCTTCAGGTCATTCAATTTGTCCCTGAAGAGAGTGTCGATGGCCTGGTGACCCAGTGGTGCTCTCAAGAGGGTACTGCTGGACAGAGTGGTAGTAGAGACTTCTGGGAGGATTCTTCACACAGCATTGATTATTTCCTGGTTTGCTGTGATGATTTCACACTTGGAGGGATTGAGGATGAGTCCCAAGTCTCCTCCCTGTGTTTTAACCAGTTGTAGGTCCCCTACCAGGGACTCTTCAGTACCTGCCAGAGTGCCATCATCCAGGTACCAGATATTGAGCTCACTGCATAGGCTGGAAGTTAGTTCTCTTACTGCCAAGCAGAAGAGAAGTGGAGTGAGTGGGTCACCCTGCTGACACCCTCTTGATGATTGAATTTCATGTTCTCCAAACAAAAGAATTGAGGGTTTCTGTAGCCGGCTGAAATAAAGGGGAAAAAGACTGGGGAACCGATCCCAAAACAGCTGGCAAGAACAGCATCTCTCTTCACCATTTTAAAGGCATTTCTAAAATCAAGTTTGACTATGGCCTTATCTTCTGATAGGTCCCTGATGTAGGCCCTTGCGGCATGAGCTGCGGCATCACTGCCTTGAGAGACCCCAAAGCCCAGTTGGTGTGGCCTGGAGTAAGTGGCAGCTTCTAGGCGAATGTTTCTTACTGCTGCTTTGACAACCGAGATGGCGAAGAGTGTTTCCAACCACAATGGGTCTGATTCCCCCTCCCTATTCTTCAAAGCACATAGTGAGGCTCCAAAAAAAGAAAGGTTTAATTTCTTCTGGGATTCACCCAGCCAGGCAATTGACGAAAGTTGTTAACTTGGTGAGAAAATTGATGCAGATTCACTGAGTACTGGATTTCCCATCTCTTTGAGGTGCTGAGGTCGAATTCCAGTGTAACCCCCTGCAGATCTGCTGGAAATGACACGATCGCCTTATAGACTTCCGATTCTGGCAAATTAATTGTTCAGTGATGGGTCTTCCTCAGGGTTGTCGTTGATGGCTATGGTGTCCCTGGTTTGGGTTTGCTTGTCTTTTAGGCTTGGGCCATGGTCTCATTTTTGGGGGGCTACAGTGTCGTCACTTGTAATTATTCTCATGCTCCCACTGTGTTACCTTCTTTGATTTTTTTTTGCTAACCTGTGCGCAGATTTCCTCGTTTTCAGTGGGATTTTTCTTGGGTCTACCTCTTTGATTCCTGCGATGATGGGGCAGAGAGACACAATTATCCGTTCTTGGGTAGTTGCGCACTGCCTTGATAACTGACGTGGTTAGCAGTTTGTTCTCATCTTCAGGAACTGCAAGACAGACATTGCCGAACAAGAGTAGGTTGCGCCATGCTTGGATGGTGCCCTCGGGCTTCTAAGTTGGTGGAACCTCTTTCACCTACTTAAGGGAAAGGTCTGTGTATTTCCCCGCTGCATATGGGCGAGCCGCTTTAAAGGGGTGAGGATAGTGTACTGCTAGCATGGATTTGAATGCCCAAAAGAAGGTTATCGCAAGTGACGAGGTTGCCATTGGGAATTGTCATCTGCCTATGGAGGCTGTGGGCTGGGTCTCTGCTGGGGGCATATGTGATCCCGCACACCCATTAATGTGTGCACGAATGCGGCCATCCCTGTTGCGTGCTCCCAAACTCTCCCACACACCTGACATGTGCCTCTTTTTTCATTTTTGGGTGCATTGTTTCCCTGGCTTTGTGGCTGGCTGGCTTCATCATCTGCCATACCTCAAACTGTGTGGTAAGCCCAGGCTGAAGGGAAAATGACACATGGCACATACCGCATGTGGTTCATGGTGGTGGAGGGGGAGGGGTCTCCCGTCCTTGTGGTGGGCGGTGGAAGAAAGGGAGGGGTGGAAGATGTGTGATGAGGCGGAGTAAGGCACTCACTTATTCCCAGGACAAGTCACTATACACCACAATGCTCTGTGCTCATGTTACTATACACCACTATGCTCTGTGCACAGCCCCCACTATCAACGACACACCACTATACACTACACATGCTATGCGCGTACCATGCACATACTACGCACTGTACACTATAGACTATATACACTATACACACGGTGAACAAATACTCCATTGTTGTAACACGAGCACACGGTGTATGCACGCCTGTTTGAGGAAGGGGGGGGCAGTTTTACCCCTCAACCTCTGCCTCCTCCTCCTCCTCCATGAGGCTTCCCCTCACCGACCTCTCCTACCCATATACATATATGCAACAAGGGCGTATATCAACAACCTGCCTGAGGACAATGCAGTGGTAAAATTAGATTTCAAGAATGCGTTCAATCTCCTGAAAAGAGACGTGGTATTAGCAGCAGTACAAGAACATTTCCCTGGTCTCTTCCCTTTTGTTTCAGCTGGGTATAGCAAGGAATCAATGCTTCTCTTTGGAGAGCATGAAATCACATCATCGGAGGGTGTCCAACAAGGAGATCCTCTTGCACCATTTCTCTTCTGTATAGCAGTTAGGGAAATCACAGTCAGACTGACCAGCGAGCTAAACATCTGGTTCCTAGATGATGGCACACTAGCAGGTACAAAGGAGTCCCTCCTACATGATCTTACACATGTAATGCATAGGGACAGGAAATGGGTCTCGTCCTGAATCCATCCAAATGTGAAATCATCTCAGTCAATCAACAAGTGATAAATGCAGTGAGATCAAAACACCAGGAGCAGCAGTCATTGCCCCACAAAAAGTGTCTTGCTAGGAGCACCTCTGGGAAGCAATGCCATTGACACAATTCTCAGGAAAAATTGGAAGAGTTAAGGAGAATGGAACAACGAATAGGCAATCTGGACACCCACGATGCCCTTTTACCTTCTCACAAAGTGCTTGAGTTTTGCCAGGTTGACATATTTCCTAAGATGTGCACCTTCATATGATAACCCTATACTGTACGAATATGACAGTATTCTGAGGCAGATTTTTTCGAAAGTACTTAACCTTACTCTAGACGACGGGCAGTGGAACCAAGCACACTTCCAGTCAGACTAGGAGGCATTGGTGTCCGCAAGTCATCACAGATTGCGTTACCTGCTTTTCTGTCCTCGTGTATTTCATCCAGAGAGCTTGTAGCAGCGATTCTCCCTGAAAAATCTTAGGGACAAGACTGGAGTCCAGGACCAAAAATTCATTGACGGAGCAATGATCTGGGATAATCTAACGGGCTCTGAAACCAGACCTGCTCCCCCCAACAACTACAAACAATCGCAAATGGGATGGCCAATAGTAGAAAATATAGCCTCAACAATGCTCCAAGTGTGTCAGGCAAGGATAGAGCCTGCCCCCTGGCAGTGAGAGCCCCTCATACTGGGGGCTTTCTGTTGGCTGTTCCCAACTCCAGCCTTGGCACACGCCTCGACCCCCAGACCATCCGCATCGGTGTTGCCCTTCGACTTGCCGCCCCTATTCTCGCCGAAAAGAGGTGTATTTTTTGGCAGTGAAGCAGCAGACCGATTCGGGTACCCATGGTCTTGTGTGCCGTTAAATCCGAGGGAAAAATTGCAAGACATGAGGGGGTTAATAAATTATCAGGAGGAGCCACACAACGCTGGATGCCCAGCAGTAAGGGAGCCACCCCAACTATGCAGATCTGATGGCAGCCAGAAAGCGTCCAGATGGTATCACCCTTCAAGCCTGGGCAGGGTGGGAAGCAGGTGGTGTGGGACTATACATGTGCATCTACCTTGGCTGATACCTATCTCCAATACACCAAGGAGGGAAGGAGGGGCAGCTTTCCAGCTTCAGGGAGTCCCAAAGTCTAGAAAATATGGAGAACTTGCCCATCATTATATGTTTGTTCCCATAGGCTCAGAGACCCTTGGCTCATGGGGAAAGGGGTGCATCTAAATTCCCTTTAAAGGGGCTGGGAAAAAGACTCATCAGGGTAAATAGGGATCCCAGGGCAGCTAGTTTTCTGTTCCAGCGGCTCAGTGCGGCTGTTCAAAGGGGTAATGAATGCTGTATTTTGGGCACACGCCCCCGCTCTGAGGAGCTGGATGAGATTTCGCCTTATAATCGGTGATACACACGTAACAACATGTACCTTATATGCCCCCTTTATATCAACAATGTATCTCTTAAATTTTTCTGTACCATATTATGTAATAAAATATTCCTATTGGTAAAAAAAATATATATTAAAAGAAAAAAAAAAAATGTATATATAACATATATTTTATATATATATATATATATATATATATATATATATATATTATATATATATATATATATATATATATATATATATTTTAATATATATATAAAGTAAAAAATATATAAAAATATATATTATATATTATAATATTTTTATTTTAGTATATATATATATAAAAATATATATATATATATATATATAATATATATATATATATATATATATATTTTATATATATATATATTTATAAACGAGGGGCGGAACAGCAGTTGCTAAATTGACAGTCCAACGCTCTACGTTCTAGGCGGCTAACCCAGGTCTCTAATTAGAGTCCAGGTGTGTGACTGACGGAGAGTCCAGGTGTGTGACTGACGGAGAATCCAGGTGTGTGACTGACGGAGAGTCCAGGTGTGTGACTGACGGAGAGTCCAGGTGTGTGACTGACAGAGAGTCCAGGTGTGTGACTGACGGAGAGTCCAGGTGTGTGACTGACGGAGAGTCCAGGTGTGTGACTGACGGAGAGTCCAGGTGTGTGACTGACGGAGAGTCCAGGTGTGTGACTGACGGAGAGTCCAGGTGTGTGACTGACGGAGAGTCCAGGTGTGTGACTGACGGAGAGTCCAGGTGTGTGACTGACGGAGAGTCCAGGTGTGTGAAAGACGGAGAGTCCAGGTGTGTGACTGACGGAGAGTCCAGGTGTGTGACTGACGGAGAGTCAAGGTGTGTGACTGACAGAGAGTCCAGGTGTGTGACTGGACAGAGAGTCCCGGTGTGTGACTGACAGAGAGTCCAGGTGTGTGACTGACAAAGAGTCCAGGTGTGTGACTGATGGAGAGTCCAGGTGTGTGACTGACGGAGAGTCCAGGTGTGTGACTGACGGAGAGTCAAGGTGTGTGACTGACAGAGAGTCCAGGTGTGTGACTGACAGAGAGTCCAGGTGTGTGACTGACAGAGAGTCCAGGTGTGTGACTGACAAAGAGTCCAGGTGTGTGACTGATGGAGAGTCCAGGTGTGTGACTGACGGAGAGTCCAGGTGTGTGACTGACGGAGAGTCCAGGTGTGTGACTGACAAAGAGTCCAGGTGTGTGACTGAAAGAGAGTCCAGGTGTGTGACTGATGGAGAGTCCAGGTGTGTGAATGATGGAGAGTCCAGGTGTGTGACTGACGGAGAGTCCAGGTGTGTGACTAACAGAGAGTCCAGGTGTGTGACTGATGGAGAGTCCAGGTGTGTGACTGACGGAGAGTCCAGGTGTGTGACTGATGGAGAGTCCAGCTGTGTGACTGACAGAGAGTCCAGGTGTGTGACTGACGGAGAGTCCAGGTGTGTGACTGATGGAGAGTCCAGGTGTGTGACTGACAGAGAGTCCAGGTGTGTGACTGATGGAGAGTCCAGGTGTGTGACTGATGGAGAGTCCAGATGTGTGACTGACGGAGAGTCCAGGTGTGTGACTGACGGAGAGTCCAGGTGTGTGACTGATGGAGAGTCCAGGTGTGTGACTGACAGAGAGTCCAGGTGTGTGACTGATGGAGAGTCCAGGTGTGTGACTGACAGAGAGTCCAGGTGTGTGACTGATGGAGAGTCCAGGTGTGTGACTGACAGAGAGTCCAGGTTGTTGACTGACGGAGAGTCCAGGTGTGTGACTGACAGAGAGTCCAGGTGTGTGACTGATGGAGAGTCCAGGTGCGTGACTGACGGAGAGTCCAGGTGTGTGACTGACGGAGAGTCCAGGTGTGTGACTGACAGAGAGTCCAGGAGTGTGACTGACGGAGAGTCCAGGTGTGTTACTGATGGAGAGTCCAGGTGTGTGACTGACAGAGAGTCCAGGTGTGTGACTGACAGAGAGTCCAGGTGTGTGACTGATGGAGAGTCCAGGTGTGTGACTGATGGAGAGTCCAGGTGTGTGACTGACAGAGAGTCCAGGTGTGTGACTGACAGAGAGTCCAGGTGTGTGACTGATAGAGAGTCCAGGTGTGTGACTGACAGAGAGTCCAGGTGTGTGACTGATGGAGAGTCCAGGTGTGTGACTGATGGAGAGTCCAGGTGTGTGACTGACGGAGAGTCCTGGTGTGTGACTGACGGAGAGTCCAGGTGTGTGACTGACGGAGAGTCCAGGTGTGTGACTGATGGAGAGTCCAGGTGTGTGACTGACGGAGAATCCAGGTGTGTGATTGACAGAGAGTCCGGGTGTGTGACTGATGGAGAGTCCAGGTGTGTGACTGATGGAGAGTCCAGGTGTGTGAATGACGGAGAGTCCAGGTGTGTGACTGACGGAGAGTCCAGGTGTGTGACTGATGGAGAGTCCAGGTGTGTGACTGGCGGAGAGTCCAGGTGTGTGACTGATGGAGACTCCAGGTGTGTGACTGACAGAGAGTCCAGGTGTGTGACTGACAGAGAGTCCAGGTGTGTGACTGATGGAGAGTCCAGGTGTGTGACTGACGGAGAGTCCAGGTGTGTGACTGACGGAGAGTCCAGGTGTGTGACTGATGGAGAGTCCAGGTGTGTGACTGATGGAGAGTCCAGGTGTGTGACTGACGGAGAGTCCAGGTGTGTGACTGACAGAGAGTCCAGGTGTGTGACTGATGGAGAGTCCAGGTGTGTGACTGATGGAGAGTTCAGGTGTGTGACTGATGGAGAGTCCAGGTGTGTGACTGACAGAGAGTCCAGGTGTGTGACTGACAGAGAGTCCAGGTGTGTGACTGATGGAGAGTCCAGGCGTGTGACTGACAGAGAGTCCAGGTGTGTGACTGACAGAGAGTCCTGGTGTGTGACTGATGGAGAGTCAAGGTGTGTGACTGACGGAGTCCAGGTGTGTGACTGATGGAGAGTCCAGGTGTGTGACTGACGGAGAGTCCAGGTGTGTGACTGACGGAGAGTCCAGGTGTGTGACTGATGGAGAGTTCAGGTGTGTGACTGATGGAGAGTCCAGGTGTGTGACTGACAGAGAGTCCAGGTGTGTGACTGACAGAGAGTCCAGGTGTGTGACTGATGGAGAGTCCAGGCGTGTGACTGACAGAGAGTCCAGGTGTGTGACTGACAGAGAATCCAGGTGTGTGACTGATGGAGAGGTCGAGGTGTTTTGACTGATGGAGAGTCCAGGTGTGTGACTGATGGAGAGTCCAGGTGTGTGACTGACAGAGAGTCCAGGTGTGTGACTGACGGAGAGTCCAGGTGTGTGACTGATGGAGAGTCCAGGTGTGTGACTGACGGAGAGTCCAGGTGTGTGACTGACGGAGAGTCCAGGTGTGTGACTGATGGAGAGTCCAGGTGTGTGACTGATGGAGAGTCCAGGTGTGTGACTGACGGAGAGTCCAGGTGTGTGACTGACGGAGAGTCCAGGTGTGTGACTGACGGAGAGTCCAGGTGTGTGACTGACGGAGAGTCCAGGTGTGTGACTGACGGAGAGTCCAGGTGTGTGACTGACGGAGAGTCCAGGTGTGTGACTGACGGAGAGTCCAGGTGTGTGACTGACGGAGAGTCCAGGTGTGTGACTGACAGAGAGTCCAGGTGTGTGACTGATGGAGAGTCCAGGTGTGTGACTGACAGAGAGTCCAGGTGTGTGACTGATGGAGAGTCCAGGAGTGTGACTGGTGGAGAGTCCAGGTGTGTGACTGACGGAGAGTCCAGGTGTGTGACTGACGGAGAGTCCAGGTGTGTGACTGACGGAGAGTCCAGGTGTGTGACTGACGGAGAGTCCAGGTGTGTGACTGATGGAGAGTCCAGGTGTGTGACTGACGGAGAGTCCAGGTGTGTGAATGACAGAGAGTCCAGGTGTGTGACTGATGGAGAGTCCACGTGTGTGACTGATGGAGAGTCCAGGTGTGTGACTGACGGAGAGTCCAGGTGTGTGACTGACGGAGAGTCCAGGTGTGTGACTGACGGAGAGTCCAGGTGTGTGATGGCGGAGAGTCCAGGTGTGTGGACTGATGGAGAGTCCAGGTGTGTGACTGACGGAGAGTCCAGGTGTGTGACTGATGGGAGAGGTCCAGGTGTGGACGACGGAGAGTCCATGTGTGTGACTGACGGAGAGTCCAGGTGTGTGACTGATGGAGAGTCCAGGTGTGTGACTGGCGGAGAGTCCAGGTGTGTGACTGATGGAGAGTCCAGGTGTGTGACTGACAGAGAGTCCAGGTGTGTGACTGACAGAGAGTCCAGGTGTGTGACTGATGGAGAGTCCAGGTGTGTGACTAATGGAGAGTTCAGGTGTGTGACTGATGGAGAGTCCAGGTGTGTGACTGACAGAGAGTCCAGGTGTGTGACTGACAGAGAGTCCAGGTGTGTGACTGATGGAGAGTCCAGGCGTGTGACTGACAGAGAGTCCAGGTGTGTGACTGATGGAGAGTCCAGGGTGTGTGACTGATGGAGAGTCCAGGTGTGTGACTGACGGAGAGTCCAGGGTGTGTGACTGACGGAGAGTCCAGGTGTGTGACTGACGGAGAGTCCAGGTGTGTGACTGACGGAGAGTCCAGGTGTGTGACTGATGGAGAGTCCAGGTGTGTGACTGACGGAGAGTCCAGGTGTGTGAATGACAGAGAGTCCAGGTGTGTGACTGATGGAGAGTCCACGTGTGTGACTGATGGAGAGTCCAGGTGTGTGACTGACGGAGAGTCCAGGTGTGTGACTGACGGAGAGTCCAGGTGTGTGACTGATGGAGAATCCAGGTGTGTGACTGGCGGAGAGTCCAGGTGTGTGACTGATTGAGAGTCCAGGCGTGTGGCTGACAGAGAGTCCAGGTGTGTGACTGACAGAGAGTCCAGGTGTGTGACTGATGGAGAGTCCAGGTGTGTGACTGATGGAGAGTCCAGGTGTGTGACTGACGGAGAGTCCAGGTGTGTGACTGACGGAGAGTCCAGGTGTGTGTCTGACGGAGAGTCCAGGTGTGTGACTGACGGAGAGTCCAGATGTGTGACTGACGGAGAGTCCAGGTGTGTGACTGACGGAGAGTCCAGGTGTGTGACTGACGGAGAGTCCAGGTGTGTGACTGACGGAGAGTCCAGGTGTGTGACTGACGGAGAGTCCAGGTGTGTGACTGATGGAGAGTCCAGGTGTGTTGGGCTGATGGAGAGTCCAGGTGTGTGACTGATGGAGAGTCCAGGTGTGTGACTGGCGGAGAGTCCAGGTGTGTGACTGATGGAGAGTCCAGGTGTGTGACTGACAGAGAGTCCAGGTGTGTGACTGACAGAGAGTCCAGGTGTGTGACTGATGGAGAGTCCAGGTGTGTGACTGACGGAGAGTCCAGGTGTGTGACTGACGGAGAGTCCAGGTGTGTGACTGATGGAGAGTCCAGGTGTGTGACTGACAGAGAGTCCAGGTGTGTGACTGAATGGAGAGTCCAGGTGTGTGACTGATGGAGAGTTCAGGTGTGTGACTGATGGAGAGTCCAGGTGTGTGACTGACAGAGAGTCCAGGTGTGTGACTGACAGAGAATCCAGGTGTGTGACTGATGGAGAGTCCAGGCGTGTGACTGACAGAGAGTCCAGGTGTGTGACTGACAGAGAGTCCAGGTGTGTGACTGATGGAGAGTCCAGGTGTGTGACTGATGGAGAGTCCAGGTGTGTGACTGATGGAGAGTCCAGGTGTGTGACTGACGGAGAGTCCAGGTGTGTGACTGACGGAGAGTCCAGGTGTGTGACTGATGGAGAGTCCAGGTGTGTGACTGATGGAGAGTCCAGGTGTGTGACTAACAGAGAGTCCAGGTGTGTGACTGACAGAGAGTCCAGGTGTGTGACTGACAGAGAGTCCAGGTGTGTGACTGACAGAGAGTCCAGGTGTGTGACTGACAGAGAGTCCAGTGTGTGTGACTGATGGAGAGTCCAGGTGTGTGACTGATGGAGAGTCCAGGTGTGTGACTGATGGAGAGTCCAGGTGTGTGACTGACGGAGAGTCCAGGTGTGTGACTGACGGAGAGTCCAGGTGTTGTGACTGATGGAGAGTCCAGGTGTGTGACTGACGGAGAGTCCAGGTGTGTGACTGAACGGAGAGTCCAGGTGTGTGACTGACGGAGAGTCCAGGTGTGTGACTGACGGAGAGTCCAGGTGTGTGACTGACGGAGAGTCCAGGTGTGTGACTGACGGAGAGTCCAGGTGTGTGACTGACGGAGAGTCCAGGTGTGTGACTGACGGAGAGTCCAGGTGTGTGACTGACGGAGAGTCTAGGTGTGTGACTGATGGAGAGTCCAGGTGTGTGACTGATGGAGAGTCCAGGTGTGTGGACTGACGGAGAGTCCAGGTGTGTGACTGACGGAGAGTCCAGGTGTTGTGACTGATGGAGAGTCCAGGTGTGTGACTGACGGAGAGTCCAGGTGTGTGACTGACGGAGAGTCCAGGTGTGTGACTGATGGAGAGTCCAGGTATGTGACTGACGGAGAGTCCAGGTGTGTGACTGACGGAGAGTCCAGGTGTGTGACTGATGGAGGTCCAGGTGTGTGACTGATGGAGAGTCCAGGTGTGTGACTGACGGAGAGTCCAGGTGTGTGACTGACGGAGAGTCCAGGTGTGTGACTGATGGAGAGTCCAGGTGTGTGACTGATGGAGAGTCCAGGGTGTGGACTGATGGAGAGTCCAGGTGTGTGATTGATGGAGAGTCCAGGTGTGTGACTGACGGAGAGTCCAGGTGTGTGACTGACGGAGAGTCCAGGTGTGTGACTGATGGAGAGTCCCGGTGTGTGACTGACGGAGAGTCCAGGTGTGTGACTGACGGAGAGTCAGGTGTGTGACTGATGGAGAGTCCAGGTGTGTGACTGACAGAGAGTCCAGGTGTGTGACTGACGGAGAGTCCAGGTGTGTGACTGACGGAGAGTCCAGGTGTGTGACTGATGGAGAGTCCAGGTGTGTGACTGACGGAGAGTCCAGGTGTGTGACTGACGGAGAGTCCAGTTGTGTGACTGATGGAGAGTCCAGGTGTGTGACTGACAGAGAGTCCAGGTGTGTGACTGACGGAGAGTCCAGGTGTGTGACTGACGGGAGAGTCAGGTGTGTGACTGATGGAGAGTCCAGGTGTGTGACTGATGGAGAGTCCAGGTGTGTGATTGATGGAGAGTCCAGGTGTGTGACTGACGGAGAGTCCAGGTGTGTGACTGACGGAGAGTCCAGGTGTGTGACTGACGGAGAGTCCAGGTGTGTGACTGACGGAGAGTCCAGGTGTGTGACTGATGGAGAGTCCAGGTGTGTGACTGACAGAGAGTCCAGGTGTGTGACTGACGGAGAGTCCAGGTGTGTGACTGATGGAGAGTCCAGGTGTGTGACTGACAGAGAGTCCAGGTGTGTGACTGATGGAGAGTCCAGGTGTGTGACTGACAGAGAGTCCAGGTGTGTGAGTGACGGAGAGTCTAGGTGTGTGACTGATGGAGAGTCCAGGTGTGTGACTGATGGAGAGTCCAGGTGTGTGATTGATGGAGAGTCCAGGTGTGTGACTGACGGAGAGTCCAGGTGTGTGACTGATGGAGAGTCCAGGTGTGTATAAGATCATGTATGATACCTGTGTATGTTCATATATATATGTATATGATTATAAAGTATGTTCATGTATGATACATGTTCATGTTCATGGATGATACATGTTCATGTTCATGGATGATACATATGAATGTTCATCATGTATGATACAAGTGTATGTTCATAATGTATGAATCATGTGTACTTGGAGAGTATTCCGGGGATCAACGTCCCCGCGGCCCGGTCCACGACCAGGCCTCCCGGTGGATCAGGGCCTGATCAACTAGGCTGTTACTACTGGCCCGCACGTAGTTCAACGTACGAACCACAGCCCGGCTGATCCGGCACTGACTTTAATTATCTGTCCAGCTCTCTCTCTCTCTCTCCCGGACACTTATGGTGTTTTCTCTTAGTGTACCAATGGCGCTCCTACTTTTCACTGGGGGTATTTTACACCGCCTGCCCAGTCTTTTACTTTCGTAGGGAGAGATTTGTGTGTGCAGATTCGGGATCATTCCTTCTAGGATTTTCCAAGTGTAGATTATGATATATCTCTCTCGCCTGCACTCCAGTGAGTACAAGTCAAATGCTTCCAGGCATTCACAGTAGTTAAGGTGTTTGATGGAACTTATACGTGCAGTAAAGGTTCTCTGTACATTCTCTAGATCTGCAATTTCACCTGATTTGAACGGAGATGTTAATGTACAGCAGTATTCCAGCCTAGAGAGAACAAGTAATTTAAAAAGGGATCATCATTGGCTTGGCATCTCTTGCTTTGAGCTTTCCTATTATCCATCCTATCATTTTCTTTCGCAGATGTGATCGTGGCACTGTTGTGATCCTCGAAAGTGAGATCCTCAGACGTTACCACTCCCAGATCCCTCACATTATTTTCCGCTCTATTGTATGATCAGAGTTTGTAGTATACTCAGTTCTAATTATTTTTTTCCAGTTTTCCATAACGGAGTAGTTGGAATTTGTCTTCATTGAACACCATATTGTTTCCCGTTGCCCATTGGAAAACTTGGTTTGTATCTTCTTGGAGGTTAACCGTGTCCTCAATAGATGGCAGTCTCACGCAGATCCTAGTATCGTCTGCAAAGGATGATACGGTACATCTCTATGTCTGATATGAGGATGAGGAACAGGATGGTGGGGGGAAAGTACTGTGCTTTGTGAAACAGAGCTTTCCACTATTGCAGCTTCCGATTTAACTCTGTTTACCACTACTCTTTGTGTTCGATTGGTTAGGAAGTTGAAGATCCATCTCCCCACTATACCAGTTATTCCTTTAGCACGTATTTTGTGCGCTATTACGCCATGATCCCACTTGTTAAACGCTTTTGCAAAGTCTGTGTATATTTATTACTTCTGCATTCTGTTTTTCTTCCAGTGCATCCAAGACCATATCATAGTGATCCAGTAGTTGTGAGAGGCAGGAGCGACCTGCCCTGAACCCATGTTGCCCTGGATTTGGCAGATTTTGGGGAATTCAAGTGGTTTGCAGTCATGCTTCTTAGTACTCTTTCAAAGATTTTTCTGATATGGGACGTTAGAGCTGTTTTTCTATAGTTCCTAGCTAATGCTTTGCTGCCACCTTTATGGAGTGGGGCTATATCCGTTATTTTTAGTTACTGGAATTTCACCCGTGTCTAAGCTCCTTCTCCATAGTATACTTAGGGCATGCGAGAGGGGTTTCTTGCAGTTCTTAATGTACACAGAGTTCCACAAGGCTGGGCCTGGGACTGAGTGCATGGGCATGTTGTCAATGGCTTTCTTAAAGTCTACTGGAGTTAGGGTAATGTCAGAGATCTGGCATATAAATGGAGTTTTGAGGCTCATTCATGAAAAAATAATTTGGATTGTCGAACTTTAGACTGATTAGTGGCTCACTAAACACTGAGTCGTATTGGGATTTCAGTATCTCACTCATTTCTTTGTTGTCATCTGTATAGGTCACATCTCTGTGCAGGAGCCCGATACTTGATGTAGTTTTTGCCTTGTTTTTGCATATGAAAAGAAATATTTCGATATTCTTTCAATTTCACTAGTCGCTCTTAGCTCCTCCTGTCTCTCCTGGATCCTGTATGAGTCCTTTAACTTAAATTCTATACTTTCCACTTCTCTGGTCAGTGCTTCCTTCCGTTTATAATTAAGATAATCTAGTGTTCTTGAGGAGCTCAGTGATTCTTCGTCGTCTTGTGTAGAGGGAGCGACTTTCTCCAGTTTACTTCTCTTCTTTAGTAGGGGAATATGTTTTAAACATACTTCATCTGTGAGTCGAGTGATTACTGTTTGGCCGGAGCCCCACACGTCACCTCTCCGGGGGGGGGGGGGGAGGAGCCCCACACGTCACCATTCTGGGTGGGGAAAAAGTGGGGGGGAGGGGATAGCGGGAGCTAGACTGACCCTACCTTAACAAGCAGCCGGCAATCAAACTATCGTTACCATATACTCGCTCGCTACTCCTATCTGTTGAACTTTTCCCTCATATTCCCCATGTATAATACGTATATGTTCATCGTGTATGATACATGTGTATGTTCATAACGTGTGATACATGTGTATGTTCAAAAATCGGTATTGACTGGTTTATTATCAGTGTTATAAACCAGTGATGACTGGTTTATCTCCATGTTATTAAGTTGGTTTAAGCTTCACATAACTTAAGGAAGAAATCTTGGTAAAAGATAAGAGGCGAGTGTGAGTGAGTGAGGAAGAATTGTGAGAGAGAGAGAGAGGTAGGAGGGGAGGGGAGGGGAATTTATGATATGGAGGGGAGGGGGGATATATGAGGAAGGGGAGGGACAGAGAGTGGGCAGGGCGTGATGATTGGGGGTGACGGATGGGGTGAGGGCTGGGGGGTTAGGGAATGGGTGTGAGGGCAGGGGGAAGGGCAGGCAGGGTGAGGGCAGGGGTGAGGGCATTGGGTGATGACAGGGGTTAGGGCTAGGGGTGATGGAATGGGTAAGATAAGGGGGTGAGGGCAGGGGATTAGGGCTGGGGGCGAGGGCATCGGGTGGGGGCAACAGTTGTCGTTCAGTAAATTTTATGACTTAAGATATTCTTCTGGAGTAGCAGACAGCTGGTGGGTTGTTCAGCAGGAGGAGGATGTCGAAGAGGGAGAGAAGGAAAGGAGAATAAAGAGAAGAGGCCTGGAGGCTACGCTCTCGCTTCAACACGGCGAGGGTCTGGGTTCGATTCCCAGCCAGAGTAGAAACATTGGACGTGTTTCTTTCCACCTGTTGTCTATGTTCCCCATCAGTAAAATGGGTACCTGGTGTTAGTCGACTGTGTGGGTCGCATCCTGGGACACTGACCTAATTTGCCTGAAATGCTGAGCATAACAAGGGGCTTTCTATATAGTAGTATATCAGTGATGTCAGCTAGGACTGTATACCTTGTACATGTACTTGTAGTAAATTAAGATATTATAGTATAAGAGGAAGAGGATTAGAAGGAAGAGGAGAGTGAGTATGTGAAGAATGACAGGGAGGAGAAAGAAGGATGGGGAAGAAAAGAAATAGAGGAGGAATAGACGAAAAGGAGGATGAAAAGGAGAGAAGAAAATGGAAGAGGATTAGAATCAGGAGAAAAATGAGATGAAAAAAGAGGAGGAGGACGACGAGGTAGATTAGGAGGAAGAGAATGAAGAGAAGGAAGGAAGAGGAGGACTGGGAGGAGGATATTACAAACTCAAGTTTATTTTTATTAATGATAAGAACATCGATGTTCTTGCTCTTGCCCTCTGTGGGCACCAAGCTGCCTTGCCTTCTGTGGGCACCAAGCTGCCTTGCTCTCTGTGGGCACCAAGCTGCCTTGCTCTCTGTGGGCACCAAGCTGCCTTGCCCTCTGTGGGCACCAAGCTGCCTTGCTCTCTGTGGGCACCAAGCTGCCTTGCTCTCTGTGGGCACCAAGCTGCCTTGCCCTCCCGTGGGCACCAACGCCTTGCCCTCGTGGGCACCAGCTGCCCTTTCCCTCTGTGGGCACCAACGCCTTGCCCCTGTGGACCAAGCTGCCTTGCCCTCGGGGCACCAAGCGCCTTGCCCTCTTGGGGACCAAGCTGCCTTTCCCTCTGTGGGGCCCCAAACGCCTTGCTCTTTGGGCACCAAGCTGCCTTGCTTTTCGGGGCATCAAGCGCCTTCCCTCTGTGGACCAAGCTGG
>NC_069424.1:32264326-32366826 GCF_026875155.1 Cherax quadricarinatus
CACAACACACACCCACCCCCACCACACACACACCACCCCAACACTCCACACACACCACTCACACCACACACACACACACACACACCACACACACACCGCACACACAGCCACACACCACACACACAAAAAAACACACACACACCACACACAACCACACACCCACACACACACACACCCACACACACACAAACACACCACACACACACACACATACACAACACACACACACACACACACACACACAACACACACAACACCACACACAACACCACACGCACAACACCCCCATCAACACATACCCCACCTACACCACACCCCCTATGGCCCCCCCCAAAGGGCTCTCCCTCCCCCAACCCCAATATACTTGTATGACAAAATATAGAAAAAAAACAAAAGGGTTTGGTACACAAATGGAGGAAAATGAATAAAATGAGGTGGGAAAGAAAGAATCGTGAAAAATCCCCGACATCATAGCAATACAAAAAAACTCGCTGGTAAAACAACACAATCTTCCCCAACAGGATATAATCCGAGAAAGATAGGAAGGGGAAGGGGGGGGGAGGGGGGTTTTTCCACTGCTCATAAAAAACCAAAAGGGGTTTGAAGGGGAATGGAAGGATGGACAATTGGGGAAAGAACTACATTGTAGGGACAATTCAGTCCGAGAACAAAAGTAGTCATTGGGGTGATGTATAACCCCCCACAGAAAAGCGAGGCCAAAGAGGGAAAGAAGAAAACAAAAGGTGAGGTGGCAACTGGCTGAGGTGGCAAGAAGAGCTCACCCAGCAGAGCAAAGTTATGGGAAGGGGGATTCAACCACAGGGGGATCGATGGGAAAACCCGGGCACATGGGGGCCCCCAAACATGGAGAGCAAAGAGATGGAGTGGGACTTAAAACCCCATGCACAAAATGCAGGGACACAACCCGAGAGAGAGGGGAGGGTGAGCCAGCAAACTAGATCTTGTGTCACCCTGAGCAGTTTTTAGATCGGGACATCACTCCCAGAGGCCCCTTAGCAGCGATCATGTGGTTCTGAGTTTGACTATATAGTAAGTTACAAATGGAGAAGGTAACGGGGAAATAAAGGGGACGGGCCCCAAATATAAAAGGGGGGGCCCTACACGGGAAATGAAAATTTCCCCCTGCAGGAGGTTTCAGTGGGACAGAGAAAATGGTGGGAAAATCAGTAAACAGATGTTTGGGAATTTTTGGGGGAAACCAAAGGGGCAAGGAGGCAGGGGAAAGTTTTTTTCCCCGGGGAAACAGAAATAATGGGGAAGCCCCAAGACGAGTCCTTGGTTTTACCCAAAGGTTTGGGGCAAAAGAAGTGCAACAGAGAATGGAAAAAAACAGGAGGCATAGGACCCAGGAAAAAAGGAGATTAGTAAAAAGAGCCAAAAAACGAGTATGGGGCGAAAAGGGAGGGGGGCCCAAGACAGAAAGGGAAAACGCCATAGCATCGAAAGTAAAAATCGGCCCCCGGAAAACGCTGTTTTACCCACATTGGGAAAGGAAGACAACCAGCCCAAGGGGACCAGGTGATAAGGCTGGGGAAAAGAAAGGTGGGGAACTCACAAGAAACGATCCAAAGAGGTATGTGAGGAAACTTCCCAAAAAGAGATTTAAGGAAGTATTTTTCAGTTTGAGACAGGAAGGGGTTTTGGGGGGGCAGACCAAAGGGGGCACAACAAGGAATACCCCCAACAAAGGTTGGGCGACCTACATACAGATGAGGAGGGGGAAAGAAACGGGTAAGGGACCATCGATACCTCAAAGGCAATGGGCCGGGGCAACCCTCTCTCCATGGGTCCTTAAAAAAGGGAGCAAAAGGGGTGCGTACCACTTTTCCCAATCTTCAACACCTCCCTGGGAAACGGGGGAACACCGAGGTATGGGAAAACAGAAAAAGAAACCATTTTCAAAAAAAAGGGGACAGAAAAAGGCACCCAAAACTTAAAAACCTGTGTCATTGACGTTATAGTATCAAAATTAGGAGAAGATTATCCCGGAGGAGAGTGGTGGGCACCTGGAACGGAACAGGGTATAAATGCCAACCACAGGATTCACGGGGAAAGGCCCAAAACCGTTTTTCAAAAAACCTTTGGAGTTTTTAAGTAAAATAACAAAAAGTAAGACAAGAGAGAGAAGGGGGTTTGGGTTTTATTGATCTTCTTGGACTGCAAGAAGGCCCTTTTACCCCCGTTCCTCACCAAAAAGATTTTGGCAAAGCTAGAGATCAGGCGCCAAATAACAGGGAAAAGGGGACTGCAATGGAAACAAGAAATACCCGACAGGGGGGGCAACAACGAAATCTTGGGACGGGAATGAAAGTACAAAAGTGGGCACCTGGACGACCGGGGTTCCCCCCAGGGGTTTTTGGTCCTAGGGCCATGCTATTTTTTGGGATATGTAACGGGCTGACGGAAAGGGTTTGACTCAGAAGTGTCCCTGTTTGCAGAAGGGTGTAAGTTAATGAGGAGTATTAAATTGATGAGGACCAGGGGAAAGGGCTTCAAAAAAGACCGGGGCAGATGGGCCCCCTGGGCCGCAAATGGCTTCTCGGGAATTTTTTTTCCCCCAAAGCCAAAATCATGAAGAAAGGGGAAGGGCACAGAAGACCACGACAAGTATAGGCTAGGGGCCCAAGACTGCCCAAAACCCCAATCAAGGAAAAGATCTTGGGGGGGAGTAAAACACCGAACAAGTCTCCGGAGGCAAAAATCAATCAGATAACTGCTGCAGCATATGGGCGCCTGGCAAACCTGAGAACAGCATTCCGACACCTTAGTAAGGAATCATTCAAGACACTGTACACGTGTATGTCAGGCCCATACTGGAGTATGCAGCACCTGTTTGGAACCCGCACTTGATAAAGCACGTCAAGAAACTAGAGAAAGTACAAAGGTTTGCAACAAGGTTAGTTCCAGAGCTAAGGGGAATGTCCTATGAAGAAAGATTAAGGGAAATCGGCCTGACGACACTGGAGGACAGGAGGGTCAGGGGAGACATGATAACGACATATAAAATACTGCGTGGAATAGACAAGGTGGACAAGGACAGGATGTTCCAGGGAGGGGACACAGAAACAAGAGGCCACAATTGGAAGTTGAAGACACAAATGAGTCAGAGAGATAGTAGGAAGTATTTCTTCAGTCATAGAGTTGTAAGGCAGTGGAATAGCCTAGAAAATGACGTAGTGGAGGCAGGAACCATACACAGTTTTAAGACGAGGTTTGATAAAGCTCATGGAGCGGGGAGAGAGAGGGTCTAGTAGCAACCGGTGAAGAGGGGGGCCAGGAGCTAGGACTCGACCCCTGCAACCACAAATAGGTGAGTACAAATAGGTGAGTACACACACACACACATACACACACACACACACACAGATGAGGAACAGGCAGGACTACAAAGAGACCTGGACAGGCTGAACACGTGGTCCAGCAACTGGCTTCTCGACTTCAACCCCACCAGATACAAAGTCATGAAGATCGGGGAAGGGCAAAGAAGACCACAGGTGGACAAAGGCTGCAAACCTCACTCAAGGAGAAAGATCTTGGGGTGACCATAACACCGAGCATGTCTCCGGAAGCACACATCAACCATATAACTGCTGCAGCACATGGGCGCCTGGCAAACCTGAGAATAGCGTTCCGATACCTTAGTAAGGAATCGTTCAAGACACTGTATACTGTGTACAACAGGCCCATACTGGAGTATGCAGCACCAGTTTGGAACCCACACCTGGTCAAGCACGTCAAGAAATTAGAGAAAATGTTAGAGTTAGAGTTGTCAGGGAGTGGAACAGTCTAGCAAGTGATATATTGGAGGCAGGAACCATACATAGCTTTAAGACGAGGTATGCCAAAGCTCAAGGAGCAGAGAGAGAGAGAGAGAGAGAGAGAGGACCTAGTAGCGATCAGTGAACGGCGGTTCCAAGAGCTGAGTCTCGGCCCCTGCAACCACAATTAGGTGAATACAATTAGGTGAGTACACAATTATATTTCCATTACAAAACAAACTCACCCGTAAGATATAAATGGTCTCTCTGTGTCTGGGTATCAAACACTTGTGAGAGCACTGCTAATTGCCTCAAATTTAAGGCACATTTATTATTTATATTTGGTCCCAGTTTCTGTACATATTTAAGCACAAAATCACTCTACTCTCTCATATGTTATACGACAGTTCCTGCATCATCCAGTACATTATGATCTCATAATCCTCTCCACTAAGTTATCCACATTCTCCTTCCAAAATTTAATTCATTAGGTCTTAAATTGAAGATTGAGACACTTATGCAGCATATGGGAATCTTTATTCAGGAAACGTTTCACCACACAGTGGCTTCATCAGTCCATTGGACTGATGAAGCCACTGTGTGGCGAAACGTTTCCTGAATACAGATTCCCATATGCTGCATAAGTGTCTCAATCTTCAACTTGTCGGTTTTTCAAACCATTCATCACAGGTCTTAAATTGTCTTCGCTGGAAGGTCTTTCACACTGTGACAATGATACAAGTTTGTCAGTATACAGTATACACAGTCTACGGTTATAACTTTTTTACTTTTTTCCAAATAAAACTTCTCCTGTGTCATAAATCGATGAACTTTTGTTTAAAAAAATGAAAAAGTCCATAATTCCTCTCAGTTTTCAAAAAAGGTCACCCCTAAATAAAAACTATGAATCACCATATATCTGCATTACTACTCATAAATAGCAACTCAGGAAAGTAGTAATTGGCAACTGAAATTAATGAAAAATATTAATCACCATATATTAACGTTACTAATCATAAGTAGCAACTCAGAAAATTAGTGATTGGCAATTCTACATACTGGCGTCTACTATTGTTGCTATCATTTTCTCATTGTATTTCACAGAGGAGAGTATCAGTGAGCACCGCTTGTCTGACAATATATTTACAGGTATAGTCTAACGTTAACACAGGGAAAAAGAATGGAGCTGTTGTCAAACTGCAACGAATGTTCTCAGAGAAGGGGATTAGCAAACTATAATTTATCAGTTGTCAGCATCATGTTCTGAGCAGGATTTTCCGTTTGGTAGTAGATGAAAATCTTGGTGCTGTAACCAGTTCTCCAAACATCGAGAATCAATTTGTATCCCCAAATGGTGAAGAATTATAAGGAAAATAAGGCACAGTTTGTTAATGGAACAGAAGAGATCCTCCATAAATCAGGAATGAGGAGATGATTTGAAGTTTTTGTACCATCTAACACGAGTGTTTAGATTCTTTGAAAAAAATGAGCACTTTCCTTTTATTAACTTTTAGAAAATTCCAAACATCAACAGTGTGAGGTAGGATTCAAGAGTCATTCTAAGTATTCTTGCTCATTCTTATACTTACAATATGGAAGACTTTGGAGAAGATATGGAGATTCATTTCATACACCTGAGCAGATTATTGGTTTACTGATCAGATGTACGATGAAAATGACTTCAAGAATTGTTTAGAAATATTAAAACCTTACAAAAAAGCACTGAACTCAATGAAAAAATCACTGGAAGCAGGAGCCGTCTGCAATCAATATACCAAGAAGTAATCAGTATGCTGAAGGTGCACTCAAAATTATGCAGGAACTGTATGCTGTCTGCAGAAACAAAAACAAGCTGCAACTTCGGTCTATTCTAAGCAATAAGTAGTAATGTATGTACAAAACATGATAATGATACTGTAAGCTGTTTTATTTGTTATTAATATTACAGTAGGTAGGTTGGTAGACAGCAGCCCCGCAGGTAGGTACTACCGTCCTGCCAGGTGAAAAGTGAAACAAAAAACCTGTAACTGTTTTACATGATGGTAGGATTTTCTGGTGTCTTTTTTCTGTCTCATAAACACGCTGGATAACAGGTATATCTTGTTTTTTCTACTACACTTAGGTCACACTACACATGCACGCCATGCATATATATACATACACACATCTAGGTTTTTCTTCGTTTATCTAGATAGTTCTTGTTCTTTATTTTCCTCAATTGTCCATGGGGAAGTGGAAAAGAATCTTTTTCCCCCATAAGCCATGCGTGCTGTATGAGGCGACTTAAAATGCCGGAAACAATGGGCTAGTAACCCCTTCTCTTGTAAACATTTACTAAAAATCAGAAGAAGAAAAACTTTATAAAACTGGGATGCTTGAATGTGCAGGATGAAGTGTGGATGATAAGGAAGAGATGATTGCTGATGTTATGAATGAAAAAAAGTTGGATGTCCTGGCCCCAAGCGAAACAAAGCTGAAGGGGGTTTAGGGGGGTTTCGGTGGGGGGAAATAAATGGGATTAAGTCAGGAGTATCTGAGAGAGTTAGAACTAAGGAAGGGGTAGCAATAATGTTAAAGGATCAGTTATGGAAGGAGAGAGGGAATATGAATGTGTAAATTCAAGGATTATGTGGATTAAATAAGGGTTTGGATATGAAAAGTGGGTCATAATAAGTGTGTATGCACCAGGAAAAGAGAGGAGTGTAGAGGAGAGGGAGAAAAATTTTGGGAGATGTTAAGGGAATATATAGGACCTTTGAACCAAGTGAGAGAGTAATTGTGGTAGGGGACCTAAATGCTAAAGTAGGAGAAATATTTAGAGAGGGATTGGTAGGTAAGTCTGGGGTGCCAGGTGTAAAATGATTATGGGAGCCCTTTAAATTTTGTATAGAATGGGGTTTAGTTATCGGTAATAAAATATTTTAAGAAAAAGAGTATAAGGTATACAAGATATGATGTAGGGCGAAATGAAAAGTAGTTTGTTGGACTATGTATTTGGGTAGATAATAGACTGTTGAGTAGACTTAAGGGATGTAAAATATTTATAAAGGGCCAGATATATCAGATCACTTTTTATTTGTAGCTACATGAGAGTAAAAGGCAGACGGGATACAAGGAAAAATAGAAGCAGCAAGTAAGAGAGAGGTGAAGGTTTATAAACTAAAAGATGAGAGAGTTAGATTAAGATATAAACAGCTATTGGAGGATAGATGGGCTAGCGAGAGTATAGGCAATGGGGTCGAAGATGTATGGGGGAGGTTTAAAAATGTAGTGTTAGAGTGTTCAGCAGAAGTTTGTGGTTACAGGAAAGTGGGTGCAGGGGGATGAAGAGCAATTGGTGGAATGATGATGTAAAGAGAGTAGTAAGGAGAAAAAATTAGCATATGAGAGGTTTTTTACAAAAAAGAAGTGATGCAAGGAGGGAAGAAAATAAAATAGAGAGAAAAAGAGAGGTTAAGAGAGTGGTGAAGCAATGGTTTAAAAAGAGAGCACATGAGAGAATGGGTGAGATGTTTCAACAAAATTTTGTTGAAAATAAGAAAAAATTTTGGAGATTAACAAGTTGAGGAAGCCTAGGGAACAAAATGGATTTTTGTCAGTTAAAACTAGGAGAGGAGAGTTATTAAATGGGGTAGTTAGAGTATCGGAAGATACCTCTAAATGTTGATGAAGATAGGGAAGCTGTGATTTCGTGTATAGGGCAAGGAGGAATAACATCTTGTAGGAGTGAGGAAGAGCCAGTTGTGAGTCTGGGGGAAGTTCGTGAGGCAGTAGGTAAAATGAAAGGGGGTAAGGCAGCTGGGACTAATGGGATAAAGATAGAAATGTTAAATGCAGGTGGGTATATAGTTTTGGAGTGGATGGTGCTTTTATTTAATAAATGTATAGAAGAGAGTAAGGTACCTAGGGATTGGCAGAGAGCATGCATAGTTCCTTTGTATAAAGGCAAAGAGCACAAAAGAGAGTGCAAAAATTATAGGGGAATGAGTCTGTTAGTATACCTGGTAAAGTGTATGGTAGAGTTATTTTTTAAAGAATTAAGAGTAAGACGGAGAGTAGGATAATCGATGAACAAGGAGGCTTTAGGAAAGGTAGGAGGTGTGTAGACCAAGTATTTACAGTGAAACATATAAGTGAACAGTATTTAGATAAGGGTAAAGAGGTTTTTGTGCCATTTATGGATTTGGAAAAGGAGTATGACAGGGTGGATAGGAGGGCAGTGTGGCAGATGTTGCAGGTGTATAGTATAGGAGGTAGGTTACTGAGAGCCGTGAGAAGTTTTCACGAGGATAGTGAGGCTCAGGTTAGAGTGTGTAGGAAAGAAGGAGATTATTTCCCAGTAAAAGTAGGCCTTAGAACAGGATGTGTGATGTCACCGTGGTTGTTCAATATATTTATAGATGGGGTTGTCAGAGAAGTGAATGCGGGGCCTTGGCAAGAGGTGTGGAGTTAAAAGATAAAAAATCAAACACAAAGTGGGAGTTGTCACATTTGCTTTTTGCTGATGACACTGTGCTTTTGCGAGATTCTGAAGAGAAGTTGTAGAGGTTGGTGGGTGAATTGGTAGGGAATGTAAAAGAATAAAATTAAAAGTGAATATAGGAAAGAGTAAGGTTATAAGGATAACAAAAAGATTAGGTGATGAAAGATTGGATATCATATTGGAGGGAGAGAATATGGAGGAGGTGAATGTATTCAGATATTTGGGAGTGGACGTGTCAGCGGATGGGTCTATGAAAAATAAGGTGAATTATAGAATTGATGAGGGGAAAAGGGTGAGCAGTGCACTTAGGAGTCTGTGGAGACAAAGAACTTTGTCCTTGGAAGCAAAGAGGGGAATGTATGAGAGTATAGTTATACCAACGCTCTTATATGAGTGTGAAGCATTGGTGATTGAATGTTGCAGCGAGAACGCTGGAGGCAGTGGAGATGTCATGTCTGAGGGCTATGTGTGGTGTTAATATAATGCAGAGAATTAGAACATCAGAACATAAGAAAGAAGGAACACTGCAACAGGCCTACTGACCCATGCGAAGCAGGTCCATGTGTCTCCCCCCGGATTAGCCCAATGACCTCCTCCCCGGATAAGCCCAATGACCCACCCAGTCTGGTCACCTCCACTCAAGGATGGAGCACGGCACCAGACCCAGCAGCACAAGCTAGTCAGGTCCAACTCACACCCACCCTCACCCACTCATGTATTTATCTAACCTATTTTTAAAACTACACAACGTTTTAGCCTGAATAACTGTACTCAGGAGTTTGTTCCACTCATCCACGACTCTATTACCAAACCAGTGCTTTCCTATATCCTTCCTGAATCTGAATTTTTCCAACTTGAAACCATTGCTGCGAGTCCTGCCTTGGCTGGAAATTTTCAGCACGCAATTTACATCCCCTTTATTTATTCCTGTTTTCCATTCATACACCTTGATCATATCCCCCCTAATTCTACGCCTTTCGAGAGAGTGTAGATTCAGGGCCCTCAGTCTATCCTCTTGGAAGATTTCTGATACATGCGATCATCTTTGTCATCCTCCTCTGTACGTTTTCCAGAGCATTTATATCCATTCTGTAATACGGTGACCAGAACTGAGCAGCATAGTCTAAATGAGGCCTAACCAAGGATATATAGAGTTGAAGAACAACCTGAGGACTTCTATTATTTATTCTTCTAGATACGAAGCCAAGAATTCTGTTAGCTTTATTGCGAACACTAATGCACTGTTGTCTTGGTTTTAGATTACTGCTAACCAGAACTCCTAAATCCTTTTCGCAATCAGTAGTATTAAGATCTACATTATTTAGTTTATATGTGTCATGGTTATTTAACTGTCCAACATTTAGAACTTTGCATTTGTCAATATTAAACTGCATCTGCCACTTTTCCGACCATTGCATCAGTCTATTCAAATCATCCTGGAGTGCTCTAGTGTCCTCATTAGAATGAATTGGACGGCCTATTTTGGTGTCATCAGCAAATTTGCTTATGTCGCTATTTATTCCCTCATCTGTGTCGTTTACGAAAATTGTGAACAACAAGAGGCCCAACACTGACCCCTGAGGAACACCGATTGTGACGTGCCCCCATTCTGATTTCTCCCCATTTATGCAAACTCTCTGCTGCCTATTTGTCAGCCATGCCTCTACCCAGGAAAAATTTTTTCCTCCTATTCCGTGTGCCTTAAGTTTCCTCAGTAGCCTCTGATGTGGAACTCTATCGAAAGCCTTACTGAAGTCCATATACACAATATAATATTCATTACCATGATCTACCTCCTCAAACACCTTAGTGAAAAAAGTTAGTAAATTCGTATGACAGGAACGCCCCTTTGTAAAACCGTGTTGAGATTCATTAATCAATCTGTGCCTATCAAGATGGCTACGAATTGCTCCTGAAATTATTGATTCCATAAATTTTCCCACTATGGAGGTAAGGTTTATTGGTCTAAATTTCGAAGCCAAGGACCTGTCACCTGCCTTGTAAATAGTTATTACATTTGCCATTTTCCACTTATCAGGCACTATGCCAGTTTGTAGTGATATGTTAAAAAGATTAGCCAGTGTTATGCTAAGTTCCTCTTTACATTCCTTTAACACCCTTGCAAACAGTTCATCAGGGCCTGGGGATTTGTTAGGTTTTAGTTTCTCTATTTGTCTGAGGACCATGTCACTAGTTACCGCAATCGTACATAGTTTATTATCCTGTTCTACATAATCTATTATTTCAGAAATATCGCTAGTATTTTCCTGGGTGAAAACTGAGAGGAAGTAGGTATTGAGAATTTCACACATATCCTTATCACTGTCAGTGATCTGACCAGAGTTACTCTTAAGTGGGCCAATCTTGTCCCTAATCTTACTTCTGTATACCTGAAAGAACCCTTTTGGGTTAGTCTTTGAATCCCTTGCGACCTTAGCCTCATAATCCCTTTTTGCTTTTCTTATTCCTTTCTTTATTTCTCTCTTTAATTGAATATATTGATTTCTTAACTGCCCATCCCCTCTTTTGATACGCCTATATATGCCTCTCTTTTGACCAATGAGATGTTTTAATCTATTGTTCACCAATTTGGGATTATTTTTGTTAGATCTAATTTCCCTACTCGGAACAAAAGTTGTCTGGGCAGCTAGAACTATGCTCTGAAAAACGTCATATTGGCAACCAAGATCACCTACCTGACCCATAGTCAGGACATCCCAATTTATCCCACCCAGGTAATTTTTCAGTCCCATGAAGTCGGCCAAGCGAAAATCTGGGACAGAGATTTGATTGCAGTTATCTGAGTAATTCCATGATATATTGAAACTTAGTGATTTGTGATCACTTTCCCCATGCTCATGATTAACCTCAAGATTATTAATCAGTGAATCTTTGTTGGCAAGAACCAAGTCAAGCAGATTGTTTCCTCTAGTTGGTTCTGTCACAACCTGTTCTAAAAAGCAATCCTGAACCATATCAAGAAAGTCACTAGACTCAAGATTTCCTGTCATATTGTTCCAATCAATTTGTCTAAAGAATTCGTAGTTTGGAAGTTAGGAGGAGGTGTGGGATTGCCAAAACTGTTGTCCAGAGGGTTGAGGAAGGTTTGTTGAGGTGGTTCGAACATGTAGAGAGAATGGAATGAAACAGAATGGCTTCGAGAGTGTATAAATCTGTAGTGGAGGGAAGGCGGGGCAGGGGTCGGCTTAGAGGAAAGGTTGGAGGGAGGGGGTAAAGGAGGTTTAGTGTGCGAGGGGCTTGGACTTCCAGCAGGCATGCGTGATCGTATTTGATAGGAGTGAATGGAAACAAATGGTTTTTAATACTTGACGTGCTGTTGGAGTGTGAGCAAAGTAACATTTATGAAGGGGTTCAGGGAAACCGGCAGGCCGGACTTGAGTCCTGAATTAGGGGTGTTACTTTTGCAGCTTTATAAACTGTAATGTAAAGCACCTCTCTGACAAGACAGTGATGGAGTGAATGATGATGAAAGTTTTTCTTTTTCTGGCCACCCTGCCTTGGAGGGAATTGGCCGATGTGTTAATAAAATAAATTATATGCAATGTGCATTCAAGTTAATTAAATGTTATCGTTACTCGTTTTTTTTTCATTTAGGGGCGACACTTTCTAAAAATATATTGAAATGAAAGGTCATTTCTTTGCTTTTAGGCAAAAGTTTATCTGATTAAAGTACAGGAATATTACGTTGTAAGAAAGTTATACACACATTAATCTATTTTCACCTCCATGTTTGTGGAAGAACGACGTCTTCCTCGCTGGTCTACACAGACATAACTGTCTCCTATGTATCATCGAGAGTCATTATATTGTCACCTTCATAATCTGTGTTTCATTTTCATTTCTCTAATTTTTCTCTAATAATGAGGGTTATATTTATATGAATGTTCATTGATGTATGAACGAATAAGTTTTGGTTGTGAATAAAATGTGTATGAATGTTCGTATGTGTATGAATATTTGTAAGAATGTTTGCTCGAGTCCGAATAAATGTTAGTTGGATGTACATGAATGTTTGTTGGGTTCTGTACGAATGACTGAAAAAATTATTAATGTGTATTGTAGCAAAAACAACAACATCCCAATTTTCAGCTACGGTGCCAGCTACGGTGCCAGCTACGGTGCCAGCTACGGTGCCAGCTACGGTGCCAGCTACGGTGCCAGATATCCAGAAAAACATATTGACTACATCACGGCTCTCCTTGAGTCACTACATGATAAATTAACCTTCATCATTCTCACAGAAACCCGGTTAAAACATGACTCACTAAACGTACATAACATGATAAGTAAGACACATGTGCAACAGTTAGGTATCTTTATTCCGAAACGTTTCGCCCACACAGTAGGCTTGTTCAGTCGAGTACAGAGGAGGGAGTAGAAGCAGTAGAGTTGTAAAGAAGTTATAATCAGTCCATAACCCATGCAGACGTAGCTTTGAGGTGGTCAGTCCCTCAGCCTGGAAAAGTGTTGCTCCATAATCTGGAACAATGATCCAGACTATAGTATTGAATATGATAATGGTATACAATACCATTATCATACCTGGATACACAGCCATCCGTAACTGCAGACCAGATTAAAATGAAGGTGTCAACTGCGGTACAATATTCCACTCAACATGTACCGGGATGATCACAGTCAATACATATTGGCTCAATTTGTAACTAAAAACATAAGTGACCCATTAACAATAGTCATGATGTAAATAGTTTAGAAATCCGACAAGTTGAAGAGTTAGACATTTTTGCAGCATTTGGGAACCTTTATTGTGGAAACTTGGCCAACAAGTGGCTTCCTCAGTCTGGTGGAGAGATGAATGATGGAAGATGAGTGGCAGTTTGAGGTAATCAGTCGCTCAGTCTTGAGTCGATGTTTTCAAAATTGATGGACTGAACACATCGACTCAAGACTGAGGGACTGATTACCTCAAACTCCTTCACATCTTCCACCATTCACCTTTGTACCAGACTGAGGAGGCCACGTGTTGGCCAAAAGTTTCCACAGTAAAGATTCCCAAATGTTGTAAAAGTATCTAATTCTTCAATAACAATAATTGATGTGTAAGGAACTCCAGTCAGTGTTGTACACACTCGCGGGGATCAACAACACATCATTCCACTGTCAGATTAACTTAAATACTTCTCCAGTTTGGAGTTTACATTATCATTATTTGAGTAGAAATTCATCGTTATTATTGTCAGTGAAAGTGATAGATCTAGTCATCCTGTGGAACCAAAAGCATATTGAAAAATGTAGTGGAACTTTGAATTTATAGTCTTGTAATATATGCAAGGAATTCGCAAGAGCAGGCGAAATATACACAAACACTGATCTCTGGCCGAAGGAGATTCGAACCTACGAACCTTGAAACAAGGTACGCAGTGCTTTACCATTCTCACCACACTGGACCAATACCTTGGCGTCCAGCTTACTCTAGACGTTGATCCAAGCCAGCCAGCTTTCAGGGAGAAGGCTTACAGCTTACGGCAATACCTTGGCGTAAGCTGGACGCCAAGGTATTGGTTCAGTGTGGTGAGAATGGTAAAGCACTGCGTACCTTGTTCCAAGGTTCGTAGGTTCGAATCTCCTTCGGCCAGAGATAAGCGTTTGTGTATATTTCGTCTGCTCTTGCGAATTCCTTGCATTGTTAAAATCTCTAGTTGGTCGATGCATGCAGGGGATGAGATGAGAAGCTGTAAGCCTTCTCCCTGAAAGCTGGCTGCCTTGGATCAACGTCTAGCGTAAGCTGGACGCCATGGTATTGGTCCAGTGTGGTGAGAATGGTAAAGCACTGCGTACCTTGTTCCAAGGTTCGTAAGTTCGAGTCTCCTTCGGCCAGAGATCAGTGTTTATATATATATATATATATATATATATATATATATATATATATATATATATATATATAATTCCAAGTGGCTTCGTGATTTCTCACATTATCAAGGAACTGTAAAAATTAAAGATTATCAGAATGGCATATAAAGTCGAGATTACACATCGAGGTCAACTTACAACACCTGACCTTCTTATGATGATGTAGGTGGTCAAGGACATGTCAAACACAGTTAATAATGTACCAAGGCTTTAAGATTTTAACTTTTCATATGTATCTTAAATTTCTCCCGAATTTTATTAATTGTAAATGAATTCCCTTTATATAATCCTAAAGCAATATTCACATTAATTTCAAAACTATTTTTTATGAAACTTGATTCTGTTATATTTCTCTCAACGATTGACTTACTAGATATAACTTTCTCAGCCTTTTAAAAATTAATTGGATGGTTAACGATCAATAGGGTACCCATCGTTAAATCAGTACCTTGGTTCACTGACCAATCACAGACAAGCCCGACAAAGTTGAAGCAATGTGGTTCACTTGCGGTAAACATTGGCAGACTTGCCCAGCTGCTGGCTGAGTGCGGTGTGCTCTCTGGCTTTGCCATCTGTCTTCGTGGTGTACACTTTTTACTGTATCTGTACATATTGTACATACCTGTATATACGGGTGAAGGCAAATATACATTACAGTCTACTGCTGAGTTTGTTTCCTCCAGTTCCCATTATGACCAGGTCTCACAGGCCGTTTATTACCTGTGTTCCTAATACATATTAATTATCATACACATCATTTATCATATACATCATGGGATATCATATGCATTATGATTTATACACATGAGTTATCATACACACTAAGAGTTATCATACACCATGAGTTATACACACTAAGAGTTATCATACACCATGAGTTATACACACTAAGAGTTATCATACACCATGAGTTATACACACCAAGAGTTATCATACACCATGAGTTATACACACCAAGAGTTATCATACACCATGAGTTATACACACCAAGAGTTATCATACACCATGAGTTATACACACCAAGAGTTATCATACACCATGAGTTATACACACCAAGAGTTATACACCATGAGTTATACACACCAAGAGTTATACACCATGAGTTATACACACCAAGAGTTATCATACACATCATTAGGTATCATACATGGAGTTTTCATGCACAACATTAATTACCATACACATGAGTTATCATACACATGAGTTATACACATCATGAATTATGTACTCATAATGTGTATGATAAAAAAATGTACATAAAAGACTGCTCTTCTCAGTGTATATACATGGAGATTTATACTCATAAAAATAAATGCAAAGTGTGTGTGTATATATTCTAATAGCAATGGTTATAATTATGACCATAATTTTCAAAAGGGTGAACCGGTAAGCCAACGGAAGCCTCGGTCAGATGACCAAAAGCTCCATCGGTGGGTCATGAAACACTTGTCGTGTTTCCTGACAAATCTAACCTAAAACCTGTGTATATATTCTGTTGAAACTGCTGCCCCACAGATGGCTCCAACTTCATCTTGTTCCCTGTGTTTATCTCATAACAATAAAAAGGTTATCATAGCTCGTAAATCAATAGGAGCCCTTAACATAGCCTTGTAAAACCTTGTGTAAAAATAAAATACACATGACTAGAGTATATATGCAAAGCGTGTATATATACTGGCGCTCTCAAGCAAAGAGTCAGGTGGAGTATCTTGTCTTCACTGACTCCTTGAGAGACGGAACATTTAAGGAATACATGTATCTTGAAATAAGTGAATTTTCACCATAAGTATGTGTAAACCGGCCAGTATACATGGTGTGGGGTAGGTAAGTATACGGAAGGAATATTTAGGATATTTTTCTCGTGGAATATCTAGTGATAAGGAATATTCATTGTATACACACAGTGTGACTATAACTGCTGCTCTCAGTGTATATATACAAAGTGTGTACAGTGGAACCTCAAATTTCGAACGTATCGTTTATCGAACTCTTCGAAAATAGAACCCTTTTTTCGAACCAACTTTGTCCTTATTATCAAACTCGCCCTTATTTTCGAACCACCGGGTACTGGACCTGTCCGGCAGCCCACTCTGTCTGTGTCCCCATGCAGGTGCCGTGAGCCAGTCTGGTTTTGTTGATGTCTGAGTGAACACTAACCTGCGCTCTCATTCAAACATTTTACGATTATTTCATTGTTTAGTGCTTGTGGGACTGTGAAATAAGCTACAATGGGCCCAAAGAAACTTGCTAGTGGTACCCCTGTGGTAGAGAAAGTGAGAAACACTATAGATGTGAAGAAGGAAATAATAAAATGTATTTTTTTAATGTGAATATTTTTGGGTTTCTGGAACGGATTAATTCCATTTCCATTATTTCTTATGGGAAATATTGCTTCGCTTTTCAGACTTTTCGAATTTAGAACTAACTCCTGGAACTGATTAAGTTTGATATTTGAGGTTCCCCTGCATATATATATATATATATATATATATATATATATATATATATAATATATATATATATATATATATACATATATATATGGCTACTCCGCCACTCTCATTCCCTATGCATCCATGCTGTGCTTCACCCGTCATCCCACAGCTGGCGCCCTCCCACGCCCATAATATCAGCAATGTCACAATGTGTGCTGAGTTCCCAGGAATCTCCAGGACACAGCCAACGTGGTGGAACTCGTCCACGAGGCATTTGTCAGGTGTGCCACGGGGAGTGTGCACTCAGTCCCTCAAGTCGCAATAATTGTGCACACAGTGGATGTCTAGGTTTCTGGAGGGCTCCAGCTGGAAACAACCAACAGACCCTCCCGACAGAACAGACAGCCACCTCGGCTTCACCTCTACAGAGGACCTAAAATCTGCATTCAAATTAACATTCACCAGGACGCTGATACACATCCCCAAAGCAACTCGCCCTCAAGCTGCCAGCGAATTTGCTAACCTCTGGAAGAAAAGCAATGATGCCCCTATAATCAACAGATCCTGGCACAACCTAGTTCTATTTGGCAATGCTTGCCTGGCTGTCCCACCGAGGAGGGACACATCCCTAGCAACATCTGTTATTAGAGCAATAAATGCATTCCTGGAGATGACAACCTCATCTGTTTTACCTCTAGGGCTACAAACACCCACCCTAAAAATGCCAAGAACAGAACACCTGATGCCTCAAAAATCAGAGCCCAAATTAGTAAAAAAATAGAAGAGGGAAATACTGCTGGGGCACTGAGTGACTTATAACCAGTGAGGATACCATCACTCCTAAGGAAGTCATTACATCACAAGCCCTGAAGGACAAAGATCCACCCAGGGCTCCCAGTACCAACATTGACCTCCCTGACAGTGCAGTAGGTGAAGAACATTTAACCCTACTGGAAGCTTATGTGTATAAAGCCACCATGTCATTTCCACAGGACTCAGCCGGAGGTTTCACTGGTTTAATGCCATAACACTTAAAACAAATGCTCAGTCCACCACTTGGTGATGTTTCAGAGAACTGTTGTCCAAACTAACCAAATTTTCCAACATGTGCCTGGCTGGTGGTGTCCCGGAGGCCGTTTGATCCCTCTTCTTTAGTGCTTCACTATGTGTCCTCCGGAAAAAATACAGTGGAACCTCAAATTTCGAACGTATCGTTTATCGAACTCTTCGAAAAAAGAACCCTTTTTTCGAACCAACTTTGTCCTTATTATCGAACTCGCCCCTATTTTCGAACCGCCGGGTACCAGATCTGTCCGGCAGCCCGCTCTGTGTCCCCACGCAGGCGTCATGAGCCAGTCTGGTTTTGTTGATGTCTGAGTGAACACTAACCTGCACTCTCATTCAAACATTTTATGATTATTTCATTGTTTAGTGCTTGTGGACTGTGAAATAAGCTACAATGGGCCCAAAGACACTTGCTAGTGGTACCGCTGTGGTAGAGAAAGTGAGAAACACTATAGATGTGAAGAAGGAAATAATAAAATGTATTTTTTTAATGTGAATATTTTTGGGTTTCTGGAACAGATTAATTTCATTTCCAGTATTTCTTAAGAGAAATATTGCTTCGCTTTTCAGACTTTTCGAATTTAGAACTAACCCCTGGAACTGATTAAGTTTGATATTTGAGGTTCCACTGTATATACCCTGCTGCACTGTGCCAGTATTGTTATTTATTTAAATCCACTCATTCGTGGATGAGTAAATATATATATATATATATATAATATATATATTATATATATATATAATATATATATATATATATATATATATATATAATATATATATATATATAGGGAGGTACCCCTCTAGAAATGTCCTAGGGACCCTCATCCTCAGAGGAAAGAATAAACTTGCTTCAGGAAAAACTCAAGGTTCTCCTTGAAGCTGCTTGAGAATTTTCTCCTAACACCCCCTATATTTCAAGTATGTTTTATTTAAAGACAAAATACATTGGCCAAACATTCACAAAAATACAAAAGGAAGTAAAACAACATAGGTAACTCAGAGCTACATCTCGAATACTTCGTCCAGCTCCCCGGCGGTGGGCCACGTGCCCAGAATGCTGCAGGCATTTCCTCTCTGGATCGCAACACTGAGTCTCTGAGAGAGGAAGCTGGTCGCCCTGTGGTCCTTGGTTTCTATGATGAGCTTTTCACCCAGCTCTTTGAGGAACTTTAGAGCACACTTGCCCCATGCTCCAAGAGTCTCCAACCCTATTGGAATGAAGTTATAGCAAGGGGAAAGGTCTTCATATTTTCGGATCTTCTGGATCTCCCTGTGGCTGGCAGTTCCACCCCCTTCCACTATGGAGTATGGCAAGTAGGTGTCTGCCAATGTGGCAGCACAGGTGTAGTCCCAGGCAATCTGCTTTCCATCCTTCCAGGGTAGCATAGTGGCTCCATCAGGACACTTTTGACTTCCATCAGACCTCTGTACTTGGGGTTCCCGTTGAGCTGGGCAACGGGCTGTGGCGAGGCTTCTCTTTATGATGTCATTGACCTCCTCATGTCTGGCATACTTCCCTTCTGCTGTGTGACACACGAGAGCATGAAGTCCGAATTGATCAGCTGTCGTCCTGCCGCAAATACACCTATGTTCGGTGAGGATGGGGGCAGCTAGGCGAAGAGCAGCACCAATCTGAATGGCATGTGGGTCGAGACGGGTTCCCAGGGACGAATTGGGAACAGCTAACAGGAAATCTCCTGAGTGTGGTGCCTTCACTGCCAGGAGACGAGCTTTGTCCTTTCCTGAAGCGTTGGTGAGCATTGTGTTGGCGATTTTTTTCATGATCGGTTTGTCCCAGTGGGACTGTTTGTGCTGTTTGGGAGGAGCTGGTCTTCTGGAGGAGTGTGTAAGGGTGTTCCACCGAATCGCTGCTTCAGTGAACCTGGGGTCTTGAGCTCCTACCACGTCTCTCAAGCGTTTAGGAACTATCTTCTTGACTAATGCACTGGAAGCCAAACACGAAGACAGAAAAGCAGGTAAAGCAACATGTGTTGCTTTGCGCACCCCTATACCTCCCAGTCGCACTAGGAGGGTTGCCTGATCCCATTGCTGATCCTCTAGTGATAGGTTCAGTGCCTTCTTTAAAGTTGATCTCAGGTGTGCGTCATATTCATCGAGTGCTGGGTTGTCAAAAGAGGGTGCACACCTCAGGAAGCAAGTGAGTCTTGGCATAGTAAGACACCTTGTGAGGAGATACAGAGCATCATGAGCATCAAGATCACTTATTCTCTCCTCCATTCTCATCAGGTCATTCAATTTGTCCCTGAAGAGAGTGTCGATGGCCTGGTGACCCAGTGGTGCTCTCAAGAGGGTACTGTTGGACGGAGTGGTAGTAGAGACTTCTGGGAGGATTCATCGCACAACATTGATTATTTCCTGGTTTGCTGTGATGATTTCACACTTGGAGGGATTGAGGATGAGTCCCAAGTCTCCTCCCTGTGTTTTAACCAGTTGTAGGTCCCCTACCTGGGACTCTTCAGTACCTGCCAGAGTGCCGTCATCCAGGTACCAGATATTGAGCTCACTGCATAGACTGGAAGTTAGTTCTCTTACTGCCAAGCAGAAGAGAAGTGGAGTGAGTGGGTCACCCTGCTGAACACCCTCTGATGATTGAATTTCATGTTCTCCAAACAAAAGAATTGAGGGTTTCTGTAGCCGGCTGAAATGAAGGGAAAAAGACTGGGGAACCGATCCCGAACAGCTGGCAAGACAGCATCTCTCTTCACCATATTAAAGGCATTTCTAAAATCAAGTTTGACTATGGCCTTATCTTCTGGTAGGTCCCTGATGTAGGCCCTTGCGGCATGAGCTGCGGCTTCACTGCCTTGAGAGACCCCAAAGCCCAGTTGGTGTGGCTGGAGTAAAGTGGCAGCTTCTAGGCGAATGTTTCTTACTGCTGCTTTGACAACGAGATGGCGAAGAGTGTTTCCAACCACAATGGGTCTGATTCCCCCATCCCTCTTCTTCAAAGCACATAGTGAGGCTCCAAAAAAAGAAAGGTTTAATTTCTTCTGGGATTCACCCAGCCAGGCAATTGACGAAAGTTGTTAACTTGGTGAGAAGAATTGATGCAGATTCACTGAGTACTGGATTTACCATCTCTTTGAGGTGCTGAGGTCGAATTCCAGTGTAACCTCCTGCAGATCCTGCTGGAAATGACACGATCACCTTATAGACTTCCGATTCTGGCAGAATTAATTGTTCAGTGATGGGGTCTTCCTCAGGGTTGTCGTTGATGGCTATGGTGTCCCTGGTTGGATGCTTGTCTCTTAGTGCTTGGGCCATGGTCTCATCTTTGGGGGCTACAGTGTCGTCACTTGTAATTATTCTCATTGCTCCCACTGTGTTACCTTCTTTGAGTTTTTTGCTAACCTGTGCGCAGATTTCCTCGTTTTCAGTGGGATTTTTCTTGGGTCTACCTCTTTGATTCCTGCGATGATGGGGCAGAGAGACACAATTATCCGTTCTTGGGTAGTTGCGCACTGCCTTGATAACTGACGTGGTTAGCAGTTTGTCTCATCTTTCAGGAACTGCAAGACAGACATTGCCGAACAAGAGAAGGTTGCGCCATGCTTGGATGGTGCCTCGGGCTTCTAAGTTGGTGGAACCTCTATTCACCTACTTAAGAAGGTCTGTGTATTTCCCTGCTGCATATGGGCGAGCCGCTTTAGGGATGTGGGATAGTGTACTGCTAGCAGTGGATTTGAATGCCAACAGAAGGTTATCGCAAGTGACGAGGTTGCCATTGGAATTGTCATCTGCCTATGGAGGCTGTGGGCTGCTCTCTGCTGGGGGCATATGTGATCCCGCACACCCATTAATGTGTGCACGAATACGGCCGTCCCTGTTGCGTGCTCGAAACTTTCCACACACCTGACATGTGCCTCTTTTTTCATTTTTGGGTGCATTGTTTCCCTGGCTTTGTGGCTGGCTGGCTTCATCATCTGCCATACCTCAAACTGTGTGGTAAGCCCAGGCTGAAGGGAAAATGACACATGGCACATACCGCATGTGGTTCATGGTGGTGGAGGGAGGAGAGGGGTCTCCCGTCCTTGTGGTGGGCGGTGGAAGAAAGGGAGGAGTGGAAGATGTGTGATGAGGCGGAGTAAGGCACTCACTTATTCCCAGGACAAGTCACCATACACCACAATGCTCTGTGCTCATGTTACTATACACCACTATGCTCTGTGCACAGCCCCCACTATCAACGACACACCACTATACACTACACATGATATGCGCGTACCATGCACATACTACGCACTGTACACTATAGACTATATACACTATACACACGGTGAACAAATACTCCATTGTTGTAACACGAGCACACGGTGTATGCACGCCTGTTTGGGGAAGGGGGGGGGGCAGTTTTACCCCTCAACCTCTGCCTCCTCCTCCTCCTCCATGAGGCTTCCCCTCACCGACCTCTCCTACCCATATACATATATGCAACAAGGGCGTATATCAACAACCTGCCTGAGGACAATGCAGTGGTAAAATTAGATTTCAAGAATGCGTTTAATCTCCTGAAAAGAGACGTGGTATTAGCAGCAGTACAAGAACATTTCCCTGGTCTCTTCCCTTTTGTTTCAGCTGGGTATAGCAAGGAATCAATGCTTCTCTTTGGAGAGCATGAAATCACATCATCGGAGGGTGTCCAACAAGGAGATCCTCTTGCACCATTTCTCTTCTGTATAGCAGTTAGGGAAATCACAGTCAGACTGACCAGCGAGCTAAACATCTGGTTCCTAGATGATGGCACACTAGCAGGTACAAAGGAGTCCCTCCTACATGATCTTACACATGTAATGACATAGGGACAGGAAATGGGTCTCGTCCTGAATCCATCCAAATGTGAAATCATCTCAGTCAATCAACAAGTGATAAATGCAGTGAGATCAAAACTACCAGGAGCAGCAGTCATTGCCCCCACAAATAGTGTCTTGCTAGGAGCACCTCTGGGAAGCAATGCCATTGACACAATTCTCAGGAAGAAATTGGAAGAGTTAAGGAGAATGGAACAACGAATAGGCAATCTGGACACCCACGATGCCTTGTACCTTCTCACAAAGTGCTTGAGTCTGCCCAGGTTGACATATTTCCTAAGATGTGCACCTTCATATGATAACCCTATACTGTACGAATATGACAGTATTCTGAGGCAGATTTTTACGAAAGTACTTAACCTTACTCTAGAAGACGGGCAGTGGAACCAAGCTACACTTCCAGTCAGACTAGGAGGCATTGGTGTCCGCAAGTCATCACAGATTGCGTTACCTGCTTTTCTGTCCTCGTGTATTGCATCCAGAGAGCTTGTAGCAGCGATTCTCCCTGAACATCTTAGGGACAAGACTGGAGTCCAGGACCAAAAATTCATTGACGGAGCAATGATCTGGGATAATCTAACGGGCTCTGAAACCAGACCTGCTCCCCCAACAACTACAAACAATCGCACTGGGATGGTCCAATAGTAGAAAATATAGCCTCAACAATGCTTCAGAGTGTGTCAGGGAAGGATAGAGCCTGCCTCCTGGCAGTGAGAGCCTCTCATGCTGGGGACTTTCTGTTGGCTGTTCCCAACTCCAGCCTTGGCACACGCCTCGACCCACAGACCATCCGCATCGGTGTTGCCCTTCGACTTGCCGCCCCTATTCTCGCCGAACAGAGGTGTATTTGTGGCAGTGAAGCAGCAGACCGATTCGGGTACCATGGTATTGTGTGCCGTAAATCCGAGGGAAAGATTGCAAGACATGAGGAGGTTAATAACATTATCAGGAGGAGCCTCACAACAGCTGGATGCCCAGCAGTAAGGGAGCCACCCCAACTATGCAGATCTGATGGCAGCCAGAAGCGTCCAGATGGTATCACCCTTCAAGCCTGGACAGATGGGAAGCAGGTGGTGTGGGACTATACATGTGCATCTACCTTGGCTGATACCTATCTCCAATACACCAAGGAGGAAGGAGGGGCAGCTGCCAGCTTCAGCGAGTCCCAAAAGTCTAGAAAATATGGAGAACTTGCCCATCATTATATGTTTGTTCCCATAGGCTCAGAGACCCTTGGCTCATGGGGAAAGAGTGCATCTAAATTCCTTAAGGAGCTGGGAAAAAGACTCATCAGGGTAACTAGGGATCCCAGGGCAGCTAGTTTTCTGTTCCAGCGGCTCAGTGCGGCTGTTCAAAGGGGTAATGCCTGCTGTATTTTGGGCACACGCCCCAGCTCTGAGGAGCTGGAGGAGATTTTCGCCTTATAATCGGTGATACACACGTAACATGTACTTTATATGCCACCTTTATATCAACAATGTATCTCTTAAATCTTCTGTACCATATTATGTAATAAAATATTCCTATTGGTAAAAAAAATATATATTAAAGGAAAAAAATATGTATATATATATATATAATATATATATATATATATATATATATATATATATATATATATATATATATATATATATATATATATATATATTATATATATATATTTATATTTATAAACGAGGGGCTGGAACCGCAGTTGCTAAATTGACAGTCCGACGCTCTACGGTCTAGGCGGCTAACCCAGGTCTCTAATTAGAGTCCAGGTGTGTGACTGACGGAGAGTCCAGGTGTGTGACTGACAGAGTCCAGGTGTGTGACTGACAGAGAGTCCAGGTGTGTGACTGACAGAGAGTCCAGGTGTGTATAAGATCATGTATGATACCTGTGTATGTTCATATATATATGTATATGATTATAAAGTATGTTCATGTATGATACATATAAATGTTCATCATGTATGATACAAGTGTATGTTCATAATGTATGAATCATGTGTACTTGGAGAGTATTCCGGGGATCAACGTCCCCGCGGCCCGGTCCACGACCAGGCCTCCCGGTGGATTAGGGCCTGATCAACTAGGCTGTTACTACTGGCCCGCACGTAGTTCAACGTACGAACCACAGCCCGGCTGATCCGGCACTGACTTTAATTATCTGTCCAGCTCTCTTTTGAAGGTAGCCAGGGGCCTATTGGTAACTTCCCTTATGCGTAGTAGGAGGCTGTTGAACAGTCTTGGGTCCCGGACACTTATGGTGTTTTCTCTTAGTGTACCAATGTCGCTCCTACTTTTCACTGAGGGTATTTTACACCGCCTGCCCAGTCTTTTACTTTCGTAGGGAGAGATTTATGTGTGCAGATTCGGGATCATTCCTTCTAGGATTTTCCAAGTGTAGATTATGATATATCTCTCTCGCCTGCACTCCAGTGAGTACAAGTCAAATGCTTCCAGGCATTCACAGTAGTTAAGGTGTTTGATGGAACTTATACGTGCAGTAAAGGTTCTCTGTACATTCTCTAGATCTGCAATTTCACCTGATTTGAAAGGAGATGTTAATGTACAGCAGTATTCCAGCCTAGAGAGAACAAGTGATTTAAAAAGGGATCATCATTGGCTTGGCATCTCTTGCTTTGAGCTTTCCTATTATCCATCCTATCATTTTCTTCGCAGATGTGATCGTGGCACTGTTGTGATCCTCGAAAGTGAGATCCTCAGACGTTACCACTCCCAGATCCCTCACATTATTTTCCGCTCTATTGTATGATCAGAGTTTGTAGTATACTCAGTTCTAATTATTTTTTCCAGTTTTCCATAACGGAGTAGTTGGAATTTGTCTTCATTGAACACCATATTGTTTCCCGTTGCCCATTGGAAAACTTGGTTTGTATCTTCTTGGAGGTTAACCGTGTCCTCAATAGATGGCAGTCTCATGCAGATCCTAGTATCGTCTGCAAAGGATGATACGGTACATCTCTATGTCTGATATGAGGATGAGGAACAGGATGGTGGGGGGAAAGTACTGTGCTTTGTGAAACAGAGCTTTCCACTATTGCAGCTTCCGATTTAACTCTGTTTACCACTACTCTTTGTGTTCGATTGGTTAGGAAGTTGAAGATCCATCTCCCCACTATACCAGTTATTCCTTTAGCACGTATTTTGTGCGCTATTACGCCAAGATCCCACTTGTTAAACGCTTTTGCAAAGTCTGTGTATATTTATTACTTCTGCATTCTGTTTTTCTTCCAGTGCATCCAAGACCATATCATAGTGATCCAGTAATTGTGAGAGGCAGGAGCGACCTGCCCTGAACCCATGTTGCCCTGGATTGTGCAGATTTTGGGAATTCAAGTGGTTTGCAGTCATGCTTCTTAGTACTCTTTCAAAGATTTTTCTGATATGGGACGTTAGAGCTATTTTTCTATAGTTCCTAGCTAATGCTTTGCTGCCACCTTTATGGAGTGGGGCTATATCCGTTATTTTTAGTTACTGGAATTTCACCCGTGTCTAAGCTCCTTCTCCATAGTATACTTAGGGCATGCGAGAGGGGTTTCTTGCAGTTCTTAATGTACACAGAGTTCCACAAGGCTGGGCCTGGGACTGAGTGCATGGGCATGTTGTCAATGGCTTTCTTAAAGTCTACTGGAGTTAGGGTAATGTCAGAGATCTGGCATATAAATGGAGTTTTGAGGCTCATTCATGAAAAAATAATTTGGATTGTCGAACTTTAGACTGATTAGTGGCTCACTAAACACTGAGTCGTATTGGGATTTCAGTATCTCACTCATTTCTTTGTTGTCATCTGTATAGGTCACATCTCTGTGCAGGAGCCCGATACTTGATGTAGTTTTTGCCTTGTTTTTGCATATGAAAAGAAATATTTCGATATTCTTTCAATTTCACTAGTCGCTCTTAGCTCCTCCTGTCTCTCCTGGATCCTGTATGAGTCCTTTAACTTAAATTC
This sequence comes from Cherax quadricarinatus, assembly GCF_026875155.1. NCBI lineage: Eukaryota > Metazoa > Arthropoda > Malacostraca > Decapoda > Parastacidae > Cherax > Cherax quadricarinatus. The sequence continues at coordinate 32,290,776 of NC_069424.1, forward strand.
TATACTTTCCACTTCTCTGGTCAGTGCTTCCTTCCGTTTATAAGATAATCTAGTGTTCTTGAGGAGCTCAGTGATTCTTCGTCGTCTTGTGTAGAGGGAGCGACTTTCTCCAGTTTACTTCTCTTCTTTAGTAGGGGAATATGTTTTAAACATACTTCATCTGTGAGTCGAGTGATTACTGTTTGGCCGGAGCCCCACACGTCACCTCTCCGGGGGGGGGGGAGCCCCACACGTCACCTCTCCGGGGGGGGAGGAGCCCCACACGTCACCTTTCCGGGTGGGGAAAAAGAGGGGGGGAGGGGATAGCGGGAGCTAGACTGACCCTACCTTAACAAGCAGCCAGCAATCAAACTATCGTTACCATATACTCGCTCGCTACTCCTATCTGTTGAACTTTTCCCTCATATTCCCCATGTATAATACGTATATGTTCATCGTGTATGATACATGTGTATGTTCATAACGTGTGATACATGTGTATGTTCAAAAATCGGTATTGACTGGTTTATTATCAGTGTTATAAACCAGTGATGACTGGTTTATCGCCATGTTATTAAGTTGGTTTAAGCTTCACATAACTTAAGGAAGAAATCTTGGTAAAAGATAAGAGGCGAGTGTGAGTGAGTGAGGAAGAATTGTGAGAGAGAGAGAGAGGTAGGAGGGGAGGGGAGGGGAATTTATGATATGGAGGGGAGGGGGGATATATGAGGAAGGGGAGGGACAGGGAGTGGGCAGGGCGTGATGATTGGGGGTGACGGCATGGGGTGAGGGCTGGGGTTAGGGCAGGGGGTGAGGGCAGGGGGGAAGGGCAGGGGGTGAGGGCAGGGGGTGAGGGCATTGGGTGATGAGAGGGGGTTAGGGCTAGGGGTGATGGAAGTGGGTAAGATATGGGGGTGAGGGCAGGGGATTAGGGCTGGGGGCGAGGGCATCGGGTGAGGGGCAACAGTTGTCGTTCAGTAAATTTTATGACTTAAGATATTCTTCTGGAGTAGCAGACAGCTGGTGGGTGTGTCAGCAGGAGGAGGATGTCGAAGAGGAGGAGAAGGAAAGGAGAATAAAGAGAAGAGGCCTGGAGGCTAACGCTCTCGCTTCACACGGCGAGGGTCTGGGTTCGATTCCCAGCCAGAGTAGAAACATTGGACGTGTTTCTTTCCACCTGTTGTCTATGTTCCCCATCAGTAAAATGGGTACCTGGGTGTTAGTCGACTGGTGTGGGTCGCATCCTGGGACACTGACCTAATTTGCCTGAAATGCTGAGCATAACAAGTGGCTTTCTATATAGTAGTATATCAGTGATGTCAGCTAGGACTGTATACCTTGTACATGTACTTGTAGTAAATTAAGATATTATAGTATAAGAGGAAGAGGATTAGAAGGAAGAGGAGAGTGAGTATGTGAAGAATGACAGGGAGGAGGAAAGAAGGATGGGGAAGAAAAGAAAGAGGAGGAATAGGACGAAAAGGAGGATGAAAAGGAGAGAAGAAAATGGAAGAGGATTAGAATCAGGAGAAAAATGAGATGAAAGAAGAGGAGGACAACGAGGTAGATTAGGAGGAAGAGAATGAAGAGAAGGAAGGAAGAGGAGGACTGTGAGGAGGATATTACAAACTCAAGTTTATTTTTATTAATGATAAGAACATCGATGTTCTTGCTCTTGCCCTCTGTGGGCACCAAGCTGCCTTGCCCTCTGTGGGCACCAAGCTGCCTTGCCCTCTGTGGGCACAAGCTGCCTTGCCCTCGTGGGCACCAAGCTGCCTTGCCCTCTGTGGTCACCAAGCTGCCTTGCCCTCTGTGGGCACCAAGCTGCCTTGCCCTCTGTGGGCACCAAGCTGCCTTGCCCTCTGTGGGCACCAAGCTGCCTTGCCCTCTGTGGGCACCAAGCTGCCTTACCCTCTGTGGGCACCAAGCTGCCTTGCCCTCTGTGGGCACCAAGCTGCCTTGCCCTCTGTGGTCACCAAGCTGCCTTGCCCTCTGTGGGCACCAAGCTGCCTTGCCCCCCTGTGGGCACCAAGCTGCCTTTCCCTCTGTGGGCACCAAGCTGCCTTGCCCTCTGTGGCACCAAGCTGCCTTGCCCTCTGTGGGCACCAAGCTGCCTTGCCCTCTGTGGGCACCAAGCTGCCTTGCCTCTGTGGGCACCAAGCTGCCTTGCCCTCTGTGGGCACCAAGCTGCCTTGCCCTCTGTGGGCACCAAGCTGCCTTGCCCTCTGTGGGCACCAAGCTGCCTTGCCCTCTGTGGGCATCAAGCTGCCTTGCCCTCTGTGAGCACCAAGCTGCCTTGCCCTCTGTGGGCACCAAGCTGCCTTGCCCTCTGTGGGCACCAAGCTGCCTTGCCCTCTGTGGGCACCAAGCTGCCTTGCCCTCTGTGGGCACCAAGCTGCCTTGCCCTCTGTGGGCACCAAGCTGCCTTGCCCTCTGTGGGCACCAAGCTGCCTTGCCCTCTGTGGGCACCAAGCAGCCTTGCCCTCTGTGGGCACCAAGCTGCCTTGCCCTCTGTGGGCACCAAGCTGCCTTGCCCTCTTGGGGCACCAAGCTGCCTTGCCCTCTGGGGCACCAAGCTGCCTTGCCCTCTGTGGGCACCAAGCTGCCTTGCCCTCTGTGGGCACCAAGCTGCCTTGCCCTCCCGTGGGCACCAAGCTGCCTTGCTCTCTGTGGGCATCAAGCTGCTTTGCCCTCTGTGGGCACCAAGCTGCCTTGCCCTCTGTGGGCACCAAGCTGCCTTGCCCTCTGTGGGCACCAAGCTGCCTTGCCCTCTGTGGGCACCAAGCTGCCTTGCCCTCTGTGGGCACCAAGCTGCCTTGCCCTCTGTGGGCACCAAGCTGCCTTGCCCTCTGTGGGCATCAAGCTGCCTTGCCCTATGTGGGCACCAAGCTGCCTTGCCCTCTGTGGCCCCCAAGCTGCCTTGTTCTCTGTGGGCACGAAGCTGCCTTGCCCTCGTGGCACCAAGCTGCCTTGCCCTCTGTGGGCACCAAGCTGCCTTGCCCTCTGTGGGCACCAAGCTGCCTCGCCCTCTGTGGGCACCAAGCTCCCTTGCACTCTGTGGGCACCAAGCTGCCTTGCCCTCTGTGGGCACCAAGCTGCCTTGCCCTCTGTGGGCACCAAGCTTGCCTTGCACTCTGTGGGCACCAAGCTGCCTTGCCCTCCCCGTGGGCCCCCAAAGCTGCCTTGCCCTCTGTGGGCACCAAGCTGCCTTGCTCTCTGTGGGCACCAAGCTGCCTTGCCCTCTGTGGGCACCAAGCTGCCTTGCTCTCTGTGGGCACCAAGCTGCCTTGCCCTCTGTGGGCACCAAGCTGCCTTGCCTCTGTGGGCACCAATCTGCCTTGCACTCTGTGGGCACCAAGCTGCCTTGCACTTTGTGGGCACCAAGCTGCCTTGCCCTCTGTGGGCACCAAGCTGCCTTGCCCTCTGTGGGCACCAAGCTGCCTTGCCCTCTGTGGGCACCAAGCTGCCTTGCCCTCTGTGGGCACCAAGCTGCCTTGCACTCTGTGGGCACCAAGCTGCCTTGCACTCTGTGGGCACCAAGCTGCCTTGCCCTCTGTGGGCACCAAGCTGCCTTGCTCTCTGTGGGCACCAAGCTGCCTTGCCCTCTGTGGGCACCAAGCTGCCTTGCACTCTGTGGGCACGAAGCTGCCTTGCACTCTGTGGGCACCAAGCTCCCTTGCCCTCTGTGGGCACCAAGCTGCCTTGCCCTCTGTGGGCACCAAGCTGCCTTGCCCTCTGTGGGCACCAAGCTGCCTTGCCCTCTGTGGGCACCAAGCTGCCTTGCACTCTGTGGGCACCAAGCTGCCTTGCCTCTGTGGGCACCAAGCTGCCTTGCACTCTGTGGGCACCAAGCTGCCTTGCACTCTGTGGGCACCAAGCTGCCTTGCACTCTGTGGGCACCAAGCTGCCTTGCACTCTGTGGCACCAAGCTGCCTTGCGCCCAGGGGCACCAAGCTGCCTTGCACTCTGTGAGCACCAAGCTGCCTTGCCCTCTGTGGCACCAAGCTGCCTTGCACTCTGTGGGCACCAAGCTGCCTTGCACTCTGTGGGCACCAAGCTGCCTTGCACTCTGTGGGCACCAAGCTCCTTGCACTCTGTGGGCACCAAGCTGCCTTGCACTCTGTGGGCACCAAGCTGCCTTGCACTCTCTGGGCACCAAGCTGCCTTGCACTCTGTGAGCACCAAGCTGCCTTGCCCTCTGTGGGCACCAAGCTGCCTTGCACTCTGTGGGCACCAAGCTGCCTTGCACTCTGTTTGCACCAAGCTGCCTTGCACTCTGTGGGCACCAAGCTGCCTTGCACTCTGTGGGCACCAAGCTGCCTTGCACTCTGTAGGCACCATGCTTCCTTGCAATGCTCCTCTTTCTTTGTATTTGACTGGCCCCTCCTACTCTTACTACCTCCCCACTACTACTTCCCTCCCTCCAATACTACTACTACTACTACTACTACCACCTCCTGCCTACATGTACACATCCTGCTCTCCTTTTCGTCAGTGTGACTTTGTAAGTGGTCCAAGTCGGACCAAAACGTCGTCGTAAGCTCGTCTCTTCTATGTGCGGGTTATTTGTGTGTTGTTCCAGTCACGGTATTGTGACTTTTTTGTCACAACTCAGTAATATTCCATGGGGAGAGTATTAATAGGAATTATTATATTTTTATATTGTATGTAGATAGCCATCGATCTAACCTGAGTTATATCCACAAGATGACTTGTAATGTATTGTGAGAACAGTGATTGTAGGTGGCAGCACTGTGACAACCACACGTCATGCAGTGTGACAACCACACGACATGCAGTGTGACAACCACACGTCATGCAGTGTGACAACCACACGACATGCAGTGTGACAACCACACCACATGCAGTGTGACAACCACACGACATGCAGTGTGACAACCACACGACATGCAGTGTGACAACCACACCACATGCAGTGTGACAACCACACGACATGCAGTGTGACAACCACACCACATGCAGTGTGACAACCACACGACATGCAGTGTGACAACCACACGTCATGCAGTGTGACAACCACACGTCATGCAGTGTGACAACCACACGTCATGCAGTGTGACAACCACACGACATGCAGTGTGACAACCACACCACACATGCAGTGTGACAACCACACCACATGCAGTGTGACAACCACACGACATGCAGTGTGACAACCACACGACATGCAGTGTGACAACCACACCACATGCAGTGTGACAACCACACGACATGCAGTGTGACAACCACACCACATGCAGTGTGACAACCACACGACATGCAGTGTGACAACCACACGTCATGCAGTGTGACAACCACACGTCATGCAGTGTGACAACCACACGACATGCAGTGTGACAACCACACATCATGCAGTGTGACAACCACACGACATGCAGTGTGAACAACCACACGACGTGCAGTGTTGACAACCACTCGACGTGCAGTGTGACAACCACACGGACATGCGTTGACAAAACCACACATCATTGCAGTTGACAACCAAATATGCTGTGTGACAACCACACTCATGCAGTGTGGACACCACACATCATGCACCTGTGACGACCACATTTGCAGTGTGACAACCTCACATCACGCAGAGTGACAAACCACACATCACCAGGTGTGACAACCACACCCATCAAGCAGTTGACGACCACACATCCATGCAGGGTGCAACCACACATCATGCGTGTGAACATACCCACATCATGCAGTGTTGACCAACACACATCATGCAGTGTACAACCACAATCATGCATGTGTGACCAACCACACATCTTGCGTGTGACAACCACACGTCATGCAGTGTGACAAACCACACTCATGCAGTGTGACAACCACACATTAATGCAGTGTGACAACCCAAACCATTCATTGCAGTGTGGACAACCACACATCTGCAGTTGTGACAACCAACGTCATGCAGTTGTGACAACAAACATCACGCAGTGTGACAACCACACTCATGCAGTGTGGACAACCAACATTCACGCGCGTGACAACCACACATCAATGCAGTGTGACAACCGCACATACCGCAGTGTGAACCAACCACACATCATGCAGTGTGAAACCACACATATGCAGTGGACAACCACATTTCGCAGTGTGACTACCACACATCATGCAGTGTGACAACCACACATCATGCAGTGTGACAACCACACATCATGCAGTGTGACAACCACACATCATGCAGTGTGACAACCACACATCATGCAGTGTGACAACCACCAAGCATGCAGTGGTGCAACCACACATCATGCAGTGTGGACAACCACCACATCATGACAGTGTGCAACCACCAATCAACTCACTGTGACAGCCATTACGTCATGCAGTGTGACAACCAAAACATCAGCTCTGTGACAACCACACATATGGCAGTGTGACAACCCACGACATGCGTGTGACAACCACACGACATGCAGTGTGACAACCACACGCCATGCAGTGTGACAACCACATTTGCAGTGTGACAACCACACATCATGCAGTGTGACAACCACACATCATGCAGTGTGACAACCACACATCATGCAGTGTGACAACCACACGTCACTCACTGTGACAGCCACACGTCATGCAGTGTGACAACCACACATCATGCAGTGTGACAACCACACATCATGCAGTGTGACAAACACACGTCATGCAGTGTGACAACCACACATCACACAGTGTGACAACCACACATCACAACAGTGTGATAACCACACATCAGCAGGTGTGACAAACCACCACATTCAAACCGTGTGACAACCACACATCATGCAGTGTGACAACCACACATCATGCAGTGTGACAACCACACATCATGCAGTGTGACAACCACACATCATGCAGTGTGACAACCACACATCATGCAGTGTGACAACCACACATCATGCAGTGTGACAACCACACATCATTGCAGTGTTGTGAACAACACACATCATGCAGTGTGACAAACACATTTGCAGTAATGTGACAACCACACATCACGCAGTGTGACAACACAATCTTGCAGTGTGACAACCACACATCTTGCAGTGTGACAACCACACATCATGCCAGTTGTGACCAAACCAACATCACTCAACAGTGACAGCCCACGTCATGCAGTGTGACAACCCACACATCACGCAGTGTGACAACCACACATCATGCATTTGTGACAAACCACACATCATTGCAGTGTGGACAACCACACGCCATGGCAGATGTGTGACAACCACCTCATCAGCAGTGTGACAACCACACTCACTCACTGTGACAGCCAACGTCATGCAGTTGTTGACAACCTCACATCATGCTGTTTGACAACCACACATCATGCAGTGTGACAACCACACATCACTCACTGTGACAGCCACACATCATGCAGTGTGACAACCACACACCATGCAGTGTGACAACCACACGTCATGCAGTGTGACAACCACACATCACGCAGTGTGACAACCACACATCATGCAGTGTGACAACCACACATCGCAGTGTGACAACCACACATCATGCAGTGTGACAACCACACATCACTGCAGTGTGACAACCACACATCATGCAGTGTGACAACCACACATCATGCAGTGTGACAACCAACATCATGCGTGTGACAACCCACTCATCATGCAGTGTGACAACCACATATCACGCAGTGTGACAACCACACATCATGCAGTGTGACAACCACACATCATGCAGTGTGACAACCACACATCATGCAGTGTGACAACCACTCATCATGCAGTGTGACAACCCACAATATCCACGCAGTGTGACAACCACACATCATGCAGTGTGACAACCACACATCACGCAGTGTGACAACCACACGTCATGCAGTGTGACAACCACACATCATGCAGTGTGACAACTACACATCATGCAGTGTGACAACCACACATCATGCAGTGTGACAACCACACATCATGCAGTGTGACAACCACACATCATGCAGTGTGACAACCACTCATCATGCAGTGTGACAACCACATATCACGCAGTGTGACAACCACACATCATGCAGTGTGACAACCACACATCATGCAGTGTGACAACCACACATCACGCAGTGTGACAACCACACATCATGCAGTGTGACAACCACACATCATGCAGTGTGACAACCACACATCATGCAGTGTGACAACCACACATCATGCAGTGTGACAACCACATATCCACGCAGTGTGACAACCCAACACATCATGCAGTGTTGTGACAACAACATTCAATGCAGTGTGACAACACACATCACGCAGTGTGAAACACAAATCATGCAGTGTGACACCACACATCATGCAGTGTGACCACATAACTTCATGCAGTGTGATTTGTGACAACCCACTCATCATGCAGTGTGACAACCACACATCATGCAGTGTGACAACCACACATCATGCAGTGTGACAACCACTCATCATGCAGTGTGACAACCACATATCACGCAGTGTGACAACCACACATCATGCAGTGTGACAACCACACATCATGCAGTGTGACAACTACACATCATGCAGTGTGACAACTACACATCATGCAGTGTGACAACCACACATCACGCAGTGTGACAACCACACATCATGCAGTGTGACAACCACACATCACGCAGTGTGACAACCACACATCATCAAGTGTGACAACTACATCACGCAGTGTGGCCAACCACACATCACCGGATAGTGTGACAACAACACATCATTGCAGTGTGGAACAACCACACATCATGCAGTGTGACAAACCACTCATCATCATGCAGTGTGACAAACCACATATCTCGCAGTGTGACAACCACCATCATGCGTGTGACAACCAACACTTCATGAGTGTGACACCACACATCATTGCAGTGGACAAAACACACAATCACGCAGTGTGACAAACCACACATCATTGCTGTGTGGACAACCCACACATCACGCAGTGTGACAACCACACATCATGCAGTTGTTGTGACAAACCACACATCACGCAGTGTGGACCAACCCACCATATGCGAGTGACAAGCACACATCACGCAGTGTGACACCACACATCACGGAGTGTGACAACAACCACTCATGCGTGTGACAACCACACATCATTGCATGGGTGACAAACCACTTATCATGCATGGTGACAAACCACATATCACGCAGTGTGACAACCACACATCATGCAGTGTGACAACCCCACATCATGCAGGTTTTGGGGGTGACAACACCACGTCATGCAGTGTGACAAACACACATCAGGCAGTGTGATAACTACACATATGCGTGTGACAAACCACACATCACGCAGTGTGACAACCACACATCATGCATTGTGACAACCACACATCATGCAGTGTGACAACCACACATCACGCAGTGTGACAACAACACATCATGCAGTGTGACAACCACACATCATGCAGTGTGACAACCACACATCATGCAGTGTGACAACCACATATCACGCAGTGTGACAACCACACATCTTGCAGTGTGGACAACCAGCTCTCATGCGTGTGACAATCCTCACGTCATGCAGCGAGTGTGACAACCCACACATCATGCACTGTGCTAACAAAACACATCATGCGTGGGGACACCCCACACATTCATGCAGTGTGACAACTACACATCATGCAGTGTGACAACCACACATCATGCAGTGTGACAACCACACATCACGCAGTGTGACAACCACACATCATGCAGTGTGACAACCACACTCATGCAGTTGTGACACCTCATGTCACGCAGTGTGACACCCACACATCATGCAGTGCAGTGAACAACCACACATCATTGCAGTGTTGACAACCACACGTCATTGAGTGTGACAACACACATCATGGTTTTTCACTGTTGATAAACAAACACATCATGCAGTGTGACACCACAACATCATGCAGCATGTGACAACTTACACATCATGCAGTGTGGACAAACCAATACATCACGCAGTGTTGTGACAAACACACATCACGCAGTGTGACAACCACACATCATGCAGTGTGACAACCACACATCATGCAGTGTGACAACTACACATCATGCAGTGTGACAACCACACATCATGCAGTGTGACAACCACATATCACGCAGTGTGACAACCACACATCATGGCAGTGTGCAAACCACAATCATAGCAGTGTGACAACCACACATCATGCAGTGTGACAACAACACATCATGCAGTGTGACAACCACATATCACGCAGTGTGACAACCACACATCATGCAGTGTGACAACCACACATCATGCAGTGTGACAACCACACATCATGCAGTGTGACAACCACACATCATGCAGTGTGGACACAAAACACATATGCAGTGTTAGACAACCACACTTCATGCAGTGTGCACAACATCATGCAGTTGTTGACAACTACACATCATGCAGTGTGACAAACCACACATCGTGAGTGTGACCAACCACACATCCTGCAGGTGACAACTACACATCATGCAGTGTGACAAAACCACACATCATGCAGTGTGACAACCACATATCACGCAGTGTGACAACTACACATCATGCAGTGTGACAACCACACATCATGCAGTGTGACAACCACACATCATGCAGTGTGACAACCACACATCATTGCAGTGTTGACAAACCACACATCAATGCAGTGTGACAACCACATTTGCAGTGTGGACACACACACATCATGCAGTGTGACCAAATCCAACATCATGGCAGTGTGACAACCAAACATCATGAGTGTGAACAACCACAATCATGCAGAGTGACAACAACATCATGCAGAGTGACAACCACACATCATGCAGGTGTGAAACCCACACATCCTCACTGTGACAGCCCACACGTCATGCAGTATGTGGACAACCAAACACACGCAGGGTGACAACCACACATCATGCTGTGTGACAACCACACGACATGCAGTGTGACAAACCACAGGACATGCAGTGTGACAACACACGCCATGAGTGTGACAACACCCATTTGCAGATGTGACAACACACATCATGCAGTGTGACAAACCACACATCATGCAGTGTGGACAAAACCACACTCATGCAGTGTGACAACCACACGTCACACACTGTGGACTAGCCACAACGTCAGCAGCTGTGACAACCACACATCTTTGCAGTGTGACAACCACAACATCATGCAGTGTGACAAACACAACGTTCTGCAGTGTGAAACAAACAACACATCACACAGTGTGACAACCACACATCACACAGTGTGACAAACACCACATCATGCAGTGTGACAACCAACATCACACAGGGTGCCAACCACACATCATTGCAGTGTGACAAACCCCACATCATGGCAGTGTGACAAACCACACATCATGCAGTTGTGACAACACCACCGCATGCAGTGTGACAACACACATCATGCCAGTGTGACAAACCACACATCATTCAGTGTGACAACCAAACATCATGCAGTGTGACAACCACACTTCATGCAGGTGTGACACCCAACATTGCAGATGTGACAACCCCACACTCAACGCAGTGTGACAATCCACATCATGCAGTGTGACAACCACACATCTGCAGTGTGACAACCACAATCATGCAGTGTAACAAACCACAACTCACTCACTTGTGACAGCCACACGCTTGTCTATTTGTTTCGTCAGTGTGACAACCACACATCCGCTAGTGTGTCAACCAACATCATGCAGTTGTGACAACCACACTCTGCAGTGTGACAACCACCGTCATGCAGTGTGTGACAACCAATCATCATGCAGTGTTGACAACCACACATCCACTCCCTGTGACGCCCACACGTCTTGCAGTGTGCAACCACACATCATGCAGTGTGACAACCACACATTCATGGCAGTGTGACAAACCACACATCACTCACGTTGGACTGCCACACATCAGAAGTGTGACAAACCGCACACATGCTGTTGTGACAACCACACGTCATGCAGTGTGGACCAACCACACATCACGCAGTGTGACAACAAACACATCATGCAGTGTGACAACCCACACATCACGCAGTGTGACTACCACAATCATGCAGTGTGACAACCACCATCACGCAGTGTGGACATACCAACACATCATGCAGTGTGACAACCACCATCATGCAGTGTGACAACAACATCATGCAGTGTGACAACACTCATCATGGCAGTGTGACAACCAAATATCACGCAGTGTGACAACCACACACATGCAGTGTGAAACCAACATCATGCCATGTGTGACAACCCACATCATGCATGTGTGACAACCCACTCGATCATGCAGTGTGACAACCACATATCACGCAGTGTGAAACCACCACATTCATGCAGTGTGACAACACACATCACGCAGTGTTGACAAAACCACACATTCATGCAGTGTGACAACCACACATCATGCCAGGAGGGGACAAACTACACATCATGCAGTGTGACAACCCACACATCTGCAGTGTGACAAAACCACACATATTGCAGTAGTGACAACCACACTCTGCAGTGTGACAACCACACATCATGCAGTGTGACAACCACACATCACGCAGTGTGACAACCACACATCATGCAGTGTGACAACCACACATCATGCAGTGTGACAAACCACACAAATCACGCAGTGTTGTGACAACCACACATCATGCAGTGTGAAAACCTACCATCATGGCAGTGTGGACAACCAACACATCATGCAGTGTGACAACCATCATCATGCAGTGTGAACAACCCACATAACCGCAGTGTGACAAACCACAAATCATTTGCAGTATGACAAACACACATCATGCAGTGTGACAACCACACATCACGCAGTGTGACAACCACACATCATGCAGTGTGACAACCACACATCATGCAGTGTGACAACCACACATCATGCAGTGTGGACAAACCACACATTCATGGCAGATGTGACAAACCACACTCATGCGTGTGACAACCACACAACATGCAGTGCTGACAAAAACACTCATCATGCAGTGTGGACAACCACATATCACGCGAGTGTGACAACCACCCATCTGCAGTGTGACAACCACACATCATTGCAGTGTGAAAAATACAATCATGCAGTTGTGACAAAACTACACATCATGCAGTGTGACAAACCACACAAACACGCAGTGTGACAACCACAATCATCAGTTTGTGACAACCACACATCACGCAGTGTGACAACCACACATCATGCAGTGTGACAACCACACATCACGCAGTGTGACAACCACACATCACGGAGTGTGACAACAACACATCATGCAGTGTGACAACAACCACATATGCAGTTGTGACAACCATCATCATGCAGTGTGAAACCACATATCACGAAGAGTGACAACCCCCACATCTGCAGTGTGACAACCAACACATCATGCAGTGTGACAACCACACTTCATGCAATGTTGTGACAACCACACATCACGCAGTTACGTGCGACAACCACACCATCAAGCAGTGTGACAACCACCATCACGCAGTGTGACAAACCACAATCATTATTTTTTATTTGGGGGGGCCAGTGTGCAACAACACATCACGCAGTGGTGGACAAACCACACATCATGCAGTTGTGGACAGCAACATCCGCAGTGATGACCACCCACCACATCACGGAGTGTGACAACAACCATCATGCAGTGTGACAACACACATCATGCAGTTGTGACAACCACTCATCATGCGATGTGGGACAACCACATATCACGCAGTGTGACAACCACACATCATGCAGTGTGACAACCACACATCATGCAGTGTGACAACCACACGTCATGCAGTGTGACAACCACACATCAGGCAGTGTGATAACTACACATCATGCAGTGTGACAACCACACATCACGCAGTGTGACAACCACACATCATGCATTGTGACAACCACACATCATGCAGTGTGACAACCCCACATCACGCCAGTGTGGACAACAACACATCATGCAGTGTGGATCAAAACACACATCATGCAGTTGTGACAACCACACATCATGCAGTGTGGACAACCACACATCATGCAGTTGTGACAAACCAACATCTTTGCAGTGTGACAACCACACGTCATGCAGTGTGACAACCACACATCATGCACTGTGATAACAACACATCATGCAGTGTGACAACCACACATCATGCAGTGTGACAACTACACATCATGCAGTGTGACAACCACACATCACGCACAGTTGGGACAACCACACAATCACGCAGCGTGGACAACCACCACATCATGCAGTTGAGCTGTGACAAACACACATCATTGCAAGTGTGACAAACTACACATCATGCAGTGTGACAAACCACCACATCATGCAGTTGGACAACACATAATCACGCAGTGTGACAACCACAACATCATGCAGTGTGACAACCCACTCATGCAGTGTGACAACCACACATCATGCAGTGTGACAAACAATACCTTCATGCAGTGTGACAAACCACATATCACGCGGGTGACACCACCACATCATGCAGTGTGACAACCACACATCATGCACAGTGTGACAAACACATCATGGCAGTTGGGAAACCACACTTCATGCAGTGTGACAACAACCACATCATACAGTGTGCAACCACACATCAATGCAGTGTGACAACCACACATCATGCAGTGTGTCAACTACACATCATGCAGGTGTGAGGACCAACCCACACATCATGCAGTGTGGACAACCACCATCTTGCAGTGTGACAATACACATCATGCAGTGTGGACAACCAACATCATGCAGTGTGACAACACATATCACGCAGTGTGACAACTACACATCTTGCAGTGTGGACAACCCCACACATCATGCAGTGTTGAAACACACATCATGCCGTGTGTCAAACCACACATCATGCAGTGTGACAAACCACACATTCATTAGAGTTGACATCCACACATCACTCACTGTGACAGCCCACGTAATGCAGTGTGACAACCAAACATCAGCAGTGTGGCCAACCACACATCATGCCGTGTGGACAACCCCACACATCACGCAGTGTGGACAACCACACGAATGCAGTGTGACAACCACACGGACATGCGTGTGGACAACCACACGCCATGCAGTGGACAAACCCCTTTGCAGGTGACCAACCACACATATGCAGTGTGACAACACCACACATCATGCAGTGTCGACAACACAACATCATGCAGGGTGAAACCACCACCGTCACTCACTGTGACAGCCACACGTCATGCCGTGGTGGACAACCACACATCCTCAGTGTGACAACCACAAACATCATGCAGTGTGACAAACACACGTCATGCAGTGGACAACACCACCATCACCACAGTGTGACAACCACACAATTCACACAGTGTGACAACCACACATTCGTGCGTGTGGACAACCACACATCACACAGATGTTGAAACACACATCATGCAGTGAGGACAACGCCACACTATCATTTTGCAGTGTGACAACCACACATCATGCCAGTGTGACAAACCACACTTCATGCAGGTGAACACCACATCATGCTGTGTGACAACCACACATCATGCAGTGTGACAACCACACATCATGCAGTGTGACAACCACACATCATGCAGTGTGACAACCACATTTGCAGTGTGACAACCACACATCACGCAGTGTGACAACCACACATCATGCAGTGTGACAACCACACATCATGCAGTGTGACAACCACACATCATGCAGTGTGACAACCACACATCACTCACTGTGTCAGCCACACGGTATGCAGTTGTGACAACCCCACATCACGCAGTGTGAAAACCACACATCATGCAGTGTGACAACCACACATCATGCAGTGTGACAACCACACGTCATGCAGTGTGACAACCACTCATCATGCAGTGTGACAACCACACATCACTCACTGTGACAGCCACACGTCATGCAGTGTGACAACCACACATCATGCAGTGTGACAACCACACATCACTCACTGTGACAGCCACACATCATGCAGTGTGACAACCACACACCATGCAGTGTGACAACCACACGTCATGCAGTGTGACAACCAACATCACGCAGTTTGACACCAAAACACATAATGCAGTGTGACACCAACATCATGCAGTGTGACAAACACATTTCATGCAGTTGTGACAACCACTCATCATGGTGTGAAAACCACATATCACGCAGTTGTGAACAAACAACATCATGCCAGTTGGACAACCACAATCATGCAGTGGACAAAAACCACACATCATGCAGTGTGACAACCACTCATCATCAGTGTGACAACCAATCATTATCACGCAGTGTGACAAACCACACATCATGCAGTGTGACAAACCACACATCACGCTGTGTTGTGGACAAACCACACATCATAGCAGTGTGACAACCACACATCATGCAGTGTAGGACAACTAACATCATGCCGTGTGACAACCACACATCATGCAGTGTGACAACCACACATCATGCAGTGTGACAACCACACATCATGCAGTGTGACAACCACTCATCATGCAGTGTGACAACCACATATCACGCAGTGTGACAACCCCACACATTCATGCAGGTGTGACAACCACACATCATGCAGTTGTTGGACAAACCACACATTCACGCAGTGTGACAACACACATCATGCAGTGTGCAACCACACATTCATGCAGTGTGACAACCCACATCATGCAGTGTGGACAACCAACATCTTGGCAGTGTGACAGCCACAAAAAAAAAAACCGTCTTGCAGTGTGACAACCACAAATCCAATGCAGTTGTGACAACCACACATCATGCAGTGTGACAAAACCACACCATCACTCACTGTGACAGCCACACATCATGCAGTTGGACAACACACACCATGCAGTGTGACAACCACCGTCATGCAGTGTTTGACAACACACTCACGCGTGTGAAACAACCACACATCTTGCAGTGTGACAACCACACATCACGCCGGTGTGACAACCACAATCATGCAGAGTGACAACCCACACATCAGCAGTGTGACACCAACATCATGCAGTGTGACAACCCAACACATCATGCAGTGTGGACAACCACAATCATGCAGTGTGACAACCAATCATCATGCAGTTTGTGAAACCCACATAACACGCAGTTTGGAACAACCACAATCATGCAGTGTGAAACCACACATCATTTGCAGTGGACAACCAACATCATGCAGTGTGGACAACCACTCAACATGCAGTGTGGACAACCACCATATCACGCAGATTGTGACAACCACACATCATGCAGTGTTGACAACCAACCACTCACGCAGTGTGACAACCACACCTCATGCAGTGTGGACAACCACACATCATAGCAGTGTGACAACTACACATCATGCAGAGTGAACAACACACTTCTGCAGTGTGACAACCACACAATCATGCAGTGTGACAACCCACATATGCAGTGTGACAACATCATCATGCAGTGTGACAACCACATATCACGCAGTGTGACAACCACACATTCATGCAGTGTGACACCACACATCATGCCGTAGTGACAACCACACATCACGCAGTGTGACAACCACACATCATGCAGTGTGACAACCACACATCATGCAGTGTGACAACCACACATCATGCAGTGTGACAACCACTCATCATGCAGTGTGACAACCACATATCACGCAGTGTGACAACCACACATCATGCAGTGTGACAACCACACATCATGCAGTGTGACAACCACACATCCCGCTGTGTTTTAGTTGTGACAACCACACATCATGCGTGTGACAACCACCACATCATGCAGTGAGACAACTACACATCTGCAGTGTTGACAACACACATCACTGCACGTGTGAACAATCACACATCATGCCGTGTGACAAACCACACTTCATGCGTGTGACAACCACTCATCATGCAGTGTGACAACCACATATCACGGCAGAGGTGACAAACCAACAACATCATGCAGTGTGACAACCACACTTATGCCAGTGTGACAACTACACAACATGCAGTGTGACAAAAATTTTACACATCATGCAGGATGCGACACCACACATCACGCAGTGTGACAACCACACAATTTTCATGCAGTGTGGACAACCACACATCACGCGATGTGACAACCAACATCATGCAGTGTGGACAATACACATCACGCAGTGTGACAACACCACACATCACGGAGTGTGACAAAATCAACACATCATGCAGTGTGACAAACCACACATCATGGCAGTCGTGACAAACCACTCATCATGCAGTTGACAACCAACATATCCACGCAGAGTGTGACAACCACACATCATGCAGTGTGACAACCACACCATCATGCGTGTGACAACCACACAATCATGCTCAGTGTGACAACACACATCAACGCAAGTGTGACAACCACACATCATGCAGTGTGACAACCACACATCACGCAGTGTGACAACCACACATCATGCAGTGTGACAACCACACATCACGCAGTGTGACAAACACACATCAAGCAGTGTTGACAAGCACACATTCACGCAGTGTGACAACCAACTTCACGAGTGTGACAACAAAACACATCATGCAGTGAGAACAACCACACATCATGCTGTGTGAGACAACCACTATCATGCCAGTGTGACAACCACATATCACGCAGTGTGACAAACCACACATCATGCAGTGTGACAACCACATCATGCGGTGTGGACAACCACACGTCATAGCCGTGTGCCAACCACACATCAGGCAGTTGTGATAAACTACACATCATGCAGAGTGACAAACAACACATTCACGCAGTGTGACAACCCACACATCATGCATTGTGACAACCAACATCATGCAGTGTGGAACCAACACACATCACGCAGTGTGACAACAACAATTCATGCACGTAGGACATCCACACCATCTTTGCAGTGTGACAACCACACATCATGCAGTTGTGACAACACATTATCACGCAGTGTGACCAACCACACATCAAGCCGTGTGTGACAACCACACATCAGCAGTGTGACAACCACACTTCATGCAGTGTTTTGACAACACACACATTGCACTGTGATAACAACACATCATGCAGTGTGACAACCACACATCATGCAGTGTGAAACAAATACACATCATGGCAGTGTGACAACCACACATCACGCAGTTGTTGTGACAACCACACATCACGCAGTGTGACAAACCTCACATCAGGCAGTAGTGAAACCAAACATCATGCCGTGTTGACAACCCCATATCACGCAGTGTGACACCACACATCATGCAGGTGTGACTACCACACAATTTCTTGCCAGTGTGACAACCACACGTTCATGCAGTGTGACAACCACCATCATGCACTGTGATAAACACATCATGCAGATGTGGACATCACTAACCATCTGCAGTTTGTGACAACTACACATCATGCAGCTGTGAAACCACACATTCACCGGCAGTGTGACAACCACACATACGCAGCGTGACAACCACACATCATGCAGTGTGTGACAACCACACTCATGCAGTGTGTGTGACAACTACAAACATGCAGTTGTGACAAACCACACATCAAGCAGTGTGGACAACCACATATAACGCAGTGTGACAACACACATCATGCAGTGAGACAACCACACATCATGCAGTGTGCAAAACCACACATATAGCAGTGTGGACAAACAAAACATCATTGCTCAGTGTAGACAACCAACATATCAGCCGTGTGACAACCACAACATCATGCAGTGTGACAACCACACATCATGCAGTGTGACATCCACACTATGCAGTGTGACAACCAACACATATGCAGTGTGACAACCAACACTTATGCAGTGTGACAACCACAATCTGCAGTGTGACAACCACACATCATGCAGTGTGTCATCTACAACATCATGCAGTTGACAACCACCCATCGTGATTATGTGATGACAACCACACATCATGCAGTGTGACAACTAACATTCATGCACGTTGTGGACACCACAATATTCAGTGTGACAACCACTATCACGCAGATGTGACAACTTACACATCATGCAGTGGACAACCACACATCATGCAGTGTGACAACCACACATCCTGCAGTGTACAAACCACACATCTTGCAGTGTGACACCAACAGCATGCAGTGTGACACCACATTTGCAGTGTGACAACCAACATCATGCCGTGTGACAAAACCAACATCATTGCAGTGTGACAACCAACATCATGCAGTTGTGACAACCACCATCATGCAGTGTGACAACCACACATCATGCAGTGTGACAACCACACATCATGCAGTGTGACAACCACACATCACTCACTGTGACAGCCACAACGTCATGCATGTGACAAAACGAACCATCACGCAGTGTGAACAACCACACATTCATGCATGTATGTGACAACCACACGACATGCAGTGTGACAACACACGACATGCAGTGTGGCAACCACCGCCATTGCAGTGTGTGCAAAACATTGCATTGTGACAACCACACATACATTGCAGTGTGACAAACCACACTCATGCCGTGTGAACAAACCACACATCATTGCAGTTTGGAGAACACACGTCCATCACTGATGCAGGCACACGTATGCAGTGTGACAACCACAACATCAAGCCGTGTGACCAAACCACACATCATGCAGTGTTGACAAACACACGTCATGCAGTGTGACAACCCCACACTACACAGTGTGGACAACCAACATCACACAGTGTGACAAACCACCAACATCATGCAGTGTGACAACCCACACTCACACAGTTGTGGACAACCACACATTCATGCAGTGTGACAAACCACACATTTTCATGCTCCCTTGCCAGTGCTCATCTTCTTTGTATTGACTGGCCCTCTACTCGTACATACCTCCCCACTACTACTTCCTTCCCTCAATACTACCACTACTACCACCTCCCCTGCCTATATGTACCACATCCTGCTCTCCTTTCGTCAGTTTGATTTGTTAGTGGTCCAAGTCGGACCAAAACGTGTCGTAAGCTCGTCTCTTCTATGTGCGGGTTATTTGTGTATTGTTCCAGTCCGGTATTGTGACTTTTTTTGTGATAACTCAGTAATATTCCATGGGGAGAGTATTAATAGGGAATTATCATATTTTTATATTGTATGTAGATAGCCATCGATTCTAACCTGAGTTAGAATTCCACAGATGACTTGTAATGTATTGTGAGAACTGGGAGTGTAGGTGGCAGCACCTGTGACAAAAACACGACGTGCAGTGTGACCACCACACATCATGAGTGTGACCACCCACATCATGCAGTGTGTGACAACCACACATCATGCCGTGTGAAAACCACACATCATGCAGTGTGACAACACACGATCGTTGCAGTGGACAACCACACATCATGCAGTGTGACAACCACACATCATGCAGTGTGACAACCACACATCATGCAGTGTGACAACCACACATCATGCAGTGTGACAACCACACATCATGCAGTGTGACAACCACACGTCATGCAGTGTGCAACCACACGACGTGCAGTGTGACAACCAACATCAGCAGTGTGACAACCAACATCATGCCAGTGTGGACAACACACGACGTGCAGTGTGACAACCAACACATCATGCAGTGTGACAACACGACACATCATGCGTGTGACAACACACATCATGCAGTGTGACAACCACCACGACGTGCAGTGTGACAACCACACATCATGCAGTGTGACAACCACACATCATGCAGTGTGACAACCACACGACGTGCAGTGTGACAACCACACATCATGCAGTGTGACAACCACACATCATGCAGTGTGACAACCACACATCATGCAGTGTGACAACCACACGACATGCAGTGTGACAACCACACATCATGCAGTGTGACAACCACACGACATGCAGTGTGACAACCACACGACGTGCAGTGTTGACAACCACTCGACGTGCAGTGTGACAACCACACGGACATGCGTTGACAAAACCACACATCATTGCAGTTGACAACCAAATATGCTGTGTGACAACCACACTCATGCAGTGTGGACACCACACATCATGCACCTGTGACGACCACATTTGCAGTGTGACAACCTCACATCACGCAGAGTGACAAACCACACATCACCAGGTGTGACAACCACACCCATCAAGCAGTTGACGACCACACATCCATGCAGGGTGCAACCACACATCATGCGTGTGAACATACCCACATCATGCAGTGTTGACCAACACACATCATGCAGTGTACAACCACAATCATGCATGTGTGACCAACCACACATCTTGCGTGTGACAACCACACGTCATGCAGTGTGACAAACCACACTCATGCAGTGTGACAACCACACATTAATGCAGTGTGACAACCCAAACCATTCATTGCAGTGTGGACAACCACACATCTGCAGTTGTGACAACCAACGTCATGCAGTTGTGACAACAAACATCACGCAGTGTGACAACCACACTCATGCAGTGTGGACAACCAACATTCACGCGCGTGACAACCACACATCAATGCAGTGTGACAACCGCACATACCGCAGTGTGAACCAACCACACATCATGCAGTGTGAAACCACACATATGCAGTGGACAACCACATTTCGCAGTGTGACTACCACACATCATGCAGTGTGACAACCACACATCATGCAGTGTGACAACCACACATCATGCAGTGTGACAACCACACATCATGCAGTGTGACAACCACACATCATGCAGTGTGACAACCACCAAGCATGCAGTGGTGCAACCACACATCATGCAGTGTGGACAACCACCACATCATGACAGTGTGCAACCACCAATCAACTCACTGTGACAGCCATTACGTCATGCAGTGTGACAACCAAAACATCAGCTCTGTGACAACCACACATATGGCAGTGTGACAACCACACGACATGCAGTGTGACAACCACACGACATGCAGTGTGACAACCACACGCCATGCAGTGTGACAACCACATTTGCAGTGTGACAACCACACATCATGCAGTGTGACAACCACACATCATGCAGTGTGACAACCACACATCATGCAGTGTGACAACCACACGTCACTCACTGTGACAGCCACACGTCATGCAGTGTGACAACCACACATCATGCAGTGTGACAACCACACATCATGCAGTGTGACAAACACACGATCATGCAGTGTGACAACCACACACACAACTGTGTGACAACCACACATCACAACAGTGTGATAACCACACATCAGCAGGTGTGACAAACCACCACATTCAAACCGTGTGACAACCACACATCATGCAGTGTGACAACCACACATCATGCAGTGTGACAACCACACATCATGCAGTGTGACAACCACACATCATGCAGTGTGACAACCACACATCATGCAGTGTGACAACCACACATCATGCAGTGTGACAACCACACATCATTGCAGTGTTGTGAACAACACACATCATGCAGTGTGACAACCACATTTGCAGTGTGACAACCACACATCACGCAGTGTGACAACCACACATCATGCAGTGTGACAACCACACATCATGCAGTGTGACAACCACACATCATGCCAGTTGTGACCAAACCAACATCACTCAACAGTGACAGCCCACGTCATGCAGTGTGACAACCCACACATCACGCAGTGTGACAACCACACATCATGCATTTGTGACAAACCACACATCATTGCAGTGTGGACAACCACACGCCATGGCAGATGTGTGACAACCACCTCATCAGCAGTGTGACAACCACACTCACTCACTGTGACAGCCAACGTCATGCAGTTGTTGACAACCTCACATCATGCAGTGTGACAACCACACATCATGCAGTGTGACAACCACACATCACTCACTGTGACAGCCACACATCATGCAGTGTGACAACCACACACCATGCAGTGTGACAACCACACGTCATGCAGTGTGACAACCACACATCACGCAGTGTGACAACAACACATCATGCAGTGTGACAACCACACATCGCAGTGTGACAACCACACATCATGCAGTGTGACAACCACACATCACTGCAGTGTGACAACCACACATCATGCAGTGTGACAACCACACATCATGCAGTGTGGACAACCAACATCATGCGTGTGACAACCACTCATCATGCAGTGTGACAACCACATATCACGCAGTGTGACAACCACACATCATGCAGTGTGACAACCACACATCATGCAGTGTGACAACCACACATCATGCAGTGTGACAACCACTCATCATGCAGTGTGACAACCCACAATATCCACGCAGTGTGACAACCACACATCATGCAGTGTGACAACCACACATCACGCAGTGTGACAACCACACGTCATGCAGTGTGACAACCACACATCATGCAGTGTGACAACTACACATCATGCAGTGTGACAACCACACATCATGCAGTGTGACAACCACACATCATGCAGTGTGACAACCACACATCATGCAGTGTGACAACCACTCATCATGCAGTGTGACAACCACATATCACGCAGTGTGACAACCACACATCATGCAGTGTGACAACCACACATCATGCAGTGTGACAACCACACATCACGCAGTGTGACAACCACACATCATGCAGTGTGACAACCACACATCATGCAGTGTGACAACCACACATCATGCAGTGTGACAACCACACATCATGCAGTGTGACAACCACATATCCACGCAGTGTGACAACCCAACACATCATGCAGTGTTGTGACAACAACATTCAATGCAGTGTGACAACACACATCACGCAGTGTGAAACACAAATCATGCAGTGTGACACCACACATCATGCAGTGTGACCACATAACTTCATGCAGTGTGATTTGTGACAACCCACTCATCATGCAGTGTGACAATAACACATCATGCAGTGTGACAACCACACATCATGCAGTGTGACAACCACTCATCATGCAGTGTGACAACCACATATCACGCAGTGTGACAACCACACATCATGCAGTGTGACAACCACACATCATGCAGTGTGACAACTACACATCATGCAGTGTGACAACTACACATCATGCAGTGCGACAACCACACATCACGCAGTGTGACAACCACACATCATGCAGTGTGACAACCACACATCACGCAGTGTGACAACCACACATCAGCAAGTGTGACAACTACATCACGCAGTGTGGCCAACCACACATCACCGGATAGTGTGACAACAACACATCATTGCAGTGTGGAACAACCACACATCATGCAGTGTGACAAACCACTCATCATCATGCAGTGTGACAAACCACATATCTCGCAGTGTGACAACCACCATCATGCGTGTGACAACCAACACTTCATGAGTGTGACACCACACATCATTGCAGTGGACAAAACACACAATCACGCAGTGTGACAAACCACACATCATTGCTGTGTGGACAACCCACACATCACGCAGTGTGACAACCACACATCATGCAGTTGTTGTGACAAACCACACATCACGCAGTGTGGACCAACCCACCATATGCGAGTGACAAGCACACATCACGCAGTGTGACACCACACATCACGGAGTGTGACAACAACCACTCATGCGTGTGACAACCACACATCATTGCATGGGTGACAAACCACTTATCATGCATGGTGACAAACCACATATCACGCAGTGTGACAACCACACATCATGCAGTGTGACAACCCCACATCATGCAGGTTTTGGGGGTGACAACACCACGTCATGCAGTGTGACAAACACACATCAGGCAGTGTGATAACTACACATATGCGTGTGACAAACCACACATCACGCAGTGTGACACCACACATCATGGCATTGTGACAACACACATCATGCAGTGTGACAACCACACATCACGCAGTGTGACAACAACACATCATGCAGTGTGACAACCACACATCATGCAGTGTGACA
Organism: Cherax quadricarinatus; assembly: GCF_026875155.1. Taxonomy (NCBI): domain Eukaryota; kingdom Metazoa; phylum Arthropoda; class Malacostraca; order Decapoda; family Parastacidae; genus Cherax; species Cherax quadricarinatus. Next base: position 32,316,475 of record NC_069424.1, read on the forward strand.
ACCACACATCATGCAGTGTGACAACCACATATCACCGCCAGTGTGACAACCACACATCTTGCAGTGTGGACAACCAGCTCTCATGCGTGTGACAATCCTCACGTCATGCAGCGAGTGTGACAACCCACACATCATGCACTGTGCTAACAAAACACATCATGCGTGGGGACACCCCACACATTCATGCAGTGTGACAACTACACATCATGCAGTGTGACAACCACACATCATGCAGTGTGACAACCACACATCACGCAGTGTGACAACCACACATCATGCAGTGTGACAACCACACTCATGCAGTTGTGACACCTCATGTCACGCAGTGTGACACCCACACATCATGCAGTGCAGTGAACAACCACACATCATTGCAGTGTTGACAACCACACGTCATTGAGTGTGACAACACACATCATGGTTTTTCACTGTTGATAAACAAACACATCATGCAGTGTGACACCACAACATCATGCAGCATGTGACAACTTACACATCATGCAGTGTGGACAAACCAATACATCACGCAGTGTTGTGACAAACACACATCACGCAGTGTGACAACCACACATCATGCAGTGTGACAACCACACATCATGCAGTGTGACAACTACACATCATGCAGTGTGACAACCACACATCATGCAGTGTGACAACCACACATCACGCAGTGTGACAACCACACATCATGGCAGTGTGCAAACCACAATCATAGCAGTGTGACAACCACACATCATGCAGTGTGACAACAACACATCATGCAGTGTGACAACCACATATCACGCAGTGTGACAACCACACATCATGCAGTGTGACAACCACACATCATGCAGTGTGACAACCACACATCATGCAGTGTGACAACCACACATCATGCAGTGTGGACACAAAACACATATGCAGTGTTAGACAACCACACTTCATGCAGTGTGCACAACATCATGCAGTTGTTGACAACTACACATCATGCAGTGTGACAAACCACACATCGTGAGTGTGACCAACCACACATCCTGCAGGTGACAACTACACATCATGCAGTGTGACAAAACCACACCATCATGCAGTGTGACAACCACATATCACGCAGTGTGACAACTACACATCATGCAGTGTGACAACCACACATCATGCAGTGTGACAACCACACATCCTGCAGTCTGACAACCACACATCATTGCAGTGTTGACAAACCACACATCAATGCAGTGTGACAACCACATTTGCAGTGTGGACACACACACATCATGCAGTGTGACCAAATCCAACATCATGGCAGTGTGACAACCAAACATCATGAGTGTGAACAACCACAATCATGCAGAGTGACAACAACATCATGCAGAGTGACAACCACACATCATGCAGGTGTGAAACCCACACATCCTCACTGTGACAGCCCACACGTCATGCAGTATGTGGACAACCAAACACACGCAGGGTGACAACCACACATCATGCTGTGTGACAACCACACGACATGCAGTGTGACAAACCACAGGACATGCAGTGTGACAACACACGCCATGAGTGTGACAACACCCATTTGCAGATGTGACAACACACATCATGCAGTGTGACAAACCACACATCATGCAGTGTGGACAAAACCACACTCATGCAGTGTGACAACCACACGTCACACACTGTGGACTAGCCACAACGTCAGCAGCTGTGACAACCACACATCTTTGCAGTGTGACAACCACAACATCATGCAGTGTGACAAACACAACGTTCTGCAGTGTGACAACCACACATCACACAGTGTGACAACCACACATCACACAGTGTGACAACCACACATCATGCAGTGTGACAACCAACATCACACAGGGTGCCAACCACACATCATTGCAGTGTGACAAACCCCACATCATGGCAGTGTGACAAACCACACATCATGCAGTTGTGACAACACCACCGCATGCAGTGTGACAACCACACATCATGCAGTGTGACAACCACACATCATTCAGTGTGACAACCACACATCATGCAGTGTGACAACCACACATCATGCAGGTGTGACACCCAACATTGCAGATGTGACAACCCCACACTCAACGCAGTGTGACAATCCACATCATGCAGTGTGACAACCACACATCTGCAGTGTGACAACCACAATCATGCAGTGTAACAAACCACAACTCACTCACTTGTGACAGCCACACGCTTGTCTATTTGTTTCGTCAGTGTGACAACCACACATCCGCTAGTGTGTCAACCAACATCATGCAGTTGTGACAACCACACTCTGCAGTGTGACAACCACCGTCATGCAGTGTGTGACAACCAATCATCATGCAGTGTTGACAACCACACATCCACTCCCTGTGACGCCCACACGTCTTGCAGTGTGCAACCACACATCATGCAGTGTGACAACCACACATTCATGGCAGTGTGACAAACCACACATCACTCACGTTGGACTGCCACACATCAGAAGTGTGACAAACCGCACACATGCTGTTGTGACAACCACACGTCATGCAGTGTGGACCAACCACACATCACGCAGTGTGACAACAAACACATCATGCAGTGTGACAACCCACACATCACGCAGTGTGACTACCACAATCATGCAGTGTGACAACCACCATCACGCAGTGTGGACATACCAACACATCATGCAGTGTGACAACCACCATCATGCAGTGTGACAACAACATCATGCAGTGTGACAACACTCATCATGGCAGTGTGACAACCAAATATCACGCAGTGTGACAACCACACACATGCAGTGTGAAACCAACATCATGCCATGTGTGACAACCCACATCATGCATGTGTGACAACCCACTCGATCATGCAGTGTGACAACCACATATCACGCAGTGTGAAACCACCACATTCATGCAGTGTGACAACACACATCACGCAGTGTTGACAAAACCACACATTCATGCAGTGTGACAACCACACATCATGCCAGGAGGGGACAAACTACACATCATGCAGTGTGACAACCCACACATCTGCAGTGTGACAAAACCACACATATTGCAGTAGTGACAACCACACTCTGCAGTGTGACAACCACTCATCATGCAGTGTGACAACCACATATCACGCAGTGTGACAACCACACATCATGCAGTGTGACAACCACACATCATGCAGTGTGACAAACCACACAAATCACGCAGTGTTGTGACAACCACACATCATGCAGTGTGAAAACCTACCATCATGGCAGTGTGGACAACCAACACATCATGCAGTGTGACAACCATCATCATGCAGTGTGAACAACCCACATAACCGCAGTGTGACAAACCACAAATCATTTGCAGTATGACAAACACACATCATGCAGTGGGGACAACCACACATCACGCAGTGTGACAACCACACATCATGCAGTGTGACAACCACACATCATGCAGTGTGACAACTACACATCATGCAGTGTGGACAAACCACACATTCATGGCAGATGTGACAAACCACACTCATGCGTGTGACAACCACACAACATGCAGTGCTGACAAAAACACTCATCATGCAGTGTGGACAACCACATATCACGCGAGTGTGACAACCACCCATCTGCAGTGTGACAACCACACATCATTGCAGTGTGAAAAATACAATCATGCAGTTGTGACAAAACTACACATCATGCAGTGTGACAAACCACACAAACACGCAGTGTGACAACCACAATCATCAGTTTGTGACAACCACACATCACGCAGTGTGACAACCACACATCATGCAGTGTGACAACCACACATCACGCAGTGTGACAACCACACATCACGCAGTGTGACAACAACACATCATGCAGTGTGACAACCACACATATGCAGTTGTGACAACCATCATCATGCAGTGTGAAACCACATATCACGAAGAGTGACAACCCCCACATCTGCAGTGTGACAACCAACACATCATGCAGTGTGACAACCACACTTCATGCAATGTTGTGACAACCACACATCACGCAGTTACGTGCGACAACCACACCATCAAGCAGTGTGACAACCACCATCACGCAGTGTGACAAACCACAATCATTATTTTTTATTTGGGGGGGCCAGTGTGCAACAACACATCACGCAGTGGTGGACAAACCACACATCATGCAGTTGTGGACAGCAACATCCGCAGTGATGACCACCCACCACATCACGGAGTGTGACAACAACACATCATGCAGTGTGACAACCACACATCATGCAGTGTGACAACCACTCATCATGCAGTGTGACAACCACATATCACGCAGTGTGACATCCACAACATCATGCAGTGTGGACAACCACACATCATGCAGTGTGACAACCACACGTCATGCAGTGTGACAACCACACATCAGGCAGTGTGATAACTACACATCATGCAGTGTGACAACCACACATCACGCAGTGTGACAACCACACATCATGCATTGTGACAACCACAACAACTCATGCAGTGTGACAAACCCCACATCACGCCAGTGTGGACAACAACACATCATGCAGTGTGGATCAAAACACACATCATGCAGTTGTGACAACCACACATCATGCAGTGTGGACAACCACACATCATGCAGTTGTGACAAACCAACATCTTTGCAGTGTGACAACCACCCCGTCATGCAGTGTGACAACCACACATCATGCACTGTGATAACAACACATCATGCAGTGTGACAACCACACATCATGCAGTGTGACAACTACACATCATGCAGTGTGACAACCCACACATCACGCACAGTTGGGACAACCACACAATCACGCAGCGTGGACAACCACCACATCATGCAGTTGAGCTGTGACAAACACACATCATTGCAAGTGTGACAAACTACACATCATGCAGTGTGACAAACCACCACATCATGCAGTTGGACAACACATAATCACGCAGTGTGACAACCACAACATCATGCAGTGTGACAACCCACTCATGCAGTGTGACAACCACACATCATGCAGTGTGACAAACAATACCTTCATGCAGTGTGACAAACCACATATCACGCGGGTGACACCACCACATCATGCAGTGTGACAACCACACATCATGCACAGTGTGACAAACACATCATGGCAGTTGGGAAACCACACTTCATGCAGTGTGACAACAACCACATCATACAGTGTGCAACCACACATCAATGCAGTGTGACAACCACACATCATGCAGTGTGTCAACTACACATCATGCAGGTGTGAGGACCAACCCACACATCATGCAGTGTGGACAACCACCATCTTGCAGTGTGACAATACACATCATGCAGTGTGGACAACCAACATCATGCAGTGTGACAACACATATCACGCAGTGTGACAACTACACATCTTGCAGTGTGGACAACCCCACACATCATGCAGTGTTGAAACACACATCATGCCGTGTGTCAAACCACACATCATGCAGTGTGACAAACCACACATTCATTAGAGTTGACATCCACACATCACTCACTGTGACAGCCCACGTAATGCAGTGTGACAACCAAACATCAGCAGTGTGGCCAACCACACATCATGCCGTGTGGACAACCCCACACATCACGCAGTGTGGACAACCACACGAATGCAGTGTGACAACCACACGGACATGCGTGTGGACAACCACACGCCATGCAGTGGACAAACCCCTTTGCAGGTGACCAACCACACATATGCAGTGTGACAACACCACACATCATGCAGTGTCGACAACACAACATCATGCAGGGTGAAACCACCACCGTCACTCACTGTGACAGCCACACGTCATGCCGTGGTGGACAACCACACATCCTCAGTGTGACAACCACAAACATCATGCAGTGTGACAAACACACGTCATGCAGTGGACAACACCACCATCACCACAGTGTGACAACCACACAATTCACACAGTGTGACAACCACACATTCGTGCGTGTGGACAACCACACATCACACAGATGTTGAAACACACATCATGCAGTGAGGACAACGCCACACTATCATTTTGCAGTGTGACAACCACACATCATGCCAGTGTGACAAACCACACTTCATGCAGGTGAACACCACATCATGCAGTGTGACAACCACACATCATGCAGTGTGACAACCACACATCATGCAGTGTGACAACCACACATCATGCAGTGTGACAACCACATTTGCAGTGTGACAACCACACTCGCAGTGTGACAACCACACATCATGCAGTGTGACAACCACACATCATGCAGTGTGACCACCACACATCATGCAGTGTGACAACCACACATCACTCACTGTGTCAGCCACACGGTATGCAGTTGTGACAACCCCACATCACGCAGTGTGAAAACCACACATCATGCACGTGTGAACCACACATCATGCAGTGTGACAAACACACGTCATGCAGTGTGACAACCACTCATCATGCAGTGTGACAACCACACATCACTCACTGTGACAGCCACACGTCATGCAGTGTGACAACCACACATCATGCAGTGTGACAACCACACATCACTCACTGTGACAGCCACACATCATGCAGTGTGACAACCACACACCATGCAGTGTGAAACCACCGTCATGCAGTGTGACAACCAACATCACGCAGTTTGACACCAAAACACATAATGCAGTGTGACACCAACATCATGCAGTGTGACAAACACATTTCATGCAGTTGTGACAACCACTCATCATGGTGTGAAAACCACATATCACGCAGTTGTGAACAAACAACATCATGCCAGTTGGACAACCACAATCATGCAGTGGACAAAAACCACACATCATGCAGTGTGACAACCACTCATCATCAGTGTGACAACCAATCATTATCACGCAGTGTGACAAACCACACATCATGCAGTGTGACAAACCACACATCACGCTGTGTTGTGGACAAACCACACATCATAGCAGTGTGACAACCACACATCATGCAGTGTAGGACAACTAACATCATGCCGTGTGACAACCACACATCATGCAGTGTGACAACCACACATCATGCAGTGTGACAACCACACATCATGCAGTGTGACAACCACACATCATGCAGTGTGACAACCACATATCACGCAGTGTGACAACCCCACACATTCATGCAGGTGTGACAACCACACATCATGCAGTTGTTGGACAAACCACACATTCACGCAGTGTGACAACACACATCATGCAGTGTGCAACCACACATTCATGCAGTGTGACAACCCACATCATGCAGTGTGGACAACCAACATCTTGGCAGTGTGACAGCCACAAAAAAAAAAACCGTCTTGCAGTGTGACAACCACAAATCCAATGCAGTTGTGACAACCACACATCATGCAGTGTGACAACCACACATCACTCACTGTGACAGCCACACATCATGCAGTTGGACAACACACACCATGCAGTGTGACAACCACCGTCATGCAGTGTTTGACAACACACTCACGCGTGTGAAACAACCACACATCTTGCAGTGTGACAACCACACATCACGCCGGTGTGACAACCACAATCATGCAGAGTGACAACCCACACATCAGCAGTGTGACACCAACATCATGCAGTGTGACAACCCAACACATCATGCAGTGTGGACAACCACAATCATGCAGTGTGACAACCAATCATCATGCAGTTTGTGAAACCCACATAACACGCAGTTTGGAACAACCACAATCATGCAGTGTGAAACCACACATCATTTGCAGTGGACAACCAACATCATGCAGTGTGGACAACCACTCAACATGCAGTGTGGACAACCACCATATCACGCAGATTGTGACAACCACACATCATGCAGTGTTGACAACCAACCACTCACGCAGTGTGACAACCACACCTCATGCAGTGTGGACAACCACACATCATAGCAGTGTGACAACTACACATCATGCAGAGTGAACAACACACTTCTGCAGTGTGACAACCACACAATCATGCAGTGTGACAACCCACATATGCAGTGTGACAACATCATCATGCAGTGTGACAACCACATATCACGCAGTGTGACAACCACACATCATGCAGTGTGACAACCACACATCATGCAGTGTGACAACCACACATCACGCAGTGTGACAACCACACATCATGCAGTGTGACAACCACACATCATGCAGTGTGACAACCACACATCATGCAGTGTGACAACCACTCATCATGCAGTGTGACAACCACATATCACGCAGTGTGACAACCACACATCATGCAGTGTGACAACCACACATCATGCAGTGTGAAACCACACATCCCGCTGTGTTTTAGTTGTGACAACCACACATCATGCGTGTGACAACCACCACATCATGCAGTGAGACAACTACACATCTGCAGTGTTGACAACACACATCACTGCACGTGTGAACAATCACACATCATGCCGTGTGACAAACCACACTTCATGCGTGTGACAACCACTCATCATGCAGTGTGACAACCACATATCACGGCAGAGGTGACAAACCAACAACATCATGCAGTGTGACAACCACACTTATGCCAGTGTGACAACTACACAACATGCAGTGTGACAAAAATTTTACACATCATGCAGGATGCGACACCACACATCACGCAGTGTGACAACCACACAATTTTCATGCAGTGTGGACAACCACACATCACGCGATGTGACAACCAACATCATGCAGTGTGGACAATACACATCACGCAGTGTGACAACACCACACATCACGGAGTGTGACAAAATCAACACATCATGCAGTGTGACAAACCACACATCATGGCAGTCGTGACAAACCACTCATCATGCAGTTGACAACCAACATATCCACGCAGAGTGTGACAACCACACATCATGCAGTGTGACAACCACACCATCATGCGTGTGACAACCACACAATCATGCTCAGTGTGACAACACACATCAACGCAAGTGTGACAACCACACATCATGCTGTGTGACAACCACACATTCTCACCGCAGTGTGACAACCACACATCATGCGTGTGACAACCACACATCACGCAGTGTGACAAACACACTTTTCATCTAGCGCAAGCTGGACTCCAAGGTATTGGTCCAGTGTGGTGAGTTTGGTATAGCACTGCGTACCTTGTTCCAAGGTTCGTAGGTTCGAGTCTCCTTCAGCCAGAGATCAGTGTTTGTGTATATTTCGCCTGCTCTTGCGAATTCCTTGCATTGTTAAAATCTCTAGTAAGGCTGATGCATGCAGGGGATGAGATGAAAAGCTGTAAGCTTCTCCCTGAAAGCTGGCTGCCTTGGATCAAAGTCTAGCGCAAGCTGGACTCCAAGGTATTGGTCCAGTGTGGTGAGTTTGGTATAGCACTGTGTACCTTGTTCCAAGGTTCGTAGGTTCGAGCCTCCTTCAGCCAGAGATCAGCGTTTGTATATATATATATAAAATATATATAAAATATATATATATATATATATATATATATATATATATAATATATTATATTGGGAGATGTTAAGTGAATGTATAGGAGCCTTTGAACCAAGTCAGAGAGTAATTGTGGTAGGGGACCTGAATGCTAAAGTAGGAGAAACTTTTAGAGAGGGTGGGGTAGTAAGTTTGGGGTGCCAGGTGTAAATGAAAAATGGGAGCCCTTTGATTGAACTTTGTATAGAAAGGGGTTTAGTTATAGGTACTACATATTTTAAGAAAAAAAAGATAAATAAGTATACAAGATATGATGTAGGGCGAAATGACAGTAGTTTGTTGGATTATGTATTTGTAGATAAAAGACTGTTGAGTAGACTTCAGGATGTACATGTTTATAGAGGGGCCACAGATAAATCAGATAACTTTCTAGTTGTAGCTACACTGAGAGTAAAAGGTAGATGGGATACAAGGAGCATAGAAGCATCAGGGAAGAGAGAGGTAAAGGTTTATAAACTAAAAGAGGAGGCAGTTAGGGTAAGATATAAACAGCTATTGGAGGATAGATGGGCTAATGAGAGCATAGGCATTGGGGTCGAAGAGGTATGGGGTAGGTTTAGAAATGTAGTGTTAGAGTGTTCAGCAGAAGTTTGTGGTTACAGGAAAGTGGGTGCAGGAGGGAAGAGGAGCGATTGGTGGAATGATGATGTAAAGAGAGTAGTATAAGGGAGAAAAAATTAGCATATGAGAAGTTTTTACAAAGTAGAAGTGATGCAAGGAGGGAAGAAGTATATGGAGAAAATAGAGAGGTTAAGAGAGGTGGTGAAGCAATGTAAAAAGAGAGCAAATGAGAGAGTGGTGAGATGTTATCAACAAATTTTGTGAAAATAAGAAAAAGTTTTGGAGTGAGATTAACAAGTTAAGGAAGCCTAGAGAACAAATGGATTTGTCAGTTAAAAATAGGAGAGGAGAGTTATTAAATGGAGAGTTAGAGGTATTGGGAAGATGGAGGGAATATTTGAGGAATTGTTAAATGTTGATGAAGATAGGGAAGCTGTGATTCGTGTATAGGGCAAGGAGGAATAACATCTAGTAGGAGTGAGGAAGAGTCAGTTGTGAGTGTGGGGGAGTTCGTGAGGCAGTAGGTAAAAAGAAAGGGGGTAAGGCAGCCGGGATTGATGGGATAAAGATAGAAATGTTAAAAGCAGGTGGGGATATAGTTATGGAGTGGTTGGTGCAATTATTTAATAAATGTATGGAAAGGGGTAAGGTACCTAGGGATTGGCAGAGAGCATTGCATAGTTCCTTTGTATAAAGGCAAAGGGGACAAAAGAGAGTGCAAAAAATTATAGGGGGATAAGTCTGTTGAGTTATACCTGGTAAAGTGTATGGTAGAGTTATTATTGAAAGAATTAAGAGTAAGACGGAGAATAGGATAGCAGATGAACAAGGAGGCTTTAGGAAAGGTAGGGGGTGTGTGGACCAGGTGTTTACAGTGAAACATATAAGTGAACAGTATTTAGATAAGGCTAAAGAGGTCTTTGTGGCATTTATGGATTTGGAAAAGGCGTATGACAGGGTGGAATAGGGGGGCAATTGCAGATGTTTGCAGGTGTATGGTGTAGGATGTAGGTTACTGAAAGCAGTGAAGAGTTTTACGAGGATAGTGAGGCTCAAGTTAGAAGTATGTAGGGAAAGAGGGAAATTATTTCCAGTAAAGAAGGCCTTAGACTAGGATGCTGTGATGTCACCGTGGTTGTCTTAATATATTTATAGATGGGGTTGTAAAGAGAAGTAAATGCGAGGGGTCTTGGCAGAGGCGTGGAGCTAGAGATAAGAATCACACATAAAGTCGGGAGTTGTCACAGTTGGCTCTTTGCTGATGACGCTGTGCTCTTGGGAGATGTGAAGTGAAGTTTGCTAGAGATTGGTGGATGAATGTTGGTAGGGTGTCAAAAGAGAAATTAAGTGGAATAAGGAAAGAGTATGAGGTTATGAGGATAACAAAAAAGATTAGGTTATGAAAGATTGGGAGATCTCAGATTGGAGAGGGGAGAGAGAGTATGGAGGGGTGAATGTATTCAGATATTTGGGATTGGACGTGTTCAGCGGATGGGTCTATGATATAGATGAGGTGAAATCATAGAATTGTGATGGAAAAAGGAGGTGAGTGGTGCACTTAGGAGTCTGTGGAGACCAAAGAACTTTGTCCTTGGAGGCAAAGAGGGGAATGTATGAGAGTATAGTGTTACCAACGCTCTTTTATGGGGTGTGTTGTGAAGCAGGGTGATGAATGTTGCAGCGAGGAGAAGGCTGGATTGGCAGTGGAGATGTCATGTCTGACGGGAATGTTGTGGTGTGAATATAAAGCAGAGAATTCGTAGTTTGGAAGTTTAGGAGGAGGTGCGGGATGATTACAGAAAGTTGTCCAGAGGGCCTGAGGGAAGGGTTGTTGAGGTGGGTTGGGACATGTAGAGGAATGGAGCGAAACAGAGTGACTTCAAGAGTGTATCAGTCTGTAGTGGAGGAAGGCAGGGTAGGGGTCGGCTAGGATAAGGTTGGATGGGTAGGGGGGGGTACAAGGAGGTTTGTGTTCGAGGGGCTTGGGACTTCCAGAGGCTTGCGGTGAGCGGTTGAGGAGGTGAGAATGGTGTCAAGGATGAGTTTTTTAATACTTGACATGCTGTTGGAGTGTGAGCAGTAACATTTATGAAGGGGTTAGGGGAAACCGCAGGCCGTGACTTGAGTCTGGAGATGGGAAGTTACAGTGCCAGCACTTGAAGAGGGCTGATCATCGTTTGCAGTTTAAAAACTGTAGTGTAAAGCACCCTTTGGCCGGACTCAGTGAGGATGTGAAATAGTATGGTGAAAGTTTTTTTCTCTTTTCGGGCACCTTGCGTGGGGGGGAATAGGCCAGTGTGATGACTGATGAGAAGTATTTTCTTTTTGGGATTTTCTTTCTTTTTTGGGTCCACCCTGCCTCAGGTGGGAGCCGACCGACATTGGTGAAATAACAAAAAAAAAAATTTATATATATTATATATAGATATTTAGTCTATATATATATTTTATATTTATATATTATTATATATATATTTTTTTTTTTTTTTTTTGTTTTTTTTTTTTTTTTTTTTTTTTTTTTTTTTTTTTTTTTTTTCCAAAAAGAAGTCGGGTCGTCTCCCACCGAGGCAAGGGTGACCTCAAAAAAAGAAGAATTCGCGCAAAAGGAAAAATACTTTCATCATCATCAACACTTTCACCACACTCACAAATTATCACTGCTTTTGCAGAGGTGCTCAGTATACAACAAGTCTAGAAGCTATACCACATAATAAAGATTTTACACAACAATAATCCCTCCAAACTGCCAATATCCCAAACCCCTCCTTTAAAGTGCAGGCATTGTACTTCCATTTCGGACTCAAGTCCAGACTTTTGAAAAATAAACCGGTTTCCTGAATCTCCTTCACTAAAAATTGCCCTGCTCTCAGACCACTCCAAACCGTGTCAGGTCGACCCAAGTTATCATTCGTCTCCATGCACTCCTATCTAACTCGCTCATGGCACGCTTGCTGGGAAGTCAAGCCCCTCGCCACAAAACCTCCTTTACCCCCTCTTTCCAACCCTTTCGAGGACGACCCTCCCCTCTTTCCTTCCCCTATAGTTTATATGTTTCCATGTCATTCTACTTTGTTCCATTCTCTCTAAATGAGCCCAGAACTAACCGATACTACGTCAACAACCTCTTTGCCCTTGACTAATGATTTTATTAACTCAGACCTTCTCTAATTTCCACATCCGAATTTCTGCATTATATTTACACCACACATTGCCTTAGACAGGCATCTCCACTGCCTCCAACCGTCTCCTCGCTGCATGCATTTATAATATATATATTTATATATATATATACTATATAATAATATTATATATATATACTATATATATATAGCAGAATTCGCGAGAGCGCGGAAAGTATACAGCAAACACTGATGTCTCTGGACGAGAGACTCGAACCTACGGAACCTTTGGACAAGGTACGCAGTGCTTTACCAATTACCCACCACCTGGGTGGGTAGATTGGTAAAGACTGCGTACCTTGTCTACGGTTCGTAGTTTCGAGTCTCTTTAGAGCCACGAGATCGAGTGTTTGTGTATATTTCGCCTGCTCTCGCGAAATTTCCTTGCATATATATATATAAATATATATATATAATATATATATATATATGATATATCAATAACAACACTGCGCTAGACAAGGATGGAAAACCATTTTTTACTGGCCTGCCCTATGGTAAGCGTGAACTACATGACGCTTTAAACCACAGGACACCAAAACCCTACAAGAATGGCGCAGCCAGCAATGCTAGCTGTGTGAGTGCCATCCGCTGGAGCTTGCATTGCTGCTGTCGTGCCGGCCCCCAACCCCAAAATTCTTATAGGTTGGGTGGCTTTGGTTTAAACCGTCATGTAGTTATCGCGCTTAACATGAGGCAGGCCAGTACAACATGGGTTCGTTATCCTAGGCTAGCGCGCAGTGTTGTTATTATATTCAATACCACTTTCATGGTTACTATAATTAGATATATATAAATATTTTGCTCAACTTAGTCCAAGGGATGCTGCTCTCCAAGCATGTTTCTGACACTCCCTTCCCTCTCTCTTCACTGATCGTGTTACAGTGTGATCTCTAACTATTGTTTGGGGAACATGATATTGCAATAGTGTGAGGTGTGCAACAAGGGGACCCTTCGTCCCTTTTGTTTGTCTGATCATCAAGAGTTCACAGAGGCACTCTCCAGTGTGCTCAATATCTGGTTCTTGGATTGATGGTACCCTGTCTGAACATACAGGAATCCTCTCCTAGAGGACATCAGAAAAATTAAAGTATGGGGAGAAAAGCCTGGCTATCTTTAACCTGACCAAATGTGAAATAGTTTTACAATCGACAGATGATCCAGAATATTAGTCTGTTTTACCAGGGAGCACGAAGCCCTTGGATCAGCCCCCAAAGCACTCTCCTTGGTGCTCCTCTTGGCGAATGCCATCGATCTCATCCTTGAAAAAACCTCTCAGACCTCAGGAAGATGGAAGGCAGGATGAAAGATATGATGCCTTCTACCTACTCACCAGGTGCTTGTCAATCCCAAACCTTACCTACTTTCTGAGATGCTCCCCAGCCTTCAGCAGTCCGAAACTCAAGGAGTATGACTCTCCTTAAGATCATGCTAGAGAGTGTATAGAATCTTTCCCTCGAAGATGGACAGTGGTTGCAAAGCCTCACTTCCAGTCAGTCTTGGGGGCTGGGAGTATGCAAATCCTCCCAGATTGCCCTACCAGCTTTCCTATTCTCTTCCATAGCATAAATAAATGAGTTAATAAAACAAATTATTCCGGACAACCTAAGTGACTCAGCAGGAATACAGGACCCTAACTTTGCCAGTGTCATCACTGAATGGGAGACTCTTGCTGCTCCAGCACCAAACCCTAGTGCAGCACTGGCCTACAAACAGTCAAGCTGGGATGGCCCCATCTCTGAAAAGGTGCGTACCAACATGCTTAGGGCTGTAACATCAGACAGGGAGACTGCCCGTCACCAAGCTGTGACTGCACATCACTCCAGGGACTTCCTTCAAACAGTTCCCATATCGGCAATGGGAACACGCCTCAACCCGAAGACCCTCCGCATTGCTTTGGCTCTGCGCCTTGCTGCCTCAATTCACACGGAATATACGTGTATTTGCGGCGATGCACAAGCCAAACAATGTGGTCTGCATGGTCTTAACTGTTCCAAAACCAAGGGCTGGCATGCAAGACACAATGAACTCAACGACATCATAAAGAGAACCCTTGCTACAGATGGATGCACAGCCGAGAGAGAGCCCCGATCAGTAGCAGCCACCAATACCAACAATCCAGCAAACCGCCCAGATGGGATCACCATCTATCCTTGGAAGAATGGTAAGCCCTTATCATGGGACTATACCTGTGTGTCGACGCTGGCTGACACCTACGTCCATGACAGCATTGGGAGACAGGGAGGAGCTGCTAATCACAGGGAGGAGTGCAAAATCGCAAGTACAGGGACATAAGCCAACAGTATCAGTTTGTCCCAGTGGGATCAGAGACCTTGGGATCATGGGGAAAAAATGCCACACGTTTCCTTAAAGAACTGGGTTCCAGACTCATCGACACCACCAGGGACCCAAGGGCAGCCACCCACTTTCATGTTTCAGCGCCTCAGCGTGGCTATCCAGCGGGGAAATCTTGCTGCATACTTGGCTCGCGTCCGGCTTCGGATGAGCTGGAGGAGATTCATAACCTTTGATACATTGTACCATTGTATTTATGTTTGTGTTTTCTGTAAATGTATTCTGTCTATTAAAAAATGTTCCCATAGAATATAAAATATAGGGAGTGGTAGGAGAAGAAAATATTCAAACAGCTCCGGGGAGAACCTTGAGTTTTCCCTGAGGTACGTTTATTGTCTTCTCTGAGGATGAAGGTCTCCAGCAAAGTTCTAGTGGTGGTACCTCCCTATATTTTATAAAAATGATAAAGAATATATAAGTAATAGTATATATACTATATATAAAAAAAAATAATATATATATATAATATATATATATATGTCGTTGCCGAGAAAGGCAGAACTTGCCCGATCTTGGCTTTAAATAAGCAACGCTCATCTGTCATATAAGACAAACGAAAATTTGTGTATGCCAATAATTTCGCCAAAATCAATTTTCTGAACCTAACGAAAAAATATGTTTCACTATGTTTGTTTAGTATTAAATTACTGTAAACAAATCTAAAATATATTTAGTTTTTGGGGTTTATGCAAAAATAAGTAAATTATTCTTGTTATAATAAAGGTTAGGTAAGTTTTTTAAATTCTTTGGAAGCTTAAAAATTAAAATTTTTTACATATAATTTTAATGAAAAAAAATATATATTTAAACGTATAAGAGAAAATTTTTAGAAAGGACTTAATTTGTAAATGAGTTCTTGTTAATTGACCAGTTTTTACATATTTGGGCCACGATATATAAATATATAATATATATATATATATATAATATTTTATATATAATACTTATATATATATACTATATATAAATATATATATATTTATATTATATATATATATATATATTAGTATATATTATGTATATATGAATAGGTTCAGCGTAATCTCACCGAGGCAGGGTGGCCCAAAATGGAGAAACGAAAGTTTTCTCCTTTTACATTTAGTAATATATACAGGAAAGGGATTACTACCGTCCCTTGATCCCGGCATTTTTAGTCGCCTTTTACAACACCGCATGGCTTACTGAGGAATAATTCTGTTCCACTTCCCCATGGAGACAAGAGGAAATAAACAATACAAGAACTAGAAAGAAATAGCAGAAAAAACCCAGAGTGGTGTGGTATATATATGCTTGGTACACGTATGTTAGTGTGACCTAAGTTGAAGTAGACGTAGCAAGGACGTAACCTGTAACCTGATATTTATGTGACAGACAAAAGACACTCAGCAATCCTACCATCATGTAAAACAATTACAATGCTTTCGTATTACTTCTCACTTAGCAGGACGGGTTATATATATATTTATAAATATATATATATATAATATATCTATATATTATATATATATTATAATATAAAAATATATATATATACCATATATATGGACGAAGGTGAAGAATCACCAGAGCTTCTTAAAGTGTCCAGTCTATATGAAATAGGAAATTGAGGCACTGGCTAGAGAAAAGAAAAATATTAAACTAAGTAAATGGAATCATAGAAGATCCAAGGAAACAACAGATATAAACCTGAAACAATAAATAAATTCAAAGAACTGCAAATATTTTTTTTCACATGCCATATCTAAGCAAAACCATATCCAATATTTTGGGCTTCCGCTTAAATAAGGTGGAGAGTTCACACTTATGACAGCAAAGAAATGAGTGAGTTACAGAAGTCTCAGTAATAACTCGGTGTTTAGGAGTCCCTTTAATCCGACTAATGTCAACAATCTGATGATTGTTTCATGAGAAGAGAATCAAGATTTGGTTCATATTTCAAATTTCTGAATATTCCCAAGAATTTCTGATATAACCTAACACTAACTGGACTTTGTGAAAAAATAGTTTTTAATGACCATGACCATGTGTTGTGTCCAGATCCAGACTCGGGAACCCTGTGTTTCGTCAAGAACTGCAGCAACCCTTTTGTATTGCCTTATGAATATTAAATGGAGATTGGAGTCTAGACACGGCGGTCATCCGACAGAATGGTAAAAAAACCAACTGAATCATATATAGCCCCACTCATACATAACTGGTGGCAGTAAACAATTGAAAAAATTACAGACCGTACGGACTTACCCGCGCATCATAAAAAGTCCTTGAAAGGGTTTGTAAGAAGACGCAAATTCGGCAACTACTTTGATACCCAACAGTTGCACACCCAGGGTAACATGGGTTTAGAGCAGGTGCATTCCTACCTCTCACAAATTACTGCGCCCACTTTGATACAGTCCTTTGGATACACTGGAGATAAACAGAATGTGCGAGACCTGGTCACAGACCGGGTGGCGGGGACGTTGAATCCCGAGAAACCTCTCCAGGTATAACTCTCCAGGATATTACGGACTTTGCGAAATCTTGACAAGTGCGATCATAGTTGGTAATAGACAAAATTGTGTGATAATAGAATATCAAGGAAAGTGGTTTCATCTAGTTTTTACATCCGGCTGGATGTAAAGCTAGAAAAAAATGAATAATAAGAAAATAGTGAGTAGAATCGAGAGGATGAGTTTTAATCTAATGTATCGTTCATTAATTACGAATTTCTCTGTCCTGATTCAAACTAATAAAAAGTAAAGTGAAGAACTTTCAAGGCTACAAAAAATGGAACGTTTATCAAGGCAACAACATGGAGTCCCAGGCGACCTAACCTTGAAGAGCTTCCTGCCATCCCATGTTTAACATACTTGGTCACATGACCAGCTACATTACACTCATGATGATATTCACATGTATATAGGAATGTAACATAATATGCCAATGGTATCACAGTGTCCTGAACAATACTGCAGACCTTCACCAAGAAATGAGGTGAAGATGGTATCAACATATCAACATTCTAGGTGGCAATAATAATGAGAAATCATAACGGTTACTAATTACGCACTACCTACTACTACTAACTAACAATAATAATAAATGATACAGAAACATTCGCTGACCTGACCAATGGAAGATGCGTTTGTGCCTCTGCACCTCTCTGCATGTTTGTAGGCGAGCTCCCTTGTCAGTGTTTACCGTGGCAGCAAGTGGTGGTGAAGTGGTGCTGTCACGCTCTTTTACACAACATAGTGGCACTGTGATGTCAAGATGGCCGGTTAGTCCTGAGACGGCCGGATAAATACTGTAAGGCATTGAGCTACTTAAAGGAACGATAACGCCTAGTTATTCTGCGCAAGTCTTATTGCCAAAGATCATCCGGAGACATATGGCATACAAGAAGTGACTTGTATGGGTATCATTAAACGGAGGCCAAAGAATTTTTCGTCAAACTGCTATCAGCTTAACGGTTATGAATCGTTAGTCCCACCAGGTTTCAGGACGTAAGTCCTTAGCGTCACACCAGCTGTCAGTTTAAGAATGGAGATGTTTTCCACGGCATTATACGTGGATCAAAGTTACGCAACGTTTCCCTTTTGAGGCGGACGAGGCGGATATAAGGAAAGTTTTTTTTGAGAGACGTTTGGGACGGTGCATTATGTTCGAACATGGTACGTGGGCGGCAGGTGCCTGGTGCTGGTTTTCCAGAGGGTTCTTTCAAACCTCAAAATGACTTTGAGGGCACCCAAATAATCCCGTCCAAACGTGTATCTCCAAGATTTTCAGGACGCAGTTCATGGTAATGTACCCCACGGACAACCGACGTACATGCCTGCCTATGTGGTGAGTATGAATCACATAGCGGCGAAAGGTCCAGGTCCCTATCAAATCCACAGCCGCTCTCACTAGTGGAAGTTGTTCGAAATTGATTGCAGGGTTTTTTCGTACCAAGATAGCCCTTGTGTTGCAGGTGTCTGACAGATTGAACATTAAAATTGGTATATCAAATTCCCGACGGTTTTGTTAGTAAGACACATATGCAACAGTTAGGGTATCTTTATTATGAAAACGTTTTCGCCTAACACAGTAGCTTCCTCAGTCAAGTACAGAAAAGTTGATTAGAAAGCAGAAGATACCTTGAAGACGATGTAATCAGTCCATCCAACCCTTAAAGTTATGAGGGTCGTCCTTCAAGTATCTTTCTGCTTTCCCTATCAACTTTATCTGTACTTGACTGAAGAAGCCTACCTGTGTAGGCGAAACGTTTTCATAATAAAAAAGGGATTACCTAACTGGTATGCATATGTTGTCTTACCTAAGCAACCTGTCGGTATTTTTATACCATTTTAATGTTTCAATCTGTCAGACACTGCAACACAAGGGTATCTTGGTACAAACCTCAATCAACTTCGACAACTTCCACTAGTGAGAGGGGCGGATTTTGAGAGGGACCTGACCTTTCAACATCTGAGTTCTTACCTTCTCCTAGTGGCCTACTTCCTCACCTTTTGGCGCTATAAAAGCTCCATTCTGTCACTTCATCTCCATATTGTTTTCATACTTGGAACAATGCTCTTCTCCAGACTGAGGACTGACCCACCTCAAAACTTTAAGGGTGATGGACTGATTACATCGTCTTCAAGTATCTTCTGCTTCTATCAACTTTTCTGTACTTGACTGAAGAACTACTGTGTAGGCGAAACGTTTCATAATAAAGATACCTAACTGTTTTTCATATGTGTCCTATACCCAACAACCTTGTGTGATGAATGGTTTTGAAAAACCCGACAAGTTGAAGATTGAGACACTTATCAGCATATGGGAATCTTTATTCAGGAAACGTTTCGCCACACAGTGGCTTCATCAGTCCAATACAAAAAGGAGGCGTAAGGGGAGGGGGAGAATGAGGTAATCATCCCCTCAACCTGGAGTCGATGTGTTCATCCATCAATCTTGTAGAATGTACAGCATAGGGCCGTAGACGTGGCTTATATACTGTAGTGAGGTGACGTAAGCAGAGGAGGCGGGGTCATAGTGGTACCATCCACTAGTCGAAGTAGGTTCTTCGTCCAAAGGTTGAACAAGTGTTGAAGAATTCTTTGTAACAAAAATCCCATGATGCTGCAGTGTCTGACAGTTGTGATGAATGGTTTGAAAAAACCCGACAAGTTGAAGATTTAGACACTTATGCAGCATATGGAATCTTTATTCAGGAAACGTTTTTGCCACACAGTGGCTTCATCAGTCCAATACAAAGAGGAAGGCGTAAGGAGAGGAGGAGAATGAGGTAATCATCCCTCAACCTGGAGTCGATGTGTTCAGTCCATCAATCTTGTAGAATGTACAGCATAGGGGCCCTAGACGTGGCTTATTTATGATACAGTAGTATGAGGTGACGATGACAGATGGAGGCGGGGTCATAGTGTAACCATCCACTAGACGAAGAGTGTCTTCGTCCAATGTTATACAACCTGTCAGACACTTCCGTCATCATGGGATCTTGATACAAAGTAATTCTTCAACACTTGATTCAACCTTTGGACGAAGACCACCTTCGAACTAGTGCTGGTACCACAATGACCCCGCCTCCATCTGCTTCACGTCACCTCACAACGTATAAGCCCCGTCCTACGGCCCCAATGCTGTACATTCTAACAAGATTGATGGACCTGAACACATCGACCACCAGGTTGAGGGACTGATTAACCTCCTTCTCCTACCTCTCACTATACGCCATCCTCTTTTGTATTGGACCTGATGAAGCACTGTGTGGCGAAAACGTTATCTGAATAAAGATTCCCATATGCTGCATAAGTGTCTCAATCTTCAACCTAACAACCTGTCGGTATTTTATACCATTTTAAATGTTCAATATGGGCACCTTACTGACAAAGAGAAATGAAATGTGCTTGATTTTAAATAATTAATTTCTCACAGTTTATTACTCAGGAAGACACTAACAAAATTCCAAGTAAAATTAATTTTTAAAGTGGTCTAGAAGAAGATACATTATGTAACAATCACAGTCACTAGTGAGAGGTTTGAAGCAGATAGACAACTGAAGCAGAATAAGTCGGCCGGTCCTATGATGTTTTTTTCAAAGGGTTCTAAGGAATTGCAAAATAGAACTCTGGGCGAACTCATTAACTAATATTTTTTAATTTATCTCTTCAAACATTGTAAGTCTGATATAAGAACATAAGAATGTAGGAACACTGCAGAAGGCCAACTTGCCCAAACGAGGCAGGTCCTTATCAAAACGATCTCTACCTAAAGCTACCTCAATAAACAACCCCGCACCCCCCAACACCAATCAAACCCAGCCCCTCCACTCATATATTTGTCCAGTCTCTTTTAAAGCTACCCAAGGTCCTAGCCTCTATCACCCCACTGGGAAGACTGTTCCCACGCATCTACAACTCTGTTTAGGAAACCAGTACTGTACCAATGTCCATTCCTAAATCTAAATTTATCCAACATAAATCCATTATTCCGGTTTCTTAAAACCTGGCAATATAAACACATGCAGTATAATGTGATCCTTTATTTACTACGTTTTCGCCCACACAGTGGGCTTTTTCAAGTCACAAACAGAACTCAGTTCTGTTTGTGACTTGACAAAGCCCCACTGTGTGGCGAAACGAATCAATAAAGGATCACATTATACCTGTCATTTGTGTTTATATTGCCATTGTTGTCGGATTTTCTACCATTTTATTTCCATGGACCCTTAACACTGGTTCGACACCCTCTTACTTTTATTAATGTCTCCCCTTGTTATGCCCGTCATCCACTTTACACTTCAATGAATATCTCCCCTCATTCTAGGCCTCTCCAGAGAGATGAGATTTAAGCTTTAAGTCTATCTTCATAACGGTAGGTTCCTTACACAGTAAATCATTTTAGCATTCTTCTCTGTATGTTTCTCTAATGATCAATGTCCATCCTGTAGTAAGGGGACCAAAACCTGACAGCATAATCTAAATGAGGCCTGTGCAAAGAAAGGTATAAAATACATACGACAATATAAAGTTAAGACACATGTGCAACATCTGGATATCTTTATTGTAGTAGACGTTCGTCCCATCCAGTTGCTATTATCAATACAGATTCTAGGACATAATAGGAAGACAGTAGAACTATAACAAAAGATGAGGTAATCATCCCACGGCCTTGGAGTTAGTGTCCACAAGCATCGTGGTGGAGGAGAGTCTGGAGCCAAAGCAAGAAGACTGGCGCTTTTATAGCGTCCAGTGAATGGAACGGGCAGCAGACGAGGTGTCAGTCACTGGTAGCTTGATTCCCAGGGGAAGATAGGTCCTTTTCCCACAGAGATGGGTTAGTTTGCAGCAGCCGTGAAGAAGGTTTTTCCCCCCCCCCCCTTGTAGATGCCTCTGAAAACCAAGATTCCATGAAGTTGCCCGTGTCTGACAATTGTGCAAAGAAAGGTATTAAATACCGACAAAATGAAAGTAAGACACATTTGCAACATCTGATATCCTATTGTAGTAGAGTTTCGCCATCCAGTGGCTTTATCAATACAGATTCTAGACATAATAGGAAGACAGTAGAACTATATACAAGGAGTTTATGTAAAGATGAGTAATCAGTCCCTCCGGCTTGGAGTAAGTGATCACAGCATCGTGGTGGGAGGAGAGTCGGGAGCAACGGCAAGAAGACTGGCGCTATATTATAGGCGTCATTGAATGGGACGGGCAGCAGACGAGGTCAGTCACTGGTAGGCGTGGATTCCCCAGTGTAAGGATGTCCTTCCAAAGAGATGGGTTAGTTTGCAGCAGCCGTGCAGAAGGTCTTGTAGAAATGTCCTCTGAACCAAGATTCCATGATGTTGCAGTGCTGACAAGTTGTGCAAGAAAGGAATAAAATACCGACAATATGAAAGTTTAGACACATGTGCACCATCTGGATATCTTTATGTAGTAGACGTTTCGCCATCCCCCATTGGCTTT
Source organism: Cherax quadricarinatus (assembly GCF_026875155.1). Lineage (NCBI taxonomy): Eukaryota > Metazoa > Arthropoda > Malacostraca > Decapoda > Parastacidae > Cherax > Cherax quadricarinatus. The sequence goes on from NC_069424.1 coordinate 32,339,898, forward strand.
ATCAATACAGATTTCTAGGAAACATAATTGGAAACAGTAGAACTATATACAAAAGATGAGGTAATCAGTCCCTCGGCCTTGGAGTTTATGTTCACAAGCATCGTGTGGAGGGAGTCTGGAGCAAAAGCCAAGAAGACTGGCGCTTTTTTATATAGGCGTCCAGTGGATTGACGGGCACAGACGAGGTCAGTCACTGGAAGCGGGAATCCCCAGTGAAGTAGGTCCTTCCCAAAGAATGGTTTAGTTGCAGCAGCCTTTGCTCCAGACTCTCCACCACCACGATGCTGTGAACACTAACTGGCAGGCCGAGGGACTGATTACCTCATCTTTGTATATAGTTTCTACTGTCTCCCTATCATGTCCCTAGAATCTGTAATTTTATAAAGCCACTGGTATGCGAAACGTCTACTACATCAAAGATATCCAGATGTTTGCACATGTGTCTTAACTTTCATATTGTCGGTATATTATACCTACTTTGCACAACTTTGTCAGACACTGCAACATCATGGAAATCTTGGTTCAGAGGACATCTACAAGACCATCTTCACGGCTGCGGCACTAACCCATCTCTTTGGGAAAGGACCTACTCCACTGGGAATCCCCGCCTACCAGTGACTGAACCTCGTCTCTGCCCGTCCCTTTCACTGACGCCTATAAAAAGCGCCAGTCTTCTAGCTCTTTGCTCCAGACTCTCCCTCCACCACGATGCTGTGAACACTCAACTCCAAGGCCGAGGGACTGATTACCTCATCTTTTGTAATATAGTTTCTACTGTCTTCCTATTATGTCCTCAGAATCTGTTTGATAAAGCCACTGGATGGCAAACGTCTACTACAATAAAGAAATCCAGATGTTGCACATGTGTCTTAACTTTCATAAATGAGGCTCACTAAGTGATGAAATAAGCTTGTAAAATAACTTTTGGACTTCGTTACTTAGACTTTCTTGAGATAAATCCAAGTAATCTGTTGGGCCTTGTTTGCGCACACTGAGGCACAGCTACTGCTGACTTGGCATTAGATTTCTGCTTACCATGACATCCCAAGTCCTTTTTCACATTCTGCATGACAAGCTCTACTTCCAACCCTAGATATAGCTTCGAGGGTTATTTTCATTACCAAGGGCAAATAACCTTACACTTATCCACATTAAACTTCAACTGCCATTTCACATACCCCAAAGAAAAACATTAATTTGTTCAAATCGCCTGGAGTTCATTGATACCACCTCAGAGTTAATTAATAGGCCTATCTTTGTAATCATCAGCAAACTTACATACTTACTCATGTCACTATAATAATCCCTTCATCAGGTCATTAATGTAAATTATAACAAGAGAGGGCCTAAACTGATACCTGTGGAACGCCCCACTAGTGACTAATCCCCATTCAGATTTCCACGTCCATTAATGGTAACTCTCTGCTTTCTATATGTAAGCCATGCCTCAATCCATGCTAGAACTTTACCTCCTATACCAGTCAGCGCAGGATGACTAAACATTAAAATGGTATAAAATACCGACAGGTTGTAGGTAGGACACATATGCAACAGTTATGTATCTTTATTAAGAAACGTTTTCGCCTACACAGTAGGCTTCTTTCAGTCAAGTACAGAAAGTTGATTAGAAGCAGAAGATACTTGAAGACGATGTAATCAGTCCATCACCCTTAAAGTTTTGAGGTGGTCAGTCCCTCAGTCTGGAGAAGAGCATTGTTTTCATAGTATAACAATATTGATATGAAGTGACAGAAGGAGATTTTATAGCGCCAAGAGGGTGAGCGGAGGCCACTAGGAGAGGTAAGAACTCAGATGTTGAAATGGTCAGGTCCCTCTCAAATCCAGCCGCTCTCACTAGTGGACTTGTCGAAAGTGATAGCAGGTCTGTACCACAAGATACCCCTTGTGTTGCAGTGTCTGACAATTGAACATTAAAATGGTATAAAAACCGACAGGTTAGTTAGTTAGGACACATATGCAACAGTTAGGGTATCTTTATATGAAACGTTATCGCCTACACAGTAGGCTTTCTTTCAGTCAAGTACCGAAAAGTTGTATAGAACAGAAGATACTTGAAGACGATGTAATCAATCAATCACCCTTTAAAGTTTTAGGTGGTCAGTCCCTCAGTCCCCTACGTCATCACCACTTGGCGCTATAAAAATCTCCATTCTGTCACTTCATCTCAATATTGTTTCATACTATGGAACAATGCTCTTCGTCCAACTGAGGGACTGACCCACCTCAAAAACTTATAAGGGTGATGGACTGATTACATCGTCTTCCAAGTATCTTCTGCTTTCTATCAACTATTCTGTACTTGACTGAAGAAGCCTACTGTGTAGGCGAAAACGTTCATAATAAGATACCTAACTGTTGCATATGTGTCCTACCTACCAACCAGTCGGATTTAATACCAATTTTTAATGTCAATCAGTCAGCCACTGCAACACAAGGGTATCTTGGGTAACAGACCTGCAATCAACTTCGACAACTTCCACTAGTGAAGAGCGGCTGTGATTTTGAGAGGGACCTGACCATTCAACATCTGAGTTCTACCTCTCCTAAGTGGCCTACGTCTCACCTACTTGGCCGCTATAAAAATCCCATTCTTCCCACTTCATCTCAATATTGTTTCATACTATGAAGACAATGCTCTTCTCCAGACTGAGGGACTGACCCCTCCAAAACTTTAAGGGTGATGGACTGATTACATCGTCTTCAAGTATCATCTGCTCTATCAACTTTTCTGTACTTGACTGAAGAAGCCTACTGTGGAGGCAAACGTTTCATACTAAAGATACTAACTGATGCATATGTGTCCTACCTAACAGATGACTTAAATTAATACAAAGACATTAGAATCTTCCTATGAAGAACGATTGAAGACTCTTAAGTTTACATTCACTGTTTAGACGAAGAATGAGGGAAGACCTGATCGAAGTGTATAAGTGGAAGATAGAATAATAAAGGGGATAGAACAAGGTTTTGAGATATCTCTCCAAGAGAGAACCCGCAGTAATGGATTTTAAATTAGATAAGTTTAGATTTATAAAAGGACAAAGGAAAGTATTGGTTTGGAAAATAGGGTAGTTGAATGAGTGAACAGTCTACCTATTGGGTTATAGAGGCTAGGACTTGGGTAGTTATTCCAAATTAGGTTGATAAGTACATGAGTGGGAGGTGTTGATTTGATGGGACTTGCACAACGGAAGCTGTTTCTTGGGTGGCATTGAAAATTGGGTGGGCAAATGTTTTTGTATTAGTGGGATGAATTGTAAAGGACCTGCCTAGTAAGGGCCATGTAGATGAATGGTTCAGAGACCGACATGTTGAAAAATTAGACACCTGTGCAACTCTTGTGTACTTTATTGAGGAAACGTTTACGCCACACAGTGGCTTCATCAGTCCAAACATAGGAGAAACTGAAGAAACAGGAGGAGAAAGAGGTAATCAGTCCCTCAACCTTGAGTCCGATGTGTTACAGAATCCATCAATCTTGAGTAGAATACGGGCAGAGAGCGGAGAAGCAGCTTATGAACCGTATGGCAGGAGAGGAGTAGCAGTCATAGGTAGTGTCAACCTTAGTTCAATGTGGAAGTAGGATTGTGCCCAAGAATTACGTGTGGCAAGCGAAGAAAACCCCCCTAAAAAGTTTTTAAAAAAAAACAAAAAAAAAAATTAAAATCCAAAATAAGTTGCAGTGTCTGACAGGTTTTGTTCAATGGAAAGTAGGTTGAGCCCAAGAAATTAGGCTGCTAAGTACACCACTCCAGTCCATAACGGGTTCATAAGCTGCTTCTTTCTCCGCTTCATCTGCCGTATTCTAACTCAAGATTGATGGACGAACACATCGACTCAAGGTTTGAGGGACTTATTACCTCATTCCTCCTCCTGTCATCAAGTTTCTCCTATGTATGGACTTATGAAGCCACTGTGTGGCGAAACGTTTCCTCAATAAAGATACCCAAGAGTTGGGGGGGCACATGGTCTATTTATCACAAGACGGTTCTCTGAACATTCAATCATACAAACCTGTCAGACACTGTCAACATTTTCTTGGGAACTTAATACTTAGAATTCTTCGCTTGCCATAATTCTTTGGCACACTACTTCCACATTGAACCAATGTGACACTACCTATGACTGCTACACCTCTCCTGCCATACGGTTCATAAACTTCTCTCCGCTCATCTGCGTAATTTCTACTCAAGATTGATGTGACTGAACACATCGACCAAGGTTGAGGGACTGATAACCTCATCTCCTCCTAGTTCCTTCAAGATTTCCATGTATGGACTGATGAAGCCACTGTGTGGCGAAACGTTCCTCAATCAAGATACCCAAGAGTTTCACATGTGTCTAATTTCTCATCATCTATATGGGCCAACAGGCCTGCTGTCAGTGTTTTCCTCCTATCCCTTATGTTCTTATGTTCTTATGTTCTTAAGAGCTCTTGTGCGGTACTCTAGTCGAAGGCTAACTAAAATCCAAATAAACAATAACATATTCCTTACACTGTCAACTGCCTCAAATTGTTCTATTGAAAGAACGACAGTAAGTTTGTCAGGGCAGGAACGAACCTCTCGTGAAATCCTGGCTGAGATTCATTTATCAAGTTTTTGCCTCTTCCAGGTGGAGTCTGATAATGTCAGATATAATTGATTCTAATAACTTGCCCACTATAGATGTCAGGCTTATTGACGTAATTTGAAGGAGTGGAACTTATCCCCTGATTTTGAATATAGGAACCACATTAGCCATCTTCCCACATCTCTGGCACAACACTGGTAAGATGGACCATTGAATACACGTCGATTTATGGCTGGACATAAGCTTCCATCTTGCATTCCTTACGTACCCTTGAAAACAACCATCGGTTCCCGGGGTACTTTTTAGTTTCAGTTTGTCTATCTTGTTTAATAAAACCATGTCTCTTCGTGACAGTAATATTATTTAACTAAATTCATCAGGACCTAAATAATTGTTAATACTGGAATCTCATTTACTCTTCCTGTGTAAAAACTGACAAAAATATCATTAAAGTAAGAACACATTTCCCAGTTCATTATCCGTCAGCTTGACCATTCCCAGATTTCAGAGTCCTCTTTTCCTTCACCTTCGTCCTATACCTTGAAAGAACCCCTTGGATTATCTTTGATTCATTAGCAAACTCTAAATTCATAGTCACTTTAGCCTTTCTAATCGCCTTTTTACTTCTCTTTAAGCTGAAACATATTGGTCAGTAAGGGTTAACCTCTCCTCTTCCTGTTGCGCCTATAAATTCCCCTTTTTTTCCCCTAAAGAATGCTTAGCCTCCTGTTAACCCATTTGGAAATCCGTTATTATTAGACCTAATTTCTCTCTGGGGAGTATATACTCTGGGCAATCTGTGTACATTATTAAGAAAACATCAATAAAAGCAGATCCCATCAAAATTCAAAAGTTTGATTAACGTCAATAAAATCAATTAAGTCCTAGATAACCCCAATCAAGATTAGACAGATGGTTCCCTAAGTCCAATAAATCGGCCAGAACGAAAATCGGGATTTTTTTACTGTATTAACATTATTCTGCATTCCCAATATGCTAAAGTGATGGATATGTGATCACTTGCGCCAAGTCACATCATGATCTCCCCCCTCCAGAATTATTCACGAGTGTTTTCCTTATTTGACAAGACTAAGTCTACAAATTATACCCCTGGTAGGTTCAGTTACACTCAGTTTCAGAAAACAGACCTGACTGTTTTCCATGAAGTCACTGGACTCTAGATTACCTGTCAAATAATTCCAGTCAATTTGGGCAAAAGTTTTAAAGTCACCCTACAATGACAACGATTACTGTGACCAGAAGCCCTAACATTTCGTCCGCAAAGAAGTCCTCCCATCTCGTGATCCAAGCCTGGGGAGGTCGGTATATTACACCTAGAAAATATTTTTCTTGACCCCCACGAACTCACCCAAACAACCTGTTACATGCTCCAACGATTTTTTATAATACCTGTTCTTATGCCAACAATAAATATTTTCTCGAACATACAAATGCAACTCCTCCCCCCATCCCATTACATCCTATCCAATGAATAAAACTTAAATCCCTGAATATTACACTCAGCAGTCATATCCCGACTCTTTTAAATCATACCACGTTTCAGTATAAAAAGCAATGATATCAAAGTTCCCCAGCACATGCTACCAAAACGTAGTTCATTATTATTTAATTCTGCACTTCGACTGTTAGCATAAAAATAACCATCAATGTATTTTCTTCTCACATTTTCCTATCATCTTTGTTTTCACACCATTTCTGAAATTATCAATACCCAATTACTACATGAACAGTTTACTATTAAAATTCTTAATATCAAGCATAAGTCAATATACCATCCTCATTATAATCAATCAAAACCCATACCTCTAACTAATCCTATTTAAAGACCTAACAACCCCCTCAACTGTCAGTTAGCAAGAAAACCCACCACCTGGCCCTGGAAAAGTAACCCCATCCTGGCATACATGTCATTTCGGCCATAGAAGTTTGTCCCAGTTGTCAATGAATTGTACCTGCATTAATCCATACAGATGTTTTTATCCATCCAACAATTAATATACACAATTGCTCTGGACCACCATTCCATTACAACACCTCTTCTTGGCAAAAAGCCACCAATAACAGTGGCGCCCCCCCTTCTCCTAATCATTTCTATAGCTTTTCCAGAACGTTCTAACTAAATCCTCACTTCTATCTACGCTTGCCTACATCATTGCCTCCACACTGAGGCAAATAATAGGAATTGATCCCATACCGTTCATGATGTATGTCAAGGCCGGCTAACCAATGTCCTCCATCCCAGCCCCAGGAAGCATACCCTTTGTCCTCCTACTCCTGTCCTTCAAGCAGCATGCCCATCAAAGTATCTAACCTGGCATATCCCAACAACAACAATATTCTTACCTTCCTTTTGTCGTTCCGTCGTGACGATCACCAGTAGTGAGACACACATTCGTCGGGTAAGTCCGAGAATGTGTTGGATGGTTTCCACGGAGTTTCCACAGCAGTCTCCTTTCTTCTTCATCGTTTTCTTCTGGCTTTTCCTTTCGACTTCTAGATCGTCAACTTCGTCGTCCCCTCTGTTCCATCCACTGACCCACGATCCCTTCCTTGACCTGAGACTCGAACCAGGAGGACTTACTACGAATCCTCATGTTAATTCCACGGTCACATCGCGCCGTAATCTCAACCATCTTCGACTGCCGGCCCTCAAATTTCTTCCTTAAGTTGCTGGTAAAGTTGCTCGATGGATGGCATCTTAGTCCAGTCCACGGGAAGCAAACAAGACACTTTCATCACAGAGTTAAGTAAGGTCAGCACTCAAAGTACAGGTCACCACTCAAGATCACACACCCAGGTCTTCACACAGAGAAAAGTACAACGTCACCACTGAGTCAATACACGTCACCACGAGCTAAGTTACACGTCACCACTCAAGTGAAATGAGCCTTTGGCAGATGTCAAGTTATAAAGCGCCATTCGTCTCTCGACCTGCGGTAGAGAGGACGCTTCTACAGGTTCTCTGCACGCCACCTGTGGATGAAACATAGCCAATAGCACCAAGATGGCGGACCGACTGTTACCAGCGCATAATTACTGTCTGCAATTGAGCTGGTAGAGGATCTTTAAAGCAACGGCCACGATGTAACGATCTCGCTGCCAATCATTATCATGGACTGATATGGCATCCCCCATGAAGAGCTGTATGGTGTGGCACTGAATGGTATGTCAAGGGTCTTCGAGAAGTTCATGAGGGCTGACTTCTACGACTACCATCGTCGACGAATCTCAAGAAAGGCGTGATGAGTATCAATTCGGCAGGTAAGTATGCTTGCATGATGGTGCCTAAGTATTTTACTTGGGGTGAAGGAAGAATGTACCTTTTGATGCAACAGCATACAGCCTACAAGATGTGTTCATTGGTTTATGGAACTGTAACACTCGCAACGAGCGTGGGAAATGTGTAGGACGGCCCTTATGATGGGATGCCGGAAGGATCCTTTTACACTGAAAATGACCCTTGAGTATGCCGAAAACCAAATCATATGTACATTGCATACCCATAGAACACAGGTTTTTTTGTAAGACCCTATGACCTATGGCGGGGCAGAGGACGACGGGCCGTTTAATGTGACTCTTATGAGCACATGTTGGCACAATGCCCCAGGAGACAGGGCCCAAGGCGTCAAGGAACCGCTTCAGGGTTTTTTATTATTTTTTTTTTTTGGGGGGAAAAAAAAAAAAATACCGCCATTAGAAGCCGCGGACGTATGACGGTGAAGTGTGAACGCCGGGGTACGGCCCAATGTAGGTGAGGAGGTCGACAGAGCAGAGGTGGTTATTGGAGACGGTGTGTTACACTACCAGTGGAAACGTGGGGTGGAGTGGAATATCGCTGTCAGAACATACCGTTAGAATACACACAGAGTACAGCTCAGGACTTGATATTGAGGCATGCAGAAGGATTTATTGGGAAGAGTCGGAGCATGGTTGGGAAATTTGATTGTGAGGTCAGTGATGACCAAGGTGATGATGAACAGAAGCAGGTCGGGAAGCCTTGAGTGAGGTTCGAAAGGAGAGCATGAGGTGGAGGATCTCCATCAATAACATGTGGTTGCAGAAGAAAGTGTGTAGAGGTTAGCTCCCGCAATAGGATCAACGGGGCATCAGACATGGAACCGAAGTCCTCACACCAGCCAGAGGCCCTGGTAAGAAGATTATTAGCAGCTGTGAGTAGCAAAGGCAAGTCCGGGAGGAGGGGGGGGGCAAAGGGAAGCAAGGCGGGAAGGGATAGGGAGGGGTATGGAGGGCAGGGAACGAGGGATTGATAGAGAAATACCGAGACCGTGAAAGGAGGCCCCAGTAACCTCAGCGCACAGTGGTAAGCCGCCTTTCATGTAAAATTCAGAGTGTGTAACTTTCAATGATAAAAAGGTCTTAAAACCGAGGTCAAGAGTGTATGGGTTAGAGTGGGTTATGAGGCGAATTGTATTGATGTCTGTTTTTTGCAGAACAAAACATAGTCGGATGTGGAGTTGTTGTTGAAAGGTTATAGGTTGTTTACCCATGTGATGCTTTTAGATGAAAGGAGGTTATGCCTTGTGCGGTAAAGGATACCATCCTTTGCATATCCTGGGTTTGGAGGAAGGGGGGGGTGGGAGGGTTGTCCAGGGTGGATGGGTTTTGGGCGGAGGAGGTTAGTATTTGTAGGTGTGTACATGCCAGCAACTAAGTACCGCTAGAGTGAAGGAGGATTTGTACAGCGCGATGTATGTTCTGGTAATAAATCACTTGAGAGTTATTACTTGCTTTGACGGGTGATTGGTGGGATTGGAATTGTGTCCTTAGGAATGGTGATGTGGTTTCCAAGGGGGGCGGGTAGTGGTTTTGAGGGTTCTGCGGGAATGTTTTGCTAGATGTTGGAGTGGTAGATGTGGTGGGAAGTAGGGGATATGGATGGAAGCACACTTTTATACGTCGGGGATATGAGGCAACGGTAAGAAAAGGATTTATGTTAGGCATGGTCATAGTGTGGAGAGGGTGAGGACTATCGATGTGGGTTTTTCTGATCATCGTGCATGTTATAGCAGATTTTGAGTGGTAACGGGCATAGTGAGTAGTTTTATGCAGGATTACTGGAAATTTACATGTTAGGCCTACTTTAGGGACGGATGGAGACCCTACAGGTTTGAAATAGTGGAAATCCTTTTTTGGGAGACTAGGAAAATGGAAATGGATTTGCTGGATTGGTGGGAAAAGAGGCTAAAGTTGAAATCACAAATTTTTTAAAGAACAGGGTAAGGGAATGGCGAGTTGAGCTATTGACTACAAAATTATCTTGAGGGTCAGTTAAATGACTGTTATGCCAGAGGAAACGGTGGGCGGAGTATGAGGACATGGAAAGGGGGGCGATTGCGAAATAGGTTGGCGGAACTTCACAAATGAAAATTTGAGGCAATTACGATTAGGGCAGGGTTGGAGGATGTTTTAAGTGGGGATAGGCCATCGGGATTAGTATTAAGGAGGTTTTAAGAACGGCAGGCGAAAACCACCTTGGCATATATTGAGCATGGAACCGGGGGGGGGTGCATGAGGAGGGTCCAGGCCTAATCCACCACGGAAAATAATATTTGTAAGCAGATTTTTTTTGTTTAGGGAGAATGGAGGAGGGATATGTCGGGGGAGTGGTGAGGACGGTTTGGGGATGAAGGGGTTTAATAGGGTATTAAGAGAGCAGGACAGTGACAGAATCGAGGGAGTAATTAGTGTCGAGGAGGTGGAGGAGGCAGTTTTTGGGAGATGATGGCCAGGTGAAAAAACCCCAGGCAAAGAAGGCATACAAACGATTTTTATAGGTTGACAATTGGGGGAGGTACAGCATGTCTGGTGGGGTTTTTGAATTGTAAGTTTAATAAGTTGGGTAGCTGGGGAAATCGCAAAGTAACGGTGTCACGGTTTTAGTGCCCGAAAAGAAGGAAGCCGATTTTAACATGATTACCGAGTGATTACATTAATGTGCTCGTATTACAAAGATTATATGCTAAGGTTTTAGGGCCAACATAAATAGGAAGATGATTGGGTTAGTGTTACATAGGGGGCAGTTGGGAATTCCGGAAGAAGGATGAGGGAAGGACAAGGGATTGATTAGTGATTTTCTAGAGAGATGTACGGGAGGGGGACTACTAGTTAAAGCATGGGTGAATGCATATGATTGCGAGGACAGAGTTTCTTAGGGGTTATGCTTAGAGAAGGTTGGGGTTTCGAGGGGGCAGTGAGTGGGTGGAACACCCCTGTATTCTGAGGCCGAGGTAAGGACCCGGTCAATGGTAGGTTGGTGGAAGTGTACCGATGGAGTAGAGGTTGAGGCAGGGCTGTCCGAAGTCACAGCTGCTCTATGCGTGTGTGCAGAATCCTTTTTATGAGTCTGTTGAGAGGGTGAATGGACAAACATGAGATGGAAGGAGGGGATTCAAAGGGGGCAATCGTTGGGTATGTGGAATGATACTACAGTTTGCTAAGGGGAAAGGAGGAGTTAAGGAGGGTGTTGGAGTGATACAGATTGTTTGGTATGAATACCGGAATGAGAGTTAATACGGTGAAATCAAGTGATACTAAGAGGTAGGTAAATGATAGGGGGGGGGCCTGGGATGTTGTTAGGATGGACATGTTGACAAAATCAGGGTATGTGGGAAAGTATATGTCCGGAAGAGCATGCAAGCAGAAGGGAAAATCGGAGACTGATCCCGGTACGTTTAAAGTAGACTAGAAGGTTTAAGTGCTAGGGACTTAGCATTACCTCAGAAGGTGAAAGAGTAAATTCACTTGTCTATACAAGGTAAAGGTGGGGCAAGAGGTTTATCCCTTAGAGGTACCGAGATATTGTAGAAATCCGAGGAGGGTGCTGAAGTTTGATGAGTGATATGGGAGGGCAGTGTTAAGTAAGGAGGTAGTTATGACAGATGTACGAAGAGGGGGTTTAGGTAGTTTGTCTATAGGACTGAGAGTAATGGCATAATATATCAAGCCGGAGTATATGAGGGAAGGGGGTGGTGATGGGTGCGCTAAATGTATGAAGAGTTATGGAGGAGGCACGTAAATGTGGAGTGGGAAGGAATTGAGTTTTGATGAAGAAATTTATGAGAGATTATATGACAGTGCAACAGGGTTGATAACACAAAGTGAAAACGTTGGTGCGATGTTAGATGAAAGGTCAAGGAATTCTGCAAGGGGTACCGTGAATCCCCAACGAATGATTGGGTGGTATTTGGAAAGATTTTAGTAAGCTTTCGATACCGGCTAAGGAGATAGAAATTAGTTTAACTGTTTTATCATGGGGCTTCTGGCTTCAAGTAGGTGTTACATTGTCTGGGGTTTGGTGGAAGAGTTATTTTGGACAGTATTGAGCGATGTTGAAACGGCGTTTACTGTGGACTTCTTTTGTCCCTCCTTGGAGGGGGTACGATCATGGATGGGTGGGGTTATCATACTGTGGGGTGGGGGTCGTTTGCCGTATTTTTTAAGGGCTTTACTACATGATGTAAGGAAGTGCCTAGGGATGTAGGAAGGCTATAATGTATATTATAGTGGATTACTCTGACATTTCATGGAGAATGAGGGGATTCAGGGAGATAGGGATAAAAAAAAGCGTTTTGGCGCTAGATTCTAAAAGGACGAAGAGTAGGAATATGCGGATTATGGGGCGTCCTGGGAAAAAAAGTTTAACGGAAGTTATAGTGAAACCGTCACAATGGGTTCCCTTTGTCGGGGGTCCCTGAGGATGGACAAAGGATTGGTCTCCTTATGGGGGGAAGTAAACAGGGGGGGTGTTAGTTTTAGGTTTTCCTCTGGAGCTTAGTAGTGTTAAAAGGAAGGTATTGACACTTAGGTATTGATGGTACGCCCATGAATTCACGAGAATGTTTGTCATAGTGATAATAAGTGTGGATTTCCAGGCAACAATTCTAAGCCTAGAAGGTTATGTTCAACAGGTTCAAAAATTTTCCTTGATAGCCCGGTGCCGAGCCCTTAGGATCTCGAATTTAAAGTAATTTGGATTGGCAAGTTGGTTTCAAAAAAAAAAAAAAAAACAAAAATTCATGTACCCGAGACAGTATATTATATTTTGTTAATTTTTTTTAGCAATGTTCTTACTTGCGTAAGTTAATTAATTGTATGTATTGGCAGCAATATCTACGCGAGCAATAGGTGAAATTTGTTTTTTCAGTTAATTGATTGAGATCCATAACTGTTTCTTATTTTTATGTTAAAAAACAGTATTGGTTTTACATAAAATAAAAAAATAAATAATACTCATGATACATAATAACCTCACCTAGTGGCCTACTTCCTCACATCTGGCGCTATAAAAGCTTCCATTCTGTCACTTCATCTCCATATTGTTTCAAACTATGGAACAATGCTCTTCTCCAGACTGAGGACTGACCCACCTCACCACAAAACTTTAAGGGTGATGGACGATACATCGTCTATCAAGTATCTTCTGCTTCTATCAAACTTTTCTTTACTTTGACTGCAGAAGCCTACTGTGTAGCGAAACGTTTCATAATAAAGATACCTCACTGTTTTGCATAGTGTCCTTACCTAACAAACTGTTAGTGATGAATGGTTTGAAAAAAACCCGACAAGTTGAAAGATTGAGACACATATCCGCATATGGGAATCTTTATTCAGGAAACGTTTCGCCCACACAGTGGCTTTCATCAGTCCCAATACAAGAGGAAGGCGTAATGAGAGGAGGAGAATGAAGGTAATTCATCCCTCAACCTGGAGTCGATGTGTTTTCATCCATCAATCTTGTAGAATGTACAAAGCATAGGGCCGTAGGACGGTGGCTTATATACTTGTATGAGTCCGTGAAGCAAGAGGAGGCGGGGTCATAGTGGTACATCCCTAGTCGAAGTAGTATCTTCGTCCAAAGGTTGAACAAGTGTTACGAATTCTTTGTAACAAGATCCCATGATGCTGCAGTGTCTGACAGTTGTATGAATGGTTTGACAAACCCGAACAATTAAGATTGAGACACTTATGCAGCCTATGGAATCTTATTCAGGAAACGTTTCGCCACACAGTGGCATCATCAGTCCAATACAAAGAGGAAGGCGTAGTGAGAGGAGTGAAATGATGAACTCATTCCCTACAACCTGGAGTCCGATGTGTTACAGTCCATCAATCTTGTAGAATGTACAGCATAGGGGCCGTATACGTGGCTTATTTATGATACAGTAGTATGAGGTGACGATGACAGATGGAGGCGGGGTCATAGTGTAACCATCCACTAGACGAAGAGTGTCTTCGTCCAATGTTATACAACCTGTCAGACACTTCCGTCATCATGGGATCTTGATACAAAGTAATTCTTCAACACTTGATTCAACCTTTGGACGAAGACCACCTTCGAACTAGTGCTGGTACCACAATGACCCCGCCTCCATCTGCTTCACGTCACCTCACAACGTATAAGCCCCGTCCTACGGCCCCAATGCTGTACATTCTAACAAGATTGATGGACCTGAACACATCGACCACCAGGTTGAGGGACTGATTAACCTCCTTCTCCTACCTCTCACTATACGCCATCCTCTTTTGTATTGGACCTGATGAAGCACTGTGTGGCGAAAACGTTATCTGAATAAAGATTCCCATATGCTGCATAAGTGTCTCAATCTTCAACCTAACAACCTGTCGGTATTTTATACCATTTTAAATGTTCAATATGGGCACCTTACTGACAAAGAGAAATGAAATGTGCTTGATTTTAAATAATTAATTTCTCACAGTTTATTACTCAGGAAGACACTAACAAAATTCCAAGTAAAATTAATTTTTAAAGTGGTCTAGAAGAAGATACATTATGTAACAATCACAGTCACTAGTGAGAGGTTTGAAGCAGATAGACAACTGAAGCAGAATAAGTCGGCCGGTCCTATGATGTTTTTTTCAAAGGGTTCTAAGGAATTGCAAAATAGAACTCTGGGCGAACTCATTAACTAATATTTTTTAATTTATCTCTTCAAACATTGTAAGTCTGATATAAGAACATAAGAATGTAGGAACACTGCAGAAGGCCAACTTGCCCAAACGAGGCAGGTCCTTATCAAAACGATCTCTACCTAAAGCTACCTCAATAAACAACCCCGCACCCCCCAACACCAATCAAACCCAGCCCCTCCACTCATATATTTGTCCAGTCTCTTTTAAAGCTACCCAAGGTCCTAGCCTCTATCACCCCACTGGGAAGACTGTTCCCACGCATCTACAACTCTGTTTAGGAAACCAGTACTGTACCAATGTCCATTCCTAAATCTAAATTTATCCAACATAAATCCATTATTCCGGTTTCTTAAAACCTGGCAATATAAACACATGCAGTATAATGTGATCCTTTATTTACTACGTTTTCGCCCACACAGTGGGCTTTTTCAAGTCACAAACAGAACTCAGTTCTGTTTGTGACTTGACAAAGCCCCACTGTGTGGCGAAACGAATCAATAAAGGATCACATTATACCTGTCATTTGTGTTTATATTGCCATTGTTGTCGGATTTTCTACCATTTTATTTCCATGGACCCTTAACACTGGTTCGACACCCTCTTACTTTTATTAATGTCTCCCCTTGTTATGCCCGTCATCCACTTTACACTTCAATGAATATCTCCCCTCATTCTAGGCCTCTCCAGAGAGATGAGATTTAAGCTTTAAGTCTATCTTCATAACGGTAGGTTCCTTACACAGTAAATCATTTTAGCATTCTTCTCTGTATGTTTCTCTAATGATCAATGTCCATCCTGTAGTAAGGGGACCAAAACCTGACAGCATAATCTAAATGAGGCCTGTGCAAAGAAAGGTATAAAATACATACGACAATATAAAGTTAAGACACATGTGCAACATCTGGATATCTTTATTGTAGTAGACGTTCGTCCCATCCAGTTGCTATTATCAATACAGATTCTAGGACATAATAGGAAGACAGTAGAACTATAACAAAAGATGAGGTAATC
The DNA here is from genome assembly GCF_026875155.1 of Cherax quadricarinatus. Taxonomy (NCBI): domain Eukaryota; kingdom Metazoa; phylum Arthropoda; class Malacostraca; order Decapoda; family Parastacidae; genus Cherax; species Cherax quadricarinatus. The sequence continues at coordinate 32,355,474 of NC_069424.1, forward strand.
ATCCCACGGCCTTGGAGTTAGTGTCCACAAGCATCGTGGTGGAGGAGAGTCTGGAGCCAAAGCAAGAAGACTGGCGCTTTTATAGCGTCCAGTGAATGGAACGGGCAGCAGACGAGGTGTCAGTCACTGGTAGCTTGATTCCCAGGGGAAGATAGGTCCTTTTCCCACAGAGATGGGTTAGTTTGCAGCAGCCGTGAAGAAGGTTTTTCCCCCCCCCCCCTTGTAGATGCCTCTGAAAACCAAGATTCCATGAAGTTGCCCGTGTCTGACAATTGTGCAAAGAAAGGTATTAAATACCGACAAAATGAAAGTAAGACACATTTGCAACATCTGATATCCTATTGTAGTAGAGTTTCGCCATCCAGTGGCTTTATCAATACAGATTCTAGACATAATAGGAAGACAGTAGAACTATATACAAGGAGTTTATGTAAAGATGAGTAATCAGTCCCTCCGGCTTGGAGTAAGTGATCACAGCATCGTGGTGGGAGGAGAGTCGGGAGCAACGGCAAGAAGACTGGCGCTATATTATAGGCGTCATTGAATGGGACGGGCAGCAGACGAGGTCAGTCACTGGTAGGCGTGGATTCCCCAGTGTAAGGATGTCCTTCCAAAGAGATGGGTTAGTTTGCAGGAATATGAGGAGGAGAGTGGAAGGAGATGAAGGGAGTAGTAATGAGGAATAGTAAGAGGGGTGATGAAATTATTGGAAGAGGAGGAGTAGGTGTGGGAAGGAGTGCAGGAGGAAGAGGGATGTGTGGGAAAAGTTCATTAGATAGGAGCAGTTGAAGTAGGAATGAATTGTGTTGGCAGTTTGTTAGGCAGTATTGCTTGCTCAGGTAGGTGCATAGTTCCCCCTACCCCCCTCCCCCTTATGCACCCGGTTGGAGGTGACGTGTGTCCCTCCGACCGGTTGTCAATCACTTGACTTTCGGCTTCCATCAAATCTGTAAGTATTCATTCCACTCCTGTTTAATTTATTTAGCATTTGGGTTAATTTGGTTTCAACAAGAGCTTCATTTTTGTTTATGTTTTTATGCTGCAAATTCTTCCTGTCCTCATTTGGAATTACATAGTGTAATATCATTTAAATTCTCTCCTATCAATCGAGTGATTTCTCAATTGGTGTGTAATTTTATGCTTATTTTAGCCTTGATTGTCGGCTCGGGTCATCCGACACAGGCGAGATAAGAGAGGCAGCATTGATCTTGAACAGATTTTACATTCAATCTGGCATTTGTACCTTCACTGGTCCCCTTCCACTCGTAGCCGACCCACGGTCAGCTACACACCATTCTAGCTGCAGTACCCCAGTTATAAGCCACCAACGTTTCATGGTGGTTCTCTACTGGCGAGTCAACTGCTTCACAAGTCGACATGACTCACGAAATCGTAATGACACGATTACAAACAAACCATACCCCGGCCGGGATTGAACCCGCGGTCAGAGAGTCTCAAAACTCCAGCCCGTCGCGTTAGCCACTAGACCAGCTAGCCACAATAAGATTCGTCCAACTAGGTATATTTCTACACCACAAGTGTTGTAGTGGTCAGAGGATCCCAGTACCTCTGTTCTTCAGAATCTCTACTCGTGTTGTGGTCACTGTCGGCTTAGTGTGTCTCCAGTCACGTCCACCTGTGACCCTCCCCCCCCCATCGACATCAACAACGGCTCGGCGTTCCACGATTCAGAGCTACGTGCCCAGAGCATCAGCACGGCATCATTCTTCACTACCTATTGTGTACATACTAACTTTGTGTCGCTAATTATATATATATTTCATTTTTCATTTCTTTGCTTCAAGTAGGATTAATTTCACGTTTAAGTGTTTTATATTCTTTACTAGTTTTACATATTATTAATAAAATTGTTTATCTTATTATGCTACCATTGCTTTTTCTATCTTTTCATTACCGTAAGGAGGAACCAGCCATATGTTGAACCTTCACAAGGGAGATGGTAGATGGTAGATGGTAGGGGAAGAGGAAGTGGCGTCTATTAGTTCGGTTGGCAGAACACTCTGCTAACACACTGAGGTCCGTGGTTTGATCCCCGGTACGGGTGGAAACATTGAGAGCGTGTCTATTTTCACCTAGCAGTAATTAGGTACCTGGGTGTTAGTCGACTGGTGTGGGTTGCATCCTGAGGACAAAATTAACCTAATTTGCTCGAAATACCCTGTATAACAAGGGACTCTCTATATAGCATGTCATTGATGTCAGCTATGGTCTGTATAAGTTGCATCATGAACTTATGGAAATAAAAATTATTATAAAGTAATTAGGAGGCAGACGAAATAAGGTGAGGAGAAGAAGGGTGAGGAAGTGTGTGCGGGGAGAGAGGGAGATGTTAGGGGAGGCGGAGGTGTGGAGGGGAGGTGTGGGGGAGGGGAAGATGTGAAGGTGTGGGGGAGGGGAAGATGTGGAGGTGTGGGGGAGGGGAAGATGTGGAGAAGGTGTGGGGTAGGGGAAGATGTGGAGAAGGACGAAATGGGAACCAATTAGAGGAATTTGAAGAAGGTGGAGAGCAGGAGTTAGAGGGAAAGATGGAGAGAGAGATGATGAACAAGAAAAAGAAAAGAAAAAGTAGAAGAGGAAGAAGAAAAAGAATAAGATAGGAATGAGGTAGATGGATAGTGAGGGAGACTGAGTGAGGGAGAGTGAAGGTGAGGGAGAGTGAGGGAGTGAAGGATGTTCACACAACTTGCAGCCAGGATCTTAGCCCTACATAAATTTCCAGCCCACTGACTATACGTTGATGCTGGAAGGAAGGAGGAAGGGAGGGAAGGAGGATGAGAAAGTGGTAGGGAAGGAAGAGTGGCATACAAAGGTCAGGCGGTGGCTACATATCGTCTGTCTGACTGTTCTCGTCAGTGTAAATTTTCCTCTTTTCTGCCTTTGGTTTATTTCTGACCGATCTAACACAGCACCAAAATATTATTATTCAAAATTAGGCTAGGCTAGATTAGCACATTTTAAATAATGCTACGTTAGGTCAGTAGCGTTTGATTGATATAATCTAGGTTTGGCTACGATAGATTACATTTATTTTTGTTAGGATAAGACAGGCTAGATTAGGATACATTAGGTTAGGGTAGGGTTGGTTAGGTTATGGTTAGTTTAGGTTAACATGGGCCAGACGAAAGTAGGTTGAGTTAGCTTAGGCTAGGCTAGATTAGAATAGGTTAACATGTAATACATATTAGCTGATGGTTTCTTTTTAGAACGTTCTCTCGTGAACGTTCAAAACTGAACGATGCGTGTCACCTGAACACTGATATTAAGACATCTTTCACCCTTAAAACTAGGATTAAACGTTCAGTGTACGTACACTGAGATGTACACACCTCTCAGTGTATTGAAACTGAATAGTTAATACTGGTGATATAAAGAACAGGAGAGGGGAAGCACATACAAGAAAAAGAGGGCTAAACCCAAAAACAAAAGGGCAACTCCCACAGAACAGGACTGTTTTATTAATATTAAAATTTCAGTAGATGTGTCTGTTATGTTTGCGGACACAACAGAAGAGGTACATGATGTAACCAGTACAGCGCCGCCCCATCCTCCCCTCCCACGCCACCTCCAGCCATTGTACTGTTTCTATTGCAGATTATTACAAATTCAGTAGCACAAGAGTCGGTTTCAATAACTGAAAATGAAAAGATCCTCAGCCCGTGCACAAATTTGGCCATCATAAAATCTAAGTGGGAAATTTGCAAATATGAACATCATGAACAAATAAATAAAATTTGTCAATATGACCACCCAAAAGAAATGGCATATTGTGCTGAAATAAAGCCTATGTCATTCCAAGACCAGCACATCTGTCCCCTTAAAATGCTTTATGCTGTTACTCGATGAAATACCATGTTTTAATGTACAGTGGCCGTCATGCCAAGTGAAGGAACAACACGTACAAAACATGACTGTACAACGAACATTAACACTACAGTAGTACAGACAAAACATTTTTTATTGCCAGGAAATGGAAAAAATGGTAAGAAATTGTTAAAAAGTATCATCCTGGACTAGAAACAAAGACAGTTGTGGGCTCCTCAGAGCCACACATATTAAATTCGACAAAAAACCACCTTACCTCGGCTCAACAACATGCAATATAAAATAATTTAACTTTGCAAACACTGAATGTCTTTAGCTGAATAACATCAACATAATACTGAACGTCAGTGTTCTTCTCACTAAGTCAACTACAATGTTCGCAGCTTTTAGGGAGACTTATCTAAAAGACTACTGTGACAGTGAAATATGGACTGGTGGGTGGATGCTATTTACATGCTACTTAAAATCAAACAAGGGAAGGTTGGTCTGTAATGTTAGGCACTCATATGCACTGAGTTACTTAACGATATGTATATTGTAGTCAGACTTTTAATGGTTACGATTTAAAATAAGAATTTAGTTGTTGTGCTCGTGTATCAACCACCAGATACAACCTCTCACAAGTGCAGAAGCAACTAATGAAATATCAAGTACTGTCTTGAAAACCTGTTAAGTTCAGCCTCAAATATCTCATTACTTGGTGATCTCAGTTTAAGAGCTAAATGGAAAAAAATGTAGCAAAATACTGTAATAGCAGACAGAATCCCAGGAGCCATTTCAGACGAATAGTCTGACTCAACCGAACTATTATGCTTATGCAATAGATTCGCCTCAGGCCGCAAATATATGAACCGACTAGACTACAAAATAATCTTGACTTTATATTCACACATCATGAAAACCTGGTATGGAACATAATAGTGTCGATAATAGACAGTAAACTCAGACCTTAACCTCTTGGAAGTTCAAACATGCATACTACCTGCTCCTGATCAGCAAAACACACTTAACCATAAGTGCATATTAAACAAATTTAATTATAATAAGAACATCAGGTGTGAGATAATGAATAATGACCTTATTGAAATATTCTGGAAAGTCATTATGATTAAGAAGTTGAACTAGTATTTCGAGAGGATAATCTCAATGGCACTATAAGTTTGCTCCAAACACATACAATTATGAAGGAGGAGGAGGAGAAAGTGCAGATTGTAAAGAATGGCGTGAACTGTATAGGCAACACTGGCTAGATAAATGACAAACACTGAGTTCAAACTGAATGCATCAGAGTCCAGGAGAGACAGAGGGAGCAAAAGGTATACTTATCACACGCAAAAATCATGGCATGAACAACATTTAACATCAAGGCTTTAATTAAAGAAGGAACATACACTCGTGAAAACAAATACATGAGTAAAGGCAAAATACTACTGTGCGTTCAGTAAGTCATTATTCAACCTGAAGACTGACTACCCAAATGAGTTTTTTATAATGAAACACAAAACGCTATGGACAACTCCACAATTTCTAATAAAATTCTAACCCCACTTGACTTCGAAGAAGCTATTGCTTGCATGTCTATGCACTCTGCCACGAGTCCAGACTCTTGGAACTCCATATTCATCAAGAACTGCAAGAAACCACTATCATGTGTCTTAAATATTCCATGGAGAAGGAGCCAAGACAGTGGAGTCATCCCAGAGAAATTAAAAATCACCAATATAACCCCACTTCATAGTAGTGGCAATAAAGTATTTGCAAATAGCTATGGACTGATAGAGCAAACGTACATGGGTTCAGAACAGGTCGCTCCTGCCTTATGCAACTGCTGGACCATTATGGCATGACTTTGGGTACAATGGAAGTGTAGTCCACATTAACGTTACGAACGCATTGAACAAGTGCGACTGTGGTGCAAATGTAGACAAAACGCATGCAAAATGGATAATAGGTAAGGTGGGCAGATGGATATCTAACCTCTTAACAAACAGAACCCAAAAAGTAATAGTAAACAGAGTGAGATCGGGAGCTTCCAGTGCGCAAAGTTCTTTACCCCTAAGGCGCTGTAATATCCCAGTACTCTTTCTCATTCTCATATCTGATAAACTATAACACACTGTTATCCTTTACAGTCGATACTAGATTTTACATGATAGTGGTATCCATAGACGACACAGCGAGCCTCCAAACTTAATGTGAACTAAGTCTTCCAGTGGGCCACCGACAGCAATATGATGATATGATGTTCAATGAGTACAAGTTCCAACTGCTACATTAAGGAAAAACTGAGGAAATAAAAAGGAGATCTGAGTACAAGACAAATTCAAATCACGCGAAATGAGTGAGCTACTCTAGTCCCAGTATGACTCGGTTTTTAGCGAGCCGCTAACCAGATTGAAAGTTGAAGACCTAAATGAATTTTTTATGAGACTCAAAATTTGGTAGACACAAACCTATCTGACAATATCCTGACGCCAAATGACTTCGAAAAGGCGATAATTGACATGGCAATGCACTCTGCCCCAGGTCCAGACTCATGGAACTCTGTGTTCATTAAGAATTGCAAGAAACCCCTATCACGTGCTCTTAACATCCTATGGAGAGGGAGCATGGACACAGGGGTCGTTCAAATAGCTGCTAAAATCAACCGACATAGCCCCACTCCACAAAGGTGACAGTAAAACAATAACAAAGAACTACAGACAGATAGCGCTAAAAAAAAACTTTGAAAGGGTTGTAAGAAGCAAGATCGCCACTCATATAGATACCCATCAGTTACACAACCCAGGTCAGCATGGATTTAGAGCAGGTCGCTCCTGTCTGTCCCAGCTACTGGACCACTATATGACACGGTCCTGGATGCTCTAGAAAACAAACAATATGCAGATGTAATATATACACACTGCAAAGCCTTTAACAAGTGTGACCAGGGTGTAATGGCACACAAAATGCGTGATAAAGAAATAACAGAAAAAGTTGGTAGATGGAGCTATAATTTCCTAACAAATAGAGCACAAAGAGTAGCAGTAAATAGAGTAAAGTCTGAGGCGGCTACGTTGTAAAGTTCTGTTCCACAAGGCACAGTACTCGCTCCCATCCTGTTCATCCTGTTCATCATCCTCATATCTGACATAGACAGGGATATAAGTCACAGCACCGTATCTTCCTTTGCAGATGACACCCGAATTTGCATGACAGTGTCCTCCATTGAAGACACTGCAAGACTCCAGGCGGACATCAACCAAATCTTTAAATGGGCTGCAGAAAACAATATGAAGTTCAATGATGAGAAGTTTCAATTACTCCGATATGGAAAACGTGAGGAAATTAAAACTACATCTGAGTATAAAACAAATTCCTACCACACAATAGAGCGAAAAACTGTTGTAAAAGAACCTGGGAGTGATCATGTCGGAGGATCTCACCTTCAAGGACCATAACATTATATCAATCACATCTGCCAGAAAAATGACAGGATGGATAATGAGAACCTTCAAAACTAGTGATGCCAAGCCCATGATGACACTCTTCAGGTCACTTGTTCTATCTAGGCTGGAATATTGCTGCACATTAACAGCACCTTTCAGGGTATGTGAAATTGCTGACCTAGAAAATGTACAGAGAACCTTCACGGGACACATAACTGCAATAAAACACCTTAGTTACTGGGAATGCTTGAAGTTCCTCAACCTGTACTCCTTAGAACGTAGGCGGGAGAGATACATGATCATATACACATGGAAAATTCTAGAAGGATTAGTACCAAACTTGCACACGAAAATCACTCCCTATGAAAGCAAAAGACTCGGCAGACGATGCAATATTCCTCCATTGAAAAGCAGGGGTGCCACTAGCACGATAAGAGACAACACAATAAGTGTCAGGGGCCCAAGACTGTTCAACTGTCTCCTAGCATACATAAGGGAGATTACCAATGGACGCTTGGCTGTCTTCAAGCAGGCGCTGGACAGGCACCTAAAGTCAGTGAACATTAAAATGGTATAAAATACCGACAGGTTGTTAGGTAAGACACATATGCAACAGTTAGGTATCTTTATTATGAAACGTTTCGCCTACACAGTAGGCTTCTTCAGTCAAGTACAGGTCTGTACTTGACTGAAGAAGCCTACTGTGTAGGCGAAACGTTTCATAATAAAGATACCTAACTGTTGCATATGTGTCTTACCTAACAACCTAAAGTCAGTACCTGACCTGCCGGGCTGTGGTTCGTACGCCGGTTTGCGTGCGACCAACAGTAACAGCCTGGTTGATCAGGCCCTGATCCACCATGAGGCCTGGTCACAGACCGGACCGTGGGGACGTTGACCCCCAGAACCTTCTCCAGGTATACTCCAGAGCAAAAGTGTAATGTGAGAAACCTGGGAGTGATAATATCAGAGAATCTTACATTCAATGAGCACAACAGTGTTATCACAACTGCACGGAAAATGATAGGCTGGATAATTAGAACTTTCAAAACATAAGATGACAAGCCAATGATGATACTCTTCATATTGCTGAATACGACCGGTCCCCTTCAAGTCAGGCAAAATTGCAGAATTAGAAAATGTACAGAGAACCACTACTGGTGTAAGCTCAATAAAGCACATGGTATATATTACTGGGAGCATTTGAGGTTCCTCGAATTGTACCTCTTAGAACATAGATGAGAAAGATACATCATAATCTACACCTGGAAGATTCTGGAGGGATTGGTCCCAAACCTGCACACTGAAATAACACCATATAAAAGCAACAGGTTTTTCACGCTGTGCCACATATCTCTAATGAAAAGCAAGAACACGATCACCACAGTAAGAAGCAGCTCATTAAGTATAGAGGGACCAAGTCTCTTGAAAACCCTTCCCTCATGCACAACGGAAATTACCAAGAATCCTTTAATTGTATTTGTTACAAAATGCGACATCCATAAAGTATACACATCTCCAGAGATGGATCAATAAGTTGATCCCTCTCTAGATGTTGGAGGGGGATCAACTTATTGATCCCCCTCCACCTTTTGCCTTTTCCCTTTGGTTTTGTAAAAATAAAATTCGGGGGAATTTTTTTACCCCAATTTTACCCTTTTAAAAATTTAAAGGCCGCTTTGGGGAATTGCAACGGGAAATAAAATAATTTTGTCTAGGCTGTCATAGAGAGATTTTAATATTTTTTTGGCAAAATTTAAAATTGAAAAAAGTCCTATACTTCTTTTGGGGAATAAACTTTTATACATTTAACTCTTTTTTAAATTGTACAATAATCGAAACAGGGCTAAGGGCACATTTAATAACTGAAACGACTCTTAATTTACCATCTGGCACTACTTTTGAATAATGTAAGTTTTTACAAGGGGTGTGTGGAATGTATGTGCTAAAGGTGCTTGTTAATTCCTAAACTCGATTCTACTTAGACAACAAGCCCCAAAACCCAATTTTAAAACATTTCAACCAAAAAGGTAATCGGGGCCCAATTTGTTAACAAAATAAAGAACCTTTTTGCCAAACAGCACTAATGTACGAAGCGGAGTGAACAGCACAGGTCAAGCAAGGAACAAGGAAGCAAAACAACGCCCTAACGGGGACCATCGGGGGGATCCTCCAAAAAAGGCATAAAACTCCCAAATTTTACTGAAACTAATTTTCAGCTTTAAACCAAACCCCTAACTATGGCAGTGCAAAGCCAAGGAAATTTAAAAATTGGGACCTAAATATAAAAAATTTGTTACCATGACACAACCTTTGAAAAAAGTAAAATTTTTCACAAAAGTCTTTAAAATTTGGTTCTTGAACAGAGTTCCACCAAAAAAAAGTATGTTGGGCCCCCCAACGAAGACACTTTTCCCCAAAAAATTTAAGGGGTCAAAATTTCACAAAAAAAGATAACAGCAATTATGCATGCTGCCGCCTTTAAAAACTAACAGCCAAAAGGAAAATAAAGGGGTGGGGCCCAAGGGGACTTAAATCCCCGACATCGAGGGTGTCACGTGATTTTGCAGCTGCTACACGAAACCCTTCACAAAAAAAACCGCCTAAGGGTTGGGCAGGTATTTAAAAAAGTGCTAGAAGCCAATCAAAGTTTTTCCCTCAGCGAGTACAATGCAGGTGTAGTTGTTACTTTCCTCCCAAAAACATAAGCTAATTTAAAAGAAAAATAATAATATAAAGCAAAGATTTTTTCATTTTAGATATTAATGAAAAATCGAAGATATAAAATTTTTGAAAAATTCCCAAAAATACATTGCGTCCTTTTTAAAAAGGGGTTTTTGCGTGGGAAAGATTATGTACATTTTATTTGTGCATGGGGAAAAACCCCCATAAAAGGCAACCTCGCAAACCCCCAAAACCCGGGAGCGAAGGAAATTTTATGGGTTTTCCCGGGGGCCCCATCGTCAATCAACCCCTAGGTTTAGCCAATCATTCTGGGAAAGGCAATTGTGGAGGGGGAAAGTGGACCCACTCACATTCTTAAACCCCTTTTCATTTTAACCAGCTGCTGGGGGGAACACCCGGGTTTTCCCTCCCTGTCTCCCCAAACTGTGTCTTTTTCTCTTTGATTTACCTTTTTGGGGACAAAATTTTTTTTATAGTGTACATACTTGTAAAAAACTTATAATCGCACTTGGGGGGAAGGAAAATATAATTCAAAAATCATTCGCTGTTTTTGTTTCTGCCCTTTTTCTTTCCCCCTTTACCCCCAGGATAACAGCCCTTATTGTGCCGGGGTTGTAATAGGGGCTCAACTATTCAAGAAGAATTGATGATGTGAAAATGGATGTGAAAACCTCCAATTTAAAAAGAGACAATTAGTAACAATGGGAATCTTTTTAAGGAAAGTTAACCCACCACGGCTTCATCAGTCCAAATATAAAGTAGAAAGGGGTTAGGAGGGGAGGGATTTAAAAGGTAATCTTTTTCCCTCAGCCGGGGGAAAGGGGTTTTATATTATCTTGCGAAGGGCAGATAGGCCGGGAATTTTGTTTATATACGTGTGGTGGTCAAAAAAAAAAAAAAAAAAGGCGGGGCCCCATTTCAAGTTTTTGATAATTCACTTGTCGAAACGTTTGTTAAAAGACCCAAGGCGGCTAACCAGGGGGTTTGTAAACCCCATTTTAAAGTTTTTTGCCCCACCCCGGGCTGTGGTTAACCAGTACCGGGGACTGGTTGGACCCAGTTGCGGGCTGTGTTGGAGACCACTACCAGGAGGGTCTAGGACCCAGTCCCGGGGCTGTGTTGGGACCAGCTACCAGGATGGTCTGGGACCCAGCGCCGGGCCGGGGTACCCAAAATGACTACTTTTAAACCTGAAGTTAAAATATATACCCCCAGACATACACCCTTTTCAGGTATATACACCAAGACATAGAACTTCTCAGTGTAAATACGACAAAATATCCACATTTCTAAGTGTAATAAAACCAAGCAAACACTTTTTTCATTTTTATAGCACCAAAATTTTACGCAACATCCCCCTCAGGGTATGCACATGAGATATTCACACTCCATATATC
>NC_069424.1:32371826-32390984 GCF_026875155.1 Cherax quadricarinatus
CACCTCAGCCAGTGTGTCCACCATCACCCTGTTGTTTTCTTCGTACTCCTCTCTTGGCTCCTGCAGTTCTGTGGTGGGTTATACATCACTCCAATGACTACTTTATGTTTCCGAACTGAATTGTACCTACAATGTAGTCTCTTTCTCCAATCATGTCCATGCCTTCCATTTCCCCAAATCCCATTGGGTGTTTTATGAGCAGTGCAACCCCTCCTCCCCCTCTACTCCTTCTATCTTTCCTCAGGATCTGATATCCTGTTGGGAAGATTGTGTCTGTTATTGTCTCAGCGAGTTTTGTTTCTGTGACTGCTATGATGTCTGGGGATTTTTCACTGATTCTTTCATTCCACTCCTCATGTTTATTCGTTATTCCATCCGCGTTTGTGTACCAAACCTTTTGTTTCTTTTTTATCATTGTGGTCATGCAAGTATATTTGGGGGGTTGGGGGAGCGAGAGCCTTGGTGGGGGCCTATTGGGGGTGTGGTGTAGGTGGGGTTTGTGTTGAGGGGGGTGGGGTCAGAATGCCCATAAGGGACAGCTGTTGGGGTGAGGTTTGTGATATGGGGGTTGGTGGCAGAGGGAACAGTGAGGGGTTGTAGTATAGGTTGCTCAGTTGCGTTGGGGGATGTCGGGGGTGGAGTCTTTTGGTGGGAAAATTCTGTGGGGTGTGTTTGCCCTTCCTCCTGTGTCTGGGTCCTGCTCATTTTCATTTCCCTTCTCGTTCCTCCTTGCGTCTCTGTACCCTCTCTTTCAGTGTAGTCCTTTCTTCTTGTGTTTTGTGGCGGTCGAGGTATACTCTCTGGTACCCCTGTTTGTCCCTCAGTCTTGCTTTCTCTTGCAGAATCCTGGTTCGAACTGATTCTTCCTTGAAAGTTACTTTTGACAGGCCGTATCCCTTCCCCTCGCAAACCCCCCAATTCTCTGAAAATTTGTCACCTGGGTCATATTGCCCTCCCCTATTGTTTTCATGATGCCTTCAATCATTTTTTTCTCCTCCTGTTTTATTTCTTCAAAGTTTGGCCCCCTTGGCTTCTTGGAGCCGTACACAAAAACTGACCTCGCCCTTTTCCCCCCTCCCACTGAGTCTCCCATCTGCTTCCTCTGAGGCATTTTATTTCCTTCCATTGACATGTTCTTGCCTTCAGTCCCTGTCATATCTGAACTTCTATTCTCAGTGAACTGTCTTTCCTGGCCGCTGTCCCTTGCTACTGCAGTTGGCTGTTAGAAACTCTGATATAACAAAACCCTTCATTGTCTTCGGACCTGTCGCTTGATCTTAGTGTGCTCATCGTCTTTTCCCTGGCCCCACGGGGTCTGATTTGGGCCTTCGTTGTACGGCATGTCTCCCTTGTTGCTTACCATCCCCCCTTTTCTGCGCCTGACTTTTTAATTTCCTTCATTGTCTTCGGACCGTCGTTTGATCTCAGTGTGCTCATCGTCTTTTCCCTGGCCCCACGTAGGTCTGATAGGGCCTTCGTGTAGGCATGTCTCCGTTGTTGCTTACCATTTCCCCTTGTCTGCGCCTGACTTTGAATTTCCTGATGTCACATCTGAATTGTCATTTGTCTCTCTAATCTGTTTCAGGCTTCGCAGTTTCTCTTCTAAGCACTGTATCCTAGCTTCTGCTGCTAAGACCTGTACTTCCCACTTCCTGCACTCTTCAGCTATCCGCTCCTCCATTTTCTTACCAAGCTCTACTATCTTCCTTCCCCACTCTTCCTCCTTTTATGGAGCTCTAACTCCCAGTCTTTCCCCCCTGGTTCGTCTACCAGATTCTTGGTGTGTGTGTGTGTGTGTGTGTATGTGTGTGTGTGTGTGTGTGTGTGTGTGTGTGTGTATGTGTGTGTGTGTATGTGTGTGTGTGTGTGTGTTGTGTGTATGTGTGTGTGTGTGTGTGTGTGTGTGTGTGTGTGTGTGTGTGTGTGTGTGTGTGTGTGTGTGTGTGTGTGTGTGTGTGTGTGTGTGTGTATGTGTGTGTATGTGTGTGTACCCACCTATATGTACTCACCTATATGTGGTTGCAGGGGTCGAGTCATAGCTCCTGGCCCCGCCTCTTCACTGGTCGATACTAATTCACTCTCTCCCTGCTCCATGATATTTGTCATACCTCTTCTTAAAGCTATTTATAGAACTTGCTTCCACTACTTCACTCTCAGCTTATTCCAGTTCTGACAACTCTAAGACAAAAGAAATACTTCCTAACATCCCTATGACTCATTTGGATTTTCAGTTTCCAATTGTGTCCCCGTGTTTCTGTATCCCATCTCTGAAGCATTCGATCCTTGTCTACGTTGTCAATGCCTCTTAGTATTTTATACTTTGTTATCATGTCCCCTCTATCCCTCCTATCCTCTAGTGTCATCAGGTTGAGTTCCTTAACCTCTCCTCATAAGACATACCCCTCAGTTCCGGGACTAATCGTGTTGCAAATTTTTGCACTTTCTCCAATTTCTTGACGTGTTTGACTAAGTGAGGGTTCCATACTGGCGCTGCATATTCCAGTATAGGCCTTACGTACACTTTGTACAATGTCGTGAATGACTCCTTACTCAGATGTCTAAACGCCAATCTCAGGTTTGCCAATCTCCCATATGCTGCAGCAGTTATTTGATTGATGTGTGCCTCAGGGGACATGTTCGTTATAATGCTTACCCCAAGATCCTTTTCTTTAACTGACGTTTGCAGCTGTTGGTTTCCTAACCTGTACTCCGTCTGCGGTCTTCTGTGTCCTTCCCCAATCTTCATGACCTTACATTTACTGGGGTTAAACTCCAGGAGCCATTTGTCGGACCATACTTGTAGTTTGTCCAGATCCCCTTGTAATCTTAACTGATCCTCTCCCACTTGTACTCTCCTCATCAGTTTCACATCATCAGCGAACAGTGACACTTCTGAATCTATTCCTTCCACCATGTCATTCACGTATACAAGAAACAGCACCGGGCCTAGGACTGAACTTTGTGGAACCCCACTCGACACATTCGCCCACTCCGACACTTCAGCACGTACCAACACACGTTGTTTCCTTCCTGTCAGGTATTCCCTGATCCATTGCAGTACTTTCCCCGTTATTCCTGCCTGCTCCTCTGATTTTTGCACCAGTCTCTTGTGTGGTACTGTGTCAAAAGCCTTCTTGCAATCTAAAAAGATGCAATCTACCCATCCCTCTCTCTCTCTCCTGTCTTACTTCTGTTACCTTATCGTAGAACTCAAGTAGATTTGTGACACAGGATTTCCCATCTCTGAAGCCGTGCTGACTGTCATGTATGAGCCCAATCTTTTCAATGTGTTCCACTACTTTTCTCCTGATAATCTTTTCCTTGACTTTACATACTATACAAGTCAGTGACACTGGTCTGTAGTTTAATGCTGCCTGTCTGTCCCCTTTCTTAAAAATTGGAACTACATGTGCTGTCTTCCACGCCTCAGGCAACTGCCCTGTTTCGATAGATTTACTGAAGATTGCTGCTAATGGCACACACAGTTCCTCTACTTCCTCTTTCAGTATCCATGGAGATATGTTATCTGGGCCCACTGCCTTTGAGGTATCGAGTTCGTCTAGCAGTTTCTTCACCTCTACCTTAGTTATGTGCATTGTATCCAGCGCCTGCTGGTGCACCCGACCTCCACAGTTTGCTGGAAGCATTCATGACTCTATTGTGAATACTTCTCTAAATCTTTTGTTTAGTTCATCACATACTTCTTGGTCACTCTTCGTGAGCTCCCCTCCTTCTTTCCTCAGCCTGATTACCTGGTCCTTGACTGTTGTTTTTCTCCTAATGTGACTGTATAACAACTTTGGTTCAGATTTGGCTTTTGATGCTATGTCGTTCTCGTATTGCCTCTGGGCCTCTCTCCTTATCCTTGCATATTCGTTTCTGGTTCTTCTGCTCAGCTCCTTGTTTTCTTGAGTCCTTTGCCTTCTATACCTTTCCATGCTCTCGCACACTTGGCTTTGGCCTTTTTACACCTCCAATTAAACCATGGGCTCACTCTGGTCTTACCATTTTTTCTGTTGCCCTTTGGTATGAACCTTTCCTCTGCCTCCCTGCACTTAGTGGTCACTATTTCCATCATTTCATTTACTGTCTTTCCATCTAGTTCTTTTTCTCACTGCACTTCATGCAGGAAACTTCTCATTCCTATGTAGTCCCCTTTTTTGAAGTTTGGTTTCTCTCTTTGTTCTCGTGCTGCTGCGTTCTCCACTGTTAACTCAATAAGATATCCAAAACTCAGGACATCATGATCACTAGCGCCAAGGGGTCTTTCGTGGGTGATATCCCTTATGTCTGAACTATTCAAGGTGAATATGAGATCCAGCCTTGCTGCAACATTCTCTCCTCTCTCTCTGGTTGTATCCCTAACATGTTGGTGCATGAAGTTCTCCAATACAGTCTCCAACATCTTAGCCCTCCATGTTTCTGGTCCCCCATGTGGCTCTAGGTTTTCCCAGTCAATCTCTTTATGATTGAAATCCCCCATTATAAGCAATTTTGTCCTACCCATATGAGCCCTCCTGGCCACTTCAGCTAGTGTATCCACCATTGCCCTATTGCGCACATCATACTCTTCTCTTGTTCTCCTGCTGTTAAGTGGTGGGTTATACATCACTGCTATCATCACCTTTGGACCACCAGTCTGAAGTGTTCCTACAATGAAGTCGTCTGTTTCCCTTCTTTCCATTCCTCCCATCTCCTCAAAACTCCACTGTTTTTTTATGAGCAATGCCACTCCTCCCCCTCCTCTGTTCTAAGAACATAAGAACATAAGAACATAAGAAAGGAGGAACACTGCAGGAGGCCTGCTGGCCCATACTAGGCAGGTCCTTTACAATTCATCCCACTAACAAAACATTTGCCCAACCCAATTTTCAATGCCACCCAAGAAATAAGCTCTGATGTGAAAGTCCCACTCAAATCCAACCCCTCCCACTCATGTACTTATCCAACCTAGATTTGAAACTACCCAAAGTCCCAGCCTCAATAACCCAACTAGGTAGACTGTTCCACTCATCAACTACCCTATTTCCAAACCAATACTTTTTTATGTCCTTTCTAAATCTAAACTTATCTAATTTAAATCCATTACTGCGGGTTCTCTCTTGGAGAGACATCCTCAAGACCTTATTAATATCCCTTTATTAATACCTAACTTCCACTTATACACTTCGATCAGGTCTCCCCTCATTCTTCGTCTAACAAGTGAATGTATCTTAAGAGTCTTCAATCTTTCTTCATAAGGAAGATTTCTAATGCTATGTATTAATTTAGTCATCCTACGCTGAATGTTTTCTAACGAATTTATGTCCATTTTGTAATACGGAGACCAGAACTGAGCTGCATAATCTAGGTGAGGCCTTACTAATGATGTATAAAGCTGCAGTATGACCTCTGGACTTCTGTTGCTTACACTTCTTGATATAAATCCCAGTAATCTATTTGCCTTATTACGTACGCTTAGGCGTATGGCTAAGTTCTACATCATTTAACTTATAAGTACTAGGGTTATGGGCACTCCCAAGCTTCAGAACCTTGCATTTATCTACATTGAACTGCATCTGCCACTTTTCTGACCCAAGAATAGAGTTTGTTTAAATCCTCCTGAAGTTCCATAACATCTACGTTTGAATCAATTATCCTACCTTTCTTTGTGTCGTCGGCGAATTTGCTCATATCACTAGTAATTCCCTCATCAAGATCATTGATATATATTATAAACAACAACGGGCCCAAGACTGATCCCGTGGAACGCCACTTGTTACAGATCCCACTCGGATTTAACCCCATTTATGGACACTCTCTGCTTCCTGTCAGTGAGCCATGATTCGATCCCCGAGAGCACCTTCCCCAATGCCATGAGCTGCCACTTTCTTTAACAGTCTATGGTGCGGAACTCTATCAAAAGCCTTACTAAAATCTAAGTAAATAATATCAAATTCTTTATTGTGGTCAACAGCCTCAAAAGCTTTACTGAAGAAAGTTAATAAATTAGTTAGACAAGACCGGCCTCTTGTGAATCCATGCTGAGTATCATTAATCAAGCTATGCTTATCGAGATGGCTTCTTATAATCTCAGCTATAATTGACTCTAGTAATTTGCCTACAATTGAGGTCAGGCTTATAAGGCGGTAATTTGACGGTAACGACTTGTCCCCTGTTTTAAAAATAGGAATTACATTAGCCATCTTCTACATATCAGACACTACACCTGTTTGAAGAGATAAATTAAAAATATTAGTTAATGGTTCACAGAGTTCCATTTTGCATTCCTTAAGAACCCTTGAAAAAACCTCATCAGGACCCTGCGACTTATTTTGCTTCAGTCTGTCTATCTGCTTCACAACCATCTCACTAGTGACTGTGATGTTACGTAATTTATCTTCTTCTAGCCCACTGTAAAAATTAATTACTGGAATATTTTTAGTGTCTTCCTGTGTAAAAACTGAGAGAAAATAATTATTTAAAATCAAGCACATTTCATTCTCTTTGTCAGTAAGGTGCCATAGTTATTTTTAAGGGGACCTATCTTATCTCTAACTTTTGTTCTATAGACCTGGAAAAAACTTTTTGGGTTAGTTTTTAGAATCCCTAGCAACTTTAATTTCATAGTCCCTTTTAGCTTTTCTTATCCCCTTTATAATGTCCCTCTTAATGTCAATATACTGATTCATAAGATGACCCTCACCTCTTTTGATACGCCTATAAATTCCTTTCTTATGCCCTAGTAGATATTTCAGCCTATTATTCATCCATTTTGGGTCATTTCTATTTGATCTAATTTCTTTATATGGGATATAAACGCTCTTTGAGCAGCATGTATAGTGTTCAGAAAAACTGTCATATTGATAGCTCTCTTCGTTACCCCAGTCAACAGATGATAAGTGTTCTCTAAGCCCATCGTAATCTGCTAAGCGAAAATCTGGGACTGTTACTGAGTTATCGCTACTATCGTACTTCCATTCAATGCTAAATGTAATTGATTTGTGGTCGCTAGCACCCAGTTCCTCTGAAATTTCTAAATTTTATAACAAGGGATTCATTGTTTGCCATAACTAAGTCAAGCAGGTTATTTCCCCTTGTAGGTTCTGTCACAAACTGCTTCAAAAAACAATCCTGAAAATACTTCTAAGAAGTCGTATGATTCTAAATTCCAGTCAAGAAATTCCAATCAACTGACTAAAGTTAAAGTCTCCTAGAATTACTACATCATCGTGCCTTGTGGCCTTAACAATTTCCTCCCATAGTAGTTTCCCTTGGTCCCTATCTAAGTTTGGAGGACGGTATATCACTCCTAAAATCAGTTTTTCATGCCCCTCTGAAAATTCTATCCAAACAGACTCTGATGTGTGTTACTTCAGACTTAATCCCCGTTTTTATGCAACAGTTCAAGCGATCTTGGACATACAATGCCACCCCACCCCCCCTCCCGACACTTCTATCTTCTTGGAACAATTTAAAACCCTGAATATGACATTCCGCAGGCATGTCCCGACTTTTTGAATTAAACCACGTCTCAGTTAAGGCAAATACATCAATGTTACCTGCACTAGCAACTAATCTCAACTCGTCCATCTTATTCTAGCACTACGGCAATTAGCATAATAAACATTGAAAGACTCTCCTTTCACTTTACCCTTCCTGCTCATTTCTATTTTGCTACTAAACTTATTACTGTCCTTATCACCCAAGGTCCCTGGCTTTTCAATATCTACCTCGTTCTTATTATTACTAGTTCCCCTAGAACTCGTAATATTACTACACTGGGACTTCACTGTTTTCCTGCCAAAACCCATACCACTAACTATTCCTAGTTTAAAGTCCTAACTGCTCCCTCCACTGCAGTTGCCAGTGCTCCCACCCCACACCTAGATAAGTGAACCCCATCCCTGGCATACATGTCATTTCTGCCATAGAAGAGGTCCCAGTTGTCAATGAATGTTACCACATTTTCCTTACAGTATTTGTCCAGCCAGCAATTGACACCAATTGCCTGGACAACCATTCATTTCCAACTCCCCCCCTTGGCAAAATACCACATATGAGAGGGTTCCCACCCTTACTCCTAATTTTTTCTATTGCTGTCCTATACCTGCTAATCAGGTCTTCACTCCTACGTCTGCCAACATCGTTGCCTCCAGCACTGAGACAGATAATAGGATTGCTCCCATTACCTCTCATGATGTATCCAGACGGCTTAACAATATCCTCCATCCCAGCCCCAGGAAAGCAAACTCTCTGTCTCCTACTCCTGTCCTTCAAGCAGAACGCCCTATCCATATACCTAACTTGGCTATCCCCAACAACAACAATATTCGTACCTTCCTTGGTGTCGTTCGTCGTGACGTTCCCAGTAGTCGACTCACATTCGTCGGGTAGCACTGAGAATGTATTGGATGTTTCCACAACAGTTTCCACGGCAGTCTCTTTCTTCATCGTTTCTACCTTTCCATTCGTCTTCTTGATCGTCAACTTCGTTCCCTGCTGTCCAGCCACTGACCAGTTTCCCTTCTTGACCTGAGGACTCAAAACAGGAGGACTACTACGAATCTTTTTGTTTTCCTCGGTCAGTCGCCGAATTTCCATATTTGCCAACCTCAATTCTTCCTTAAGCTGTTGGTAAAGTTGCTCGATGGAGGGCATCTTGCTTCAATTCTAGAGAGTGCACAAACAGGTCTTCACAGAGCCTCATAATCTGATATCCAAGTGGAAAAATTGCATCTGTCAGATAATGCATCAATGATGCGTTCTTGCCACTCTTCGCTCTTATTTGTTATTCCATCTGCATTGGTGTACCATACCTTTAGCTTCCTTTCCATTACTGTATTTTGGGAGATGGAAGAGGAAGGTGCAGGCTGGGAGGGTGGGAGGCAGGGCACAATATTATGGGAGGTTGCTGTGATTGTGGAATTAGTGCTTAGCACGGTGGTGGCTATGGAGTGAGGTTCATTTCTGTTTACTGTGTTTGGTTGATATGTGGTGACAGGGGTTGAGAGGTTTCTGTAAGCATTTCTGTTTGATGCTCAGCCAAAGGCTGAGTTTTCCTGTCTGTCGTTGCCTGTCCTGTCTCTCTTTCCTTCCACTGGTTCTGTCTTGCTCTCACTTTCAGTTGTTCCCTTTCCTGTCGTGTTCTGTCTCGATTGAGGAACACTTTTTGATAATCTGGAGAGTCCTTTAACAGTGGTTTCTGTTGTAGTATCCTGTTCTGTGCCACATCTGTCTTGAATGTCAATCTGATTGGTCGATTTTTTTCCCTTGAATACCCCCAAGTCTGTGAAAATTTTCTAACTGAGACATGTCCCTCTCTCCTGTTATTGCAATGATGTTCTTAATCTCTGTTTTCTCCCAATGCTTTCTTTCATCATAGGTCTGCCCTTCAGCCTCCTGAAACCCATGAATAATTATTGATCTCTCTCTCTCCTCTTCCCATTTCTTTTCCCTCTGTATCTCTGGATCTGATTTAAGCATCTCCTTTGCTGTTTCCCTAATCATCTCCCAGACACCATGATGGCCTGATATTACTGCTGCAAAAGACTGCTTAGATCCATCCCCTCCTTCAGTCCCCTCGCTGCCTGCTGATGTTCCCATTTCAGTCATCTTGCTCCTTTCGGACCTCATCTTTAGATCCTGCTTCAGCACATTCATTTCTTCCTCCAATCTCTGTATCTTTGCCTCAGCTACTACAGCTCATGATTCCCACTTCTTGCTCTCTGCAGATATCTGCTCTAACATGTTATTGCAAAGCTCATTTAACCTTTTCTCCCATTGTTGTTCCATTTTGTTCTTGTACTCGTTGGAACGCAGGAGGGAGAGATATATCATAATCTACACTTGGAAAATCTTGGAAGGAATGGTCCCAAATCTGCACACAGACATCACTCCCTACGAAAGTAAAAGACTGGGCAGGCGATGCAAAATGCCGCCAATAAAAAGTAGGGGCGCCATTGGTACACTAAGAGAAAACACCATAAGTGTCCGGGGCCCAAAACTGTTCAACAGCCTCCCATCAAGCATTAGGGGAATTGCCAATAAACCCCTGGCTGCCTTCAAGAGAGAGCTGGACAGATACCTAAAGTCAGTGCCGGATCAGCCGGGCTGTGGCTCGTACGTCGGACTGCGTGCGGCCAGCAGTAACAGCCTAGTTGATCAGGCCCTGATCCATCGGGAGGCCTGGTCGTGGACCGGGCCGCGGGGGCGTTGATCCCCGGAATAACCTCCAGGTAACCTCCAGGTAACCCATTCTTCCTTTTTCCGACCAGCCATCATCGGTTCCCTTGCCTTTACGTCCTCCCTTTTGAGAGCCCATTTGTTTTTATCCTGTTGGGATGTTCTAGCTGCTTCAGCTTATCGTAAAAATGTGTGTGTGTGGTGGGGGGGTTTATAAGCTAATGTGTTTTGTTAGGTTAGGTTTGTGTGTGTGTGTGTGTGTGTGTGTGTGTGTGTGTGTGTGTGTGTGTGTGTGTGTGTGTGTGTGTGTGTATGTGTGTGTGTGTGTGTGTGTGTGTGTGTGTGTGTGTGTGTGTGTGTGTGTACTCACCTAGTTGTACTCACCTAGTTGAGGTTGCGGGGGTCGAGTCCGAGCTCCTGGCCCCGCCTCTTCACTGACCGCTACTAGGTCACTCTCCCTGAGCCGTGAGCTTTATCATACCTCTGCTTAAAGCTATGTATGGATCCTGCCTCCACTACATCGCTTCCCAAACTATTCCACTTACTGACTACTCTGTGGCTGAAGAAATACTTCCTAACATCCCTGTGATTCATCTGTGTCTTCAGCTTCCAACTGTGTCCCCTTCTTGCTGTGTCCCATCTCTGGAACATCCTGTCTCTGTCCACCTTGTCGATTCCTCTCTTTACATGTTATCATATCCCCCTATCTCTCCTGTCCTCCAGTGTCGTCAGGTTGATTTCCCTTAACCTCTTCTCGTAGGACATGTCACTTAGCTCTGGGACTAGTCTTATTGCAAACCTTTGCACTTTTTCTAATTTCCTTAATTGCTTGGCTAGGTGTGGGTTCCAAACTGGTGCCGCATACTCCAATATGGGCCTAACGTACACGGTGTACAGGGTCCTGAATGATTCCTTATTAAGATGTCGGAATGCTGTTCTTAGGTTTGCTAGGCGCACATATGCTGCAGCAGTTATTTGGTTGATGTGCGCTTCAGGAGATGTGCTTGGTGTTATACTCACCCCAAGATCTTTTTCCTTAGTGAGGTTTGAAGTCTCTGGCCCCCTAGACTGTACGCTGTCTGCGGTCTTCTTTGCCCTTCCCCAATCTTCATGACTTTGCACTTGGTGGGGTTGAACTCCAAGAACCAGTTGCTGGACCAGACCTGCAGCCTGTCCAGATCCCTTTGTAGTTCTGCCTGGTCCTCGTCCGATTGATTCTTCTCATCAGCTTCACATCATCTGCAAACAAGGACACTTCTGAGTCTATTATAATAATAATATCTTTACATACCACAAGTACATGTTAACAATTTTTTAACAGCCCTAGCTAAAACAGGACAAAATTTTAACTATAAAAAAAACCTCTTCTTATGTTAGTTTTTTCTGGCAAATTGGTCTGTCCCGGGGTTTGCGACCCACACATCCACTTTTAAACCCAGGTCCCCCCCCCTTTTTAAAACTAATGGGGGGAACATAGAAACAATGTAAAGAAACAACCCATTTTTTTACCCTGGCGGGGAATCGAAAAACCCAGACCCTGGGCCGTGTGAAGCGAGGGGGCTTTTAGCCCCCGGTTCACAAATTCAGAAACAGCACGGGCCTCCCGGGAAATGCCCCCTTGAAACCCCCCCTTGCCCACAGGGCCAACTTGACACCTTTCCCCTTCAGGGAACCCCCTGTTGCTTCCTGACAGTTTTTTCCCCCGGTCCTTTTACGGGTCCCCTCCCTTTTAAACCTTTCCTGGCCCCTCCAGCTTTTCCACAAAATCTTTGGCCCAAACGCCCCTTCCCAGCCGAAGAAAAGCAACCCTGTCCACCCCTCCTTTTGGGTTTTTCCCCTGCTGAAAAACCCTGTCATAAAAACTCCAGTAGGTTAGGGACGGGGTTTTTCCCCGTCCTGAAACATTTGTTTGGGCTGTATTTGGGATAACTCATTCCTTTTTAGGGGGCTTCCCCCCCCATTTTCCTGAAAAAACCTTTTTTTCCTTTGACTTTTTTAATTTTTAAAACATGTCAGTGACACTGGTTTAGTTTAATTTTAAAGTTTGTCTCATTCTTTTTAAAAGCTGGGGACAAAAAAGGGCGTCTTCCATACCTCAGGTCCCCTCCCCCTTTTTCCCAATAAAAGTGTTGAAAATTGTTGTTAGGGGTTTAACACAAAGCACCTCTCCCCTCCCCCCTCCCCCAAAACCCATGGAGAGATGTTATCTGGCCACATCCCCTTTTGGGGTTATCTAGCTCGCTTAGCAGCCCTTCCTTCTTGCTGGGCTTTTGGGGGACAAATGTCCAACACTTAAATGGTGTCCCCCCAAACTTCCATTTTTCCTGGAATTCCTTCGCTTTTGTTAAAAATTTCTTAAAAACTTCTTTGTTGACCCCCTCCCATACTTAAGGGTCGCTTCTTGTGACCCCCCCCCTTCCCTTTTCCCCCACCCTGATTATTTGGGTCTTTGCCCAAATTGTTTTCCTTCTGATGTGGCTGTACAACAGTTTTCGGCTCGGTTTTGGCTTTCGCTCCCCATGTCTTTTTCGTATTGCGTTGGGCCTCCCCTTTTTTCCCTTTGTGCATATTCGTTACTGGCTCTAGGGTTCCGCTTCCAAAACCCTCCTGGGTCCTTTGCCTTCTATACTTCTTCCATTCTTAGCACCTTGTTTTGGGTTGTCTAAAACCCTTTGGGTAAAACCGAGGGCTCATCTTGGCTTTTATTTAAATTCCTTTTTACCCTGGGGTAAAAAACCTCCCCCCAGCTTCCTTGCTTTTTGTTGTCACTTATTCCATCATCTCGTTTTACTGACCCCCCTGTCAGTTCTCTCCCACGAACCCGCCCCAGGAAATTCTTTATGCCTGTGCACCCCCCCTCTCTTGTATTTTCGTTTCATTTGTCCTTTTCATTCCTGTTTCCCCCCTCTCCACCTGTAACTCTACTTTTAAATTCAAAAGGGCCCAAAACCACGGATCACGACCCGAGGGGTTTTTCCCAAGGGGTTGAGGTCCTCAAATTTTCTTTTACTCAAGGTAAAATCTGGGCCCCGGGTTTTTTGTTTGGGTTCATACTCTCCCTCCCCTCTGGTAGGCCCCCTTCCGTTGTTACATGGGGTTTTTCCCCAAATCCCCCTTTCCTTTCATCTTAGGCTTCACATTTCTGGGGCATCATTTTGGGTTTCCCGGTTCCCCCGGGTCAGTTTCCTTGGGGTTTTGAAGAAACCCCCTTAATCAGCAGTTTTGGGGCCCTTTTTTTGGCGCGAGCCCTTTGGCCACTTCACACCAGGGTGTCAGCCATCTTCCCTTTTCTCTCTAAATATTCTTCCCTTGGCCCCACTGTTTTTTGGGGGGGGGTTAAATAATCATTGAAATTCCCCACCTTGGGACCCCCCAGATTTAAAGGGTTTTCCCTTTTAATGTAGTCTCGGGTTTCCCTCCTTTCCTTCTCTCTGCAGCTCGCCAAAAAATTCCCATCGCTTTTTTGATGGGGGCAGAAACCCACCCCTCCCCCCCTTTTTCCCCTTTTTGTCTTTTTTCGGGATTTTAATCCTTTTTTGAAAGATGGCACCTCTGTGGGGTTTTGTGTGTGTGTGTTTTGTGTGTTTTTGGTGTTTTGTTTTGGTTGCGGGGGGCCCGATTCCAGCCCCTTGGCCCGCCCTTCCCGGTCGCTACTAAAATCCACTCCCCCCCCCTGCTCCATGAGCTTTTTCATATCTCCTGCCTCACTACATAACTCTCCAGATGTTCCACTTTTCTAAAACTCTGTGACTGAGAAACACTTCCTAACATTCCTTTTACTCATCTGGGGTTTTCAACTTCCATTTGTGACCCCTTGTTACTTTTGCCCCCTCTCAAAAACCATTACTTTCCCTACCACCTTGTAAATTTCCCTTAGAATTTTATATGTTGTTACATGCCCTCCCATCCCTTCTTCTTCCACGGTCGCCCCCCCCAAGGTTTTTTTTGATTTTCCCTTAACTTCCTCGAAAGGCATACCATTTTAGCTCCCTTGGTTAGTCTTGTTGCAACACTCAAAAGTTTTTCGGGTTGTTTTTTTTTTGCTCTTTTTACACCCAGGAAAAAACGGGCCTTTGGGACTCCTGGGTTGAAAATACTGGGTTTCCCTTTCCCATGTTTTTAACATAAAGAAAAAAAACAGTATGGTCCAAATACGGCCCCTTTGAAAAACCCCCTCCCCTCCACCCCGCCTTTTTTTGGCCCCCTTCCCCCCCTGCCCAAAAACGATTTTGCTTCCCCCCTTGTTAATTATTTATTGTTTCATGTAGCGCTTTCCCTGAATTCCTACCTGCTCCTTTTGCTTTTATCTATTTTAAATTGATGGAAAAATTGATCAAAACCCCCTTGCAGTTCCAAAAATATGAAGTCCACTCACCCTCCCCTTTCCCAAAACCTTAGAACAAAAGAACAAAAGAAAAAAGGGAAAACATTTCCAGCGGGCCCTATGCCCCATGTGAACAGGTCCATCCCCCCGCCCCCGATTAGCCCCAACCCACCTAGTCGGGTCATTTCCATTTAAAGGAAGGAGCATTGGCATCAGATCTATAGCACAAGTAGTCGGGCCCAATTTCAAAACCCACCCAAATCCTTTTCCAAGTATTTATCAAACCCTTTTTTTTAAAACAACACAACGTTTTAGCCTCTAGGGACAGTACTGAGAGTTTGTTCCATCACCCCCCAACTATTTTTAAACCAAAACCCGTTTTTTCCCAAAAACCCCCCTAAATCGAATTTTTTCCATTTAAAAACCTTTGCCAAACTTTCTTTTCCCTTTAATCATAGAACCCCAAGCAAAAAAGGGGGAAACACAGCTTTCCAGGTGCTTCATTTACTTTTCCCCTGAAAATTTTTTCCCCAAAACCCTTTAAACCTACTCGTGTTACAAAAAACGCGATTTCTAAAATAATTTAGAAATCCCGTAAAAAACTAGAAAGGACGCCCTTCAAGCATCCAGCCTGTTACTGGGTTTTCGTAAAAAAAAAAAAAAAAAAAAAAAAATTAAATCAGTATCCTGGGCCAATTTCCCTTTTGAATTCAATAAGAAAATTTTTTTGCTTCCCGGATTAAAAACTGGTAGGCTACTAACAAAAGAAAATTTAAAAAAAAATAAATTTACTAATAAAAAAAGTCTAAGAAGGAAGTCAAAATAAAATTTAAAATTTAAACAAAATCAAAAAAATAATAAAATAAAACACTTCTCTCGTGTACGTAAAATTTTTCTTAAGGCACATATCACATTTATATGCTTAAGTACCGTTTTTACTTAAAAAATTTAAAAAACCATATATAACAAAAAAAGTTTGGTTTTATGTGTTTTAGTGCTCTAAGTAGTTCGCTATGTCTCACGACCCCGAATAACTTAAACTAATTTCCCGACAAATTCCCCACATCAAAAAACTTCTTGGGCCACCTGGCAATCAGAAAAGCTTTCTTGAACAATACAAAAGACGCAAGCCCAAAAAAATATAACAAATAACTGCGAACAGAATCAGGTCAAAGGGGTAATATAAAAGACACTAAATAGGGCATCTGCAAAATCCTCCACAAAAATCAAAAACTCCCATACAAATGAATCTAATTCGCGAAAGAAAAACCCCCCCCTGTGACAGTACACGATACCAGTTCAAAAAGGTCCGGGAAACTACCGCCTTTGGACCGAGTTGGGTCAGGGCTATGCGACAAAAAACAAAACAGTACCCCGTTGAAAACATAAGTCTAACAAAGTTTTTGTGAAAAAGAGTTCCCACAGAACCAAAAAAAAAGCACAGAGACGATCTTCCCCAAAAAGGGGCCCAAAAAGGGAGAGTTAGGCAAAGTCTTTTCCCGGGAATTTCGTCCCAAACCCCCCAAAAGAGTTAAACCCCAATGACTACTCCCCGGCGAGGTGTGGGAAAACCCCCCCCCCCGATACGTGATAGTCCATGGGCTTTGCTGCCCAGCAACACGAAGAAACCGTCAGGAAACGAGGGAAAAGATTTATAAATTTCAGTAGTTAGACAATCAAGACTTGAACTAAGAGTTCCCGAATATAAAAATTTTTTACATCCTAAACCTTTAAAAAAATAACTAAGTTTAAATTAAAAAATATAAAGCAAATATGTTTTTCAAATTTTGCAAATTTTCGCAAATATAAGCAAGATAAAAATTTTAAGGGAAAGGGAATATACATTATATCATTGTGACCCATTCAGGGGTCGCAACAGTCCCCGATGATTCAAAACAAAACCCCAGGGGGTTTTGGCATCTTGTAAACGCTTGCCGTGAAAATTTGGGATAATACTATGCCCTTTTTAGTTTACACTGGCCTATAATTTTGTGCCATCTGTCTGTTTTTCCCTTTTTTAAAAAAATTTGGGGAAAAACATTCGCTGTTTTTCCAACCTCCCGGGAGTTTCCCGTTTTTAGTGGTTTATACACTTCCCTTTCTCCTTCTCTCAGAGCCCATGGGGGAGAAGTTGGGGCCCCCTTCCCCGAGGAATCCCGTTCACCCCAGTATTTTCTTCAACCCCTCCTCCTATTACCTTTTTGATTTTACTCTTGATGGGTCTCCCCTTCTCTCTCTCTCTTTTCTCCCCCCTCTCTCTTTTTCTCTCTCTTCTCTTTTTCTCTCTCTCTCCCCTCCCCCCTCCCCCTCAAATCTTTTTTTTCGCTCATCACAGACTTTTGGCGGTCGTTCCTAGGACTCTTTTTTTTTCTACCTTATTACTTTGTTTTTTTTTAGTTGGTTCCCTTCCTCTGTTGGCTCAGATTTGGCTTTTAAATGCTAAGTTTTTTCTATAAACGTCGTTCGAAACCCTTTTTTCCCCCCCCCCCATTTCACATTCCCTTTCTTTGCTTTTCTTTTTTCTTTCCCCCATTGGGTTTGGGGTTTTTTGTTTTCAAAATACTTTTCCCCCCCTCTTTCACGTTTTAGCTTCTGCCCCCTCTGCACCTTTTGGGGAAAGGAACAAAACAGAAAAGCTAGAATGAAAAAAGAAGGGGAAGAACAAAAGGGACAAAAGGCCAATTTTGAATATCGCCTCCCTTTCACCCACAGGTTTTTAAGGGAGGCCCATAAATTTTAGTAAAAGTAAGAAAAAGCAAAGGTGCGGCAGACCGCCATAAAATTTGGGGAAAAAAATTTGGTTTTCAGCTCCTCAAAGACCCCCCAGAGTAACTAGAACGTTAAGTTTAGTTCTTGGAAGAGACAATAAAAACGTAAAAGGGAAAGGGAAAAAATCAAATTTTTATTACAAAAGGGGGGGGGGTTGATAAAATTCAGAAGAATATTGTTATGTTTTGGAAAGATGTACAAGGAAGGATTCGTGCACTTGGTCCCACTGCAACTTTTCACTCTCCAGCTCTGCAGAGCAAAAACTGATTTCAACTTCATAATAGAAAATACATTATAAGAAAAATTATTAAACCAGTGCCACAGTGGACAGCTCTGTTGTTATTGATCAGTTGAGATGACTACAAGCGTTAAACTATTTGGGAGGCAACTGTATGCTCGGCAATGAGACACTTTTATTCAGCTGGAAAGGTTAACCTGGACGATACTGATAAAGGGGAAAGTGTTCTGTAATCGAGACACAAGTGATATCTAAAAGTTGCTAAGAGACAAAGTACTGCCTGAGTAAGATATCACTTATACTAAAATTCGTGGTGCTTCTAAGGGGAATTTTTTTTAATGAAGGATACACAACTTCTAACTGGAAATGTTATATGGAAACTTCTTGAATTCCTATTAAATCTGTGGTAATAAAATATTCCAGTGATGGAAACTTATATCCTAGAAACTCACAGAATTAAACCTAAATTATTACCGTTGAGTGTTGTGACAGATGCGATATAAAAAGTATAAAGGGGAAATTAATTGCCTCTTCTTCCATCCATTGACAACGACTAGTTAGTTTTGCTTATAATGTTCAGAGTTATACTTTGTCACTCGTCTCCTGTGACTACAGTACGAGCACCCCAATTAAGGGGAAACGCAGCTACTATAACTCCAACTCACCATCGAGGACGTGGGTAAGGAAACAGGTTGTTGATCCATAAATGGAGACAATCAGAGATATTGCTGGGACTCAGGACTAAGCAAGAGGCTTATATCAGTTTTTCAATTACAGTACTGGATAAGTTCTGATGGATAAGTTTACTTCGCGTTCACTTTTTCAAAGGAAAACTATTATTGTAAAACACTGAATTGTGTTGCCTGGGTCTTTCCATAGACAGGCTTTGGAGTTTACTCATAATATTCCTCTTGGTGTAAGAAAGACTGGCCAACCTGGCTAAAATCTGCATATGTCAAGAACTGCATATGTCAAGAACTGGCCATTTTCTCTGTGTTGGTCCGTTTTCTTGGACGAAGCTTAGAAACCAGTATTTATTTATGAGTTGTTGTCGAAAAGTTACTGGAGTGCCAAGAAAAAAATAGGCTTACCTAATCACTTAGTTGAGGCTGTCTGCATTTAAGTACTCTCCTTGTGAGACTATACACTGATCTCGGCGTCTCTGTCACCTCTTGCAACATTTCTGGAACTCTACTTTCCTAACAGCGTAAGTGATGCGATTCTGCTTGAAATATTTTCTATGTCGTTAAAATGGCACCCTTTGAGTAACATTTTTAATTTTGGGAAGAGAGAAAGGTCACAGGGGCTAGATGTTGTTTTTGGTCAGAAAACAACGGCCTTTCTGATCTTGAGTCAGCAAGTGGGCACAAATTTCACAGCCACTCACTTCATGTTCAAATTTTCAGTCAAAATGCTTTAATATGACCTATAAGAAATTCGCACAGCACTTGTAGTGTCCTGGACACTGACGATGATCTTCGTCATCAACCTTCCTCACTTTTTCAGTGTTGGCATCTGAACTGATACTGATGGACGACCAAAGTGCTCATCATCGTCAACTGACGTTCGTCCTGCCTTGAATCAAGTAAACCATTCATAACACTGTAAGACTCATTGCTTCATCGAAGCATTTTGTGAGTTTCACTGGTTTTTTACGGGCCCC
>NC_069424.1:32391484-32441484 GCF_026875155.1 Cherax quadricarinatus
ACATCATAAAAAACCACTTTTTAAAATTAATAATTTTATGGGCTATTGTGCCGTTTAAATTTGCAGTGTAAAGAAAGAGTGAGAAATTATATTTTTTTGCCCCCCATAACATGTCGTATGTTTTAGAAAAATTTTTAAAAGGAATTGCAGGTTGAAAAAATAGAATTAAATTTTCATTCGAAACGGGGGTTTTCAAATTTTTAAAAGGGAGACATGGGGTAAGGTTAGGTTTAAAGTTTCTCTGCTTTATTGAATGGATCTCTTTCCACTTTAGCAATCAACAATCAAGGCAGGTAAATCAAAAATATACAAGGCTATTCTGAAAGTGTGCCCAGGAGTCTACCTTTATTATGTAAAAAAAAAAGTTTTGTGTTATGTTTAAATTTGTATTTTAAAGAAACTCGATGAAACAAAATTCCCGGTAAAAAACATTTTTTTAATTTTTAAAATATGTATTACCCGGGAAAGATTAATATCATGCTTTTGAAAGTGTTTGATTGGGGAAATGAGCTTTAGGAGATTACTTGATGTTAATCTCCAAACAGATTTGGGATTGTTAGCCGATGTCTTCATGGAGTGGCGTAAAACACTCAAAGATATTTATAAGTTTACCATCATTCAGTTGGGATGCATTCCTCTTGAAAACTAATGTAAAATTAGATATGTTATATTCCCATTAATTATATGACTTGATTAAAAGGAATCTCAGAGGAGGGTTTACGTGTGCAATTAATCAGTATTCTAAAGCAGATAATCCCTTAATCCCAATTTTGATGTTGAGAGTGGAATGGGCACTCATATTTTATGTCTAGATTTTAATTCTTTGTATGCTAGTGCGATGGTTGAAGCTCTTCCACAGAATGATATCAGAAAATTATCGAATGAGGAGAAGAATGCTTTCCTCGATCTGGGATTAAGTAATATTTCGTGTGAAGGTCAAGAGGGATATTGGATAGAATGTGATACCAAACCCATGTCCCCTGAGGTAGCTAGACGTACTGATGAACTTCCTTTGATATTATCACACATGAATATATCAGAAGAGATGTTATCTCCTTATTGTGAATCTATATTGAAAAATGAAGCTAGAAAGATCCCCAAATCTAATGCGAAATTAGTGGCCAGTCATTTACCTCAGAAAAATTATTTGATCAGTCTAGATTTTTTACAGTTATTACTGGAACTTGGGTTAGAGGTGGAAAAGGTTCATACCATATATGAATATACTCAGTCAAAATTTTTAGAACCTTTCATAACAACTAATATTGCACAGAGAACAGCCAAACGATGTCCTATCAAGTCAAAAGCTTTCAAATTAACTAATAACGCCATATATGGGAAATCATTGTTGAATATTACAAAGTATGCTGAATATTATAGTTATATCAATAATGAGAAAGAATTTGTTAGAGCGAGTAAAGATCCTTTCTTAAAAAATATCACACATTTGAATCAAGACAGAGTGATTTGTACATTCAACAAAGAGAAATTAGAAGTTAAACAACCACTTTATCTCGGTTTTCAAATTCTTGAGATAGCTAAAAAGAAATTGTATCATTTTTGGTATAAAGTTTTAAAACAACATTATGGTGATGATGTAAGACTTCTTTATACCGATACCGACTCGTATATTTTTAGCTTGAAATGTAAAGATTTGTACACTGAGTTAAAAAGTGAACCTTTGTTAGGATATATGGATTTTTTCAAATTCAGTCCTGATCATCCCTTATATGATAATAGTAGAAAAAGTGAGCTGGGATTATTGAAATCTGAAATGTGTGATAAACATATTAGTGAGTTGATAGCTCTGAAAGCTAAAATGTATTCTGTAAAGATTGCTGGAAGATCAGCTACTGTCAGCAGAGCCAAGGGTATCCCTTCACATTTTATGCCATTATTAACTCATGCAAGATATAAGAATGTTTTAACAAATGTAGATAGAGAATTATTCACGTGTAAGTCTATAAGTAACTAAAAGGGGAAATATGTACGTAAAATAACAAGGGGTTTTTTCGCCCTTTTATGATAAAAGGTATCATTGAATACTAATGAATCCTTGGCTTATGGGCATGATGTGTTCTCTGAAGAGCAAAGTGTTAGTGTGTGCTTCTTCAGCAGCTTCTCCGGGACTACTCAATGTATCCTCAAGAGGAGTCGTTACTTTTTGTAAACTCGTATATGTTTATGATGGCAAATTTTCTATGTCAGTAGTCCTCTCTGAAGAACATGAAGGAATAATGACACGAGTTTTATCCATTTCTGACACACAATTCATTATTTTCTATATCTGCTTCAACTTTAGATTCTTTTGACAGAATTAAAATATCTTCTCTCCATCTGTGCCTCCTCAACAATCTGTTCCTCGGAGGCTTTATCAGCAAACATTTCCAGCTAAGTGTGGATTTTGAGTTGTGCAGGCTCACATCTTCACTACATTAAGGAACTGTTCTGATAGCTGGATGTGATCTAGAAGGCTTGGTGAGGTAACCACCAGTCCAGAACAATTAGCGATGCCAGGGGAAGAGCCATTGTAGACTTTTTCCCTACTCTCTGGGTCACTCCTTTCCCTGTCATCGTGACCTGGCCAATATGAGGGGTTTGCTGCCATGGTCATAAATACTCACCAGCTACATCCTTCAAGCAGGTCCTCATTGCATTCTGCTAGAATAAACTGCAAGTTTTCATTTATTCGTTTACAAGAAATCCTCATAGAAATAATGAGATTGTATATTATTCTTGGAAATTTTCACAATTTTTGTTCCAACAAGTGGCCACCTCCAACCAGCAGGGTGGTGACCCAAAAAAGAAAATAAATTCCCCAAAGGAAAATTACTTTCATCATTCAAAACTTTCCACCTCAATCATACATATTCACTGTCTTTGCAGAGGCACCAGAAAAAAACAGTGTAGAAGGCATATATGTAAGATGTATAATATAACCTCCAAACTGCCATATCCCAATACCTTACCTTCAAACCTTAAGCTGTCCAAACTTAGATTTACATTTAATGGTATGTGCTGAGTGCTCCGACCTTGATTTTATCCCATTTGAAAGCATGTAAAAATCGTAGATCCACATGGGTGCGCGACACGAGGGGATGTTAGAGCTACGGATTAGACAATTTAAGGGTTAAAGTGCAGGCACTGTATTATCTCATTTCCAGTACTCAAGTCTGGCTAATATAAAAATAACCAGTTTCCCTGATTCCCTTCACCACTTATTACCACTGTCACACTCCAACAGCTGTCATAGGTCCCATAAAATTTCATTCGTCGTCATCAATCTTATCATATATGCTCACACATGTTTGCGGGAAGTTCCAGTTTCCTTTAGCCCCATCCTTCCAAACCTTTCGGAGGGACGACCACCATATGCAAGCTTCCTTTTACTTCATTTTTATATGCTCATTCATTCTCTCTTGATCCTCATTCTCTCTAAATGATCAAATCATCTCATACACCTCTCTTCAGCCCTCTGTCTTAATACTTTTATTACTCTCCACACCTTAATTTCATTTCTCCACGACTTCTTATGTCATAATATTTAACACCACTCATTGCCCTTGACAGAACATCTCCACTGCCTCCAACGGGCTATTCGCTGCAGCATTTGCTCAACCCAAGCTTCACACACATTTAAGGTTGGATCCCAGTATACTTTCGTACATTCCCTTCTTTGCTTTCATGGTATAACGTTTGGTCTCTACTACATCAAATGGCACCACTCATCTTCTTTCCGGTATCAGTTCTATGGTTTAATTATCTTCCTAACCCATGCTTTGACAACGTCAAACTCTCAAACTATCTTGAAATATTCAATTCATCCGTGTCACCGTTTCTCTAATGTGATATCTATTTTTCTTTATTGTAAATGTTTTGATACCCTCTTCACCTTTCACTTTATTATGTTCACTTTCTACCTTTCTACCCTCTTCAAAATCCTACCAAAACTCGTCCACTAACCTTTTCAACTTTTCTTTAGAATCTCCGTTTTAAAAAACAGTATCAGCAAAAAGTAACTAACTCCCAATTTAGTATTTGATTTCCGTAACTTGTTCCCTCATTCCTCTCCCACCACCCAGCAACTATATTTATTTTACAACCCTTCTAAAATATATTAAACAACCATAGTGTCATTACACATCCCTGTCATTAGAGTAATTTTACGAGGAAATAATCTCCTCTCTCCTTACACACCGAACCTCGTCCTCAGTATCCTTATAAAAAAACTCTTTACAGCATTTAGTAACTTATTACCTATTCCATATACGTGCAAATCTCCAGATTGCTCCACCTATCCACTATCATTTGCCTTTCTACATCCATAAATTGCAATGAAAAAATTCCACTACCTTTAAATAACTGTTCACATGTTATGCTAACAAATTTACTCTTACATTGGACAAACCTACTTCATTCTGTTTTGGATAACAGAGCTACAGATGTCTGCCTTAATAATAAACCGTTTACCTATCTCAAAGCTCACAGATGGGAAATTTCTTAGGAATCCACACAATAATAGGACTCAAATTTCAAACACCATGCATACAGCATATGTTGCCATATGTATATTGCCGTGCTTACTATCGAAGATAAGGTGCAATGTTACACCAGCGCCCTCCAGGCACTTTATCACTCGATCATTTAACTCCCATCTCACCTATGGAATTTGCGCATGGAGCTCACAAATAAAAACCATCTCAGACCATTAATTACCACAACTGAAGGCAGCAGTTGAATGATAAATTCCCATATAGGCATCACACTCCACCTATATTCAAACTCTAAACCTAGCACCGTACAAAATTATCCAGACTTATTACTGTACCTACTACATGATGAACACCTTAATTCGAATTTCAACCTCGACAGCACACATGACCACAACCAAGGCACTCTTTGATAGTTCCTCGTGTCCATCTCACACTATGTTAAAAACTACTGTGCACATAAAAGGCCCAAAAATCATGGAATGCCTTACCTGTGAATGTAAAAGAAATTCAATTCTTCTTAAAACACTTATTCCCCACAACTAATTAAATACTGAATAACTCTCTAAATGTATAACTGTTACCCTATCAAACTTTTTTTAATTACATTACCTTAAAAGATACTCATTCCCTTGAATGCACCAGTAAAATATCAAAATGACCATATTGACTCTGTCTGAAATGTTCATTTGGCTTAATTGTGATTTGTTTTCTGCTCAATTTTCACCACTGAATATATCTGTGCTTTGTTAATCTTACGTTCATTTTAAGGATGCCTATAATGCTCTGCATACAAGGGGATTTCGGCAAGTACAGTCAACCACTGTATTTCTTTGTACTCCATGTATCATGTACAAACTTAATATAAAATATATCAACTCTATCTACACATTCACCCTACCACTCTAAAACACTCCTGTCATCTGCAATCCTACTGAATCACGAAATCATAATGACACTATTGCTAAACCAATCATTACCAAGGTGGGTTAGAACCATGTGGTTGGTTCGTTAATCCTACTCTGTCTTACCTTAATTATTTCAATAGCAACCCTACCGTACACATTTTACGCGTGAACTCAGTAACACTTATTCCACTTATTATTTTAACAATCTCTTTTTGTCACCCTTCCCTTCATATAAAGGACTATACATACTCTCTGCCAATCACTAGGTAACTTCACCTCTTTCATACATTTATTAAACAAAAATACCAAAACCAATCCACATACTATGTCTTCCTCATGTTTTAAAATTTCTCTCGTTGTTCTCATCATTGCCAGCTGCTTATACCACACATTTTCATTCTCACGTTTTGCATCATGCACCTCCCCCTCACTCACATCTTGTTGTCTTTACTCTTTTATAGATGTTTACCTTCCTTTGGTGTGCTCGAAATTACTGCCTCCATTATTCATCGACCTTTTAAAGATCCTCCCAAATTTTTCCTGCCATCTTCCCAATACCTTCAAACTCCTCTTCTACTAACTCGCCCCTTCAATCGCTGCCTGACCACGGTAGAGAGCGGTTGTGCTCTGCACCCCTCTGCTGTTTGTTGGTGAGTCACTTGTCAGGTACTGGCTGCCGCGGTGTGGAAGTGGTGCTTGTTTTTTTTTTCACACGCCTCTGTTAAACCAAACATAGGTGCTCTGTGATGTCAAGGATGTGTGGTTTAGTGGCGACGCAGGATATATACTGTAGGCATTGAGAAGCTACTTAAAGGAACTTAACGCCTAGTTCTGCGCAAGTCTTATTCGCCAAAGATCATCGGGAGGACATATGGTGTAAAGTAGTGACTTGTCGGTGTAGCAATTAAACGGAAGCCAAACGAAATATTCGTCAAACTGCTATCAGGCTACGGTTTATAAATCGTTGTTCACCAAGTTTCAGGACGTAAGTCCTTAGCGTCACACCAGCTGTCTATTGTAAGATTGATAGATGTTTTCACCGGCAATATACGTGGATCAAGTTACGCAACGTTCCCTTTGAGGCGGACGAGAGGCGGATATAAGGAAAGTTTTTGAGACATATGGGTCGGTGGCATTTGCTCGACGGGTACATGGCGGGGCCTGTGCTATGACGGGTTATCAGAGGGTTCTTTCAACTAAAAATGATAGTTGAGGCAACCCAATACCGTCTTATGGTATCTACAAGATTCAGGACGCAGGCTCACATGGTAATGTACCCAAGAACAACGACGTACATGCCGCCTATGTGGTGAGTATGATCACCATTGCGGCGACCTGTGACAAGCAATGACGTTGTGCCGGACCTGTGCGTGGATGTCCGCAGGCCCCTGCTTCAAAGGTGGCAGGTGAAAAACAAACTTGGATGGAGGGCGTGGCGTGTTTTGTGGAGCGAGATAGATAGTGGATCAGGCACACAGGAATGGCGGTGAATTGGAGTCCTCTCCCCCAGCGGCCTGATCTGGTATCGTCTCCTGTGGATAAGGAGGAGCAGCAATTACAGGAGAAGGTTCTCGAGATTGAGAAGATTTGGTGGGAGGTTGTTGAAGGACTTTGTCACCACCAGAGGAGGGAAGTTAATCTGGGCGTCGTGTCATCGGAGAGTGTCATTCCAGAAGTCGGAGACATGTTAATTTGAAACCATACCCCCCGGCCGGGATTGAAACCGCGGTCATAGAGTCTTCAAAACCTCACAAGCCCGTTGCAATGTGTCACCCCTCAAGGAAGGTTCCTTGATGTTGGTGGGGGCTCTTGATTTAGGGGAATTGGATCTGTGCTCCAAGTTACCGTATTTAAGCCTGAAGAAGGCCTTCCACATCCCCCCACCAGGCGCTGTATAATCCGCCGGGTTTAGCGCTTCCCTCTTGATTTTGATTATAATAATAATGCAATTGTGTCATTACGATTCTTATGTTCATGTGACGGCAGTGAAGGGAACTTGAACTAGAGTTCGTAACGGCCACGCTAAGTGGAGTATTCGTCTGTAAAAACTTGCATTTATGTGGTCACAGAGGTGCCTGTGCTAACTTTACTCTATGGGTGTTGAAATATACCTTGTTGGATGAATTTCTTATTGTGGCTAGCTGGTCTTAGTGGTACGCGACGGGCTGGTTTTGAGACTCTTGACGCGGGTTCAATCCCGGCCGGGGGTTAGGGTTGATTTGCAATCGCTGTCATTACGATTTTAAGACATGTTAATTTGGGTGTGGTGGTGGTTTGGAGTCGTCCGTTGTATCATATAACCATTCTCAGGTAGAGGTGAGTTTCATCGAGAGGAATCATCTGATCAAGATAAGTGTAACATGACGGTCACGAGAAAGAGGGTGGGCTAAGTCAGATTCTGATGACGTCATTACGCCTGACAAAGGCCTGGGGGTTAACAGACTTGAGGTGAAGTGTGAAGGTTAGTGGTGTAGGTTGGTGGATAGCCATCTTAGGAGGCTCCGAATAAGGGGGAGGGAAAGAGAGCACTCTGAAGGCTGTCAATTCTTAAATTCAGCTCTGGGAGTTGTAATGTGTGATGGGAGGAAGCAGGGGTGGAAACTTTAATAGGACCTTAGGTGTATGTTCTGTAAATGTTAAGGGTTTTGTACCGGTATGAAGAGAGATTGGTTCGTATTTTCTGAACAAATCTAGAGTGGATGTTGTGTTCCTGCAGGAGCTCAATTTTAAAGAGGGTAGGGTGTTGGAGGTGGCAGGGATTTCGGAGTAGTTACCTTGCCATCTCCCCGTCTAAAAGGTGGGTGTGGGGAATTTATAAGGGAAGACGAGCCCGGTTTGTTTTGAAGAGAAGGGGGAGGAGGGTGGCGGGGAGGGTATTGTTTTGTGTGTGGATGGGTGGTGGAGATGGGTAAGCGGTTCTTTTGTGAGTGTGTTATGCGCGGCAGAAATATCATCAAGGTTAAAGAATGATTTTGTGTGTGAGGTTTTGTGTCTTTTCGTAAGTGCACTGCCAGAGGGTAGCAATAGTTGGTGAGGGATTGGATAGTGTAATCAGGGTGGCTGATGTTGGACCCAAAAGGGGCTGGATATATGATCTGTGGCTCTTAGGGATTTATTAAGGTTGTTAGGCTTACGTGATGCTTTCGGGGGGCGGTGTGGGAGGAACTGAATATACGTTTGTTAGGAGTGGATTTGCTGCGAGACTAGATAGAGTGTACCATTCTCAGGGTGTGGATGTGAAATCTTTCCAGTACTGTGGAGGCTTACAATGTCAGATCATAGGGCAGTGGTGGTGGAGGTTGGTGGGGGACGCTTGCGGACATATTATAGAAGTTATTGGAAATTAAATATATGTGTTTTAGGGATGAGGTGGGTTTGGAGGGGTGGAATTTCAGTCCTATGGAGGGAGCTTAGTGTGGAAGAACAGGGAGTGGATGACATTTGTGGCTGGTGGGATAGTGTTGAAAGGAAAGGATTAGAAAGGTTTTATGTGGAGAGAAGGAAAAACGTATTAATAATTTAAAATATGGACTGGCCAAGTATTTTAGTGGATAGGTTAAGAGGGTGCTATGGGCGGGGGGTGGGACTGGTGGGAGAAATAATTTTCCTATGGATGAATTAGCTGAAATAAAGGGGAGGTTGGGGTGTTGCAAAATGAAAGGTTTTCAAGCTGTAGGGTGCAGGCAGGGGTGGAAGATGGTGCTTGGGCGACACATGCAGTCAGGCAGTGTGTTTTGCGGATCAAAAGCAAAGGAAGGACGGTGACAGCGATCCATTTTAGTGAGTAACGGAGGATGGTTGGGAATTATAGAGCAGGGGCAGGAGATACGAACACGAAGGGGGACGTTGTGCATAGCGGAGGCTTGGTACGAGAAAGTACTGGACCAGTGGGGGGATGGGTGACGTGGCGTTGACATGGTGAGTACGTATGTGAGTGTAATTTGGGAATGGTGATAGAAAGGCTTTAGGAGGGGACTTTTACGGCGGAGGATATAGAGAATGCGTTTAAGTTAAGGGGATGGAATGAGGGAAGGGGGGAAAGCATCCGGGTATTGACGGACTCCCAGTGAATTTTATTTCTCACACATTGGACATTAATAGGGATTTATAGTTAGGTTTTTAATCGTATGAAGGAGAAGGGTCTACGTTGGGGGAGATGCAGGTAACAGCAGTTGTAGTGTTGGTCCCAGAATGGGTCAAGGGGCAGCACACCCTTCGGAGTACGAGCCATATCATGCTGGTGTGCAGACTATAAGGTGTTCGCAAAAATTTTTAGGTTATAGGTTCAAATGTGTTGTGGGAAGGGTCGTGTCATATAATCTCAGTTTGGGTTGCGGGAAGGTCGATGATTGAAGGTCATGGTGATACTGAGATGTTTTGTCGTAGCTAAGGGTGGGGGTTGAAGGGGCGGCTTTGTTGGCTTTAGATTGGGCAGGGGCATATTGATAGAGTGGAAAGGGAGCTTTGCAGGTATACTTAGGAGACAGGGTTTTGGGAGGTAATAGTCGAAAGGGGGTGTGGGGAAATTCGCTTTACAAGGGGCGCGAAATATGGAGTATACAGTATTATATGGGTGTATGGGGAGGGAGATGCAATGGGTAAGATGCCTTAGACAGGGATGCCCATGTCCATATATTGTTTGCGTGTTTCCTGGTCCCCTTTATAGAATGGTTGACCGCGCTTATGTACGCCTTGTGAGGGAGTGTGGGGGGCGGTGGGGAGGCCTGCCGGAGTTTTAAATTGGTTAGTTGACGGACACCACTGGGTCATTGTAAGGGATGTCAATGGGGAGTGTTGTACGAGGGTGTGGTGCAATTTTGGAAGTCCACGGGTATGCAGGTTTAAATAGTGTGAAGTCAAGGTGCATGGGTTGGGTTCATGGGTGGGGGTGTGGTGGGGGGAGATGTTAAATGTTGTTAAAGAATGGGCGATGTCTTTAAAATTTGGTGGTATTATTTATTGGATGTCAGGTTGCGGTGCGGGAGGAAAACTCGGATAGGTTATTGGAAGGATCGTGGGGGCGTCTAGGTGTTCTGAGACCCCAGCACCTAATCTTATACAGCGAGTGATGTCGTAAACATTTTATTGTATAGTAAGATTTGGCACATGTTGCACATTCAAGATAGAGTGATTTGTACCATTCAACAAAGAGAAATAATAGAAGTTTAACATCCTACTTTATCCTGGTTTCCAATCTTGAGATTGATATAGAAGTATTTCAATTATTGTTTTAAGTTTAAAAAACAGCTTATGTTTGAGCTATGAATTCTGCTTATCTGATAACATAATCGTATTTTTTAGCATGAAAATGCTAAGTTTTGTTACACTGAGTTGATAAAGTGTAACACTCTTGTCTAGGTTATATGGATTTTTCAAATTTCAGATCATGATCATCCTTTAGATGATAATTGTAGAATAGGTGAGCTGGGGTTAGTTGAAATTTCGATTGTGATATCAGAATTAGCGTGGTGATAGCACTGATAGCTAATATGGATTCTGTTAAAGGTCTTGCTGGAAGATCAACTACCTGTCAGCAAAGCATAGGGTAGCCTTTCTCATTTTTATGCATTATTATACTCAGTGCCATATATAACGAAGGTGTTTATCTCTTGTAGATATGAGATGGATGATCGGGTATGGTAGTGTCCTGTACGGTATAGGGGAAAAGAGGGTCAGTATGAATGTTACTTGTGATGGATGGCTGACACGGTGATGATTTTTGGTTTCATTGGTATTCTTTTGGTGAAGGGCGGTATGGTCTCCATGTTAGTCCTCTGCGTTCGTTGGAGTATTCGGAGGGGTGGACCATGGGCTGGTGGACAAGCATAATGTATATGAAATGTATTGGATGTATAATATAAAGAAATAAAATCATAAATATTGCTGTATTAGTATGTTTCCGGCATTTTAATGTTTGGTCGAACAAGATTCAGCATTTGTGAGGTCATCACGGTGGACGTCACCGACCGCAGGTAAACAGAGGTGGGGTGACGTCACCTTGTTTAGGACTGTAGTAAGAGAAAATATCATGCCCAATAGGGGGAGTTCATTTGAATGCTTACCCCCAGAGGGGGGAATCCAAAAAAACTTGATCCGAGGAGATGGAATCTTTGTATTATTGATATCGAGAAAACTTGAGCGAGGAGATTCATAAGAATTTCGAAACCCCATTAGGGGGGAATTCAACAACTTGATTCGAGGGGATGGAGTCTTTGTATTATCGAGAAAAAAATGATCCAAGGAAGTGAGCAGGAAAATTTGGGATGGGGGTGAAAGTGGGAGTCCATTTTGAATGCTTACCCCCAGAGGGGGGAATCCAAAAACTTGATTCGAGGAGAGCACAAGAAAATATAAAAAAAAAATCGAAAAAATTTGGGATTGGGGTGAAAGTGGGGAGGGGGCACACTCAAAACCTGTAAAGTGGGCCCTACTATGGTTGTATTCATTGTCGCATTGCTCTTGGCCATGCAGACAGGATGCGCAGTAGTCCTGATTGAGTGGTCTTTTGCGCTGTTACCTGTTTTCACTTGGATTCAAAATGCAGAACGTAGAGGACGGAAAAATTAATTTTTTTACTGGGGGTTCTGCATTGAGCTGGCTCGTGGACTTAAGTGGCTCCTCTACGATGAACGTCTTCTCCCTGGCATCAGCAGGGGGATTTGCATATGGTATCTCCAATGAGGACTTGTTTGCGGTCGCTCTTAATGGTTTGACACGAATCTTCGTGAATTTCGTTCGAGCCGGCGTCTACACAAGAATTGTCGAGCTATTACAGAAACAATGCGTGATGTGTGAATTCAGCAGTGGATGTCGTTTTACATTGACGTCTCTAAGTACACCCTTCCACATGTCGTGAGGCGTACGAAATTACCCTTCGAGGCTTAACGGGCGTATGGACTTCCAGGGTTTTTCTACCAGTTTTGGGTCAGTGCATTCTGCAATCATGGAAGTGTGGAGGGATGGTACCATATGAAGGGCTGACGCCGTGGGTTCTTACAAACCTCAAAATGTCTCTTTAACATGGCTATACCATCCTTATGTTACGATGACCGGTTATCTAACACAGGTTTTTGTGTACATGCTGGTCTAGAGGAGAACATGTCGTTTGTGTAGCTCTTATGAGCATTATGCAGCCAGTGGTCCTAGGTAGCAGGCTCCTCGTGTTCTGTGAGACTCCAATTGTGACTTCAGCAGCAGTGTGATTGGTGCCTGGCTCTGGTTTGACTCGGAGGAGCGAGGACTGGCCTCTGAGGCGGAGGAGGTCGAAAGGGAACAAACCGATACGGTTGCGGCGGCGGAGACGAGTGTCACTCTCCCAGGGCGTCGGCAGGGGAGACGAAGGTGACATTGAGGAGTCTTTAGTCCAGAGATGCGACCCAGGATGGTTTATTGGCGGACTGTGATCAAGATTTTCTGGCTGTGGAGAGAGGAGCCATGTGGCGATGGGTCCTCAGTTTATGTGAAGACAGGAGGCGCTGGTGGATAAACAAAAACGTGGGAGAAGCCTTGAGTAAGAACAGGATTGGAGCGTCGTGTGGTCGCCAGCAGGTCACCAGGAGGGATTCACCTGGTGATATGTGTGGTAAGCGGACGATCTAGGAAAAAGAAACTGCTGCGACATAGTAGACGAGGTCATTACCCCGGGGGCTAGAGGGCCGGGGAAGAAGTCATGGGCAGCAGTGGTGGAGCCCGGACGTCTCATAGTGGTAGAGGCATGACTGAGTGAGCAGTAGGATAGGGTGGGGGTAGGTGACCCTGCCACAGGAAAAATCGAGTGAAACAGGGTACACGTATGCTGAATAAGTGCAGAGAGTTAAATCCCAGCGGCATAGGGGTAAAAGCGCCCCCTTCTATAAATTTCAGGTGTTTGTGTCAAACACATAATGTTATTGGCCTTTAAGACAGAGGTCAAGAAATCTTTGGTTAGAGGGTATTTTTTTACGGCGGTTTGATGACGACCATTTTTTTTTGCAGAGCTAATCAT
Organism: Cherax quadricarinatus; assembly: GCF_026875155.1. NCBI lineage: Eukaryota > Metazoa > Arthropoda > Malacostraca > Decapoda > Parastacidae > Cherax > Cherax quadricarinatus. The sequence continues at coordinate 32,404,867 of NC_069424.1, forward strand.
GGGCTGGATGTGTGTTGACGGGGTGAAAGAATATCGGATGTATGTTAGCAGGGGTTTGCAAAGAAAGGTGGAGTAGCAGTGGCAGTAAAAGGAGACCAGCCCTTGCAATATCAAGGGTGGGAAGAGGGGGAGTGGGAGTTTCGTGTGGGTGGATGGTGTCTGGGGTGAGAGTCGGGCTAGTTTCAATAGGTGTTACATCGCCAGCAACTAGCAATATATAGGGTTTTATATAAGTTAGATTTTGTCTGGGAGGTATTGCGCTGTATCACTTGAGTGGTTTGCCTGCTATAACAGTAATTCGAGGTGATTGGAATCGTGTGGTACTAGAGTGTGATGTCGAACCGTAGAGGGGCAGCGTTGTGTGTTGAGTGTCTCGAGGGATGTATTGGCGGATATTTGGGTGGATTGATGAGGTGGGGAGGGGGGAAAAATTACCTAGTGGAGCAACAAGTTTCGTACGTTAGGGGATATGACGACGATGGACAGAATCTATATTATGCTGGGTGTGATGTTGTGATGGTGCAAACCTCGTGGTGGGGTGTTCCTGATTCACAGGCGGTAATAGCAGATCTGATGTGGGATGGAGTATTGACGTATTTTATTCTGGGTAATGGAATTAAATGTAAGGTTCTTTTGGGGTGTAGGGGCGTGAGGGGCCTTCTTTTTTCAGTGATTGGTGGTTGCATTTTGTGTGGAGGTAGAGGAACTAGGGGGATAGGTTTGTTAGATTGGTGGGAAATGCAGGCCCACAACCTGAGGTAGTGATAGAATTTTTTTTTTAAGGTTAGGGGACGAGAGAGGCGAGGGTGCGTTTTGGGATGCAAATGATTTGGTGGGACAGTTGCAGACTGTTATGATGGGCGAGGTGGTAGGGTAGGGTTGACCATGGTAGTCTTCGGAGTAGAATGATGAAATTAACACAAGGATGGCGTTTTGATTCTAATCTGGGTTAGGGCGGCGTTAGAGGATGTATTGTGGGGTGATAAGCCGTCATGTTTTGTTTTACGTTAAATTTCGAGATCGACTGAGTGTAACCACAATTCAACCATTGGAGACATAGAAATGGGGTGGGAGGGTATTCAGAGGGTCGGGTTCTATCCCAATACGGGAAAGTATGAGTCTTTCTCTGCTGATAGTTGGTTTTGGGAGAAATGGAGCTAGACGGGGGGTGGGGTTCTGTCGAGGGAACATTTTTGGAAGGAGGGCTCCATAGCTGTTTTAAGTGAGAAGGATAGCCCAGTGGGGTTGGAGGGTGGCATAAGTGAGGTTGAGGTGGAAGAGCAGTGTTTGGGATTGAGTACACAGGAAAACACCGGGGGGATAAGACGGCTACCAAAATGATTTTTATAGAACATATTGGGTGTATTAGGCTATGCCTGGTTAGGGTATTGGATATGTTATACTAGTGGGACGTTGGGCAAATCAAGACAAAGTACGGGTGTTATAGTGTTTGGTGCCAATCGCAGAGGGGCGAGGGCGGTAGAGTTTTGAGTGCTGATCGCAGCATATCGCTGATGTGTGGCAGTTTACAAGGTTTTTGCGAAAATCTTAGGAACTAGACTGTAAGAAGGTCATGGGGTCAGGTGATACAAGGGGGCACTGTGTGGAATCCCGGGGAGGAGTAAGCGGGCTAGCTCATGGACCGTACTTAGGGATCTTCCTTGAGGGTAGTAGTAGGGCCGGTATTCTAGGGCTGGTTGGAGAAAGCTTATGATTCATGTGGGATAGGGAATTTTTGATTGTGAGTATGGTGAGGATGGTTTTGGAGGGAGAATGGTGGGTTGGGTGATATATTGTATGCTGGATTGATCCCCCGATGAGAGGGCAGGTAATGGTTAGGTCCTGTAAGCAATGGGAAGGGTTTTAAGGCAGGGGTGTTCCACTCTCCCAAATATCTTTGACATGTATGCAGAATACCTTTCTATGTTCTGGTTGATGGTGGGATGGAAAGGATGGGAGAGAGTGGAGGTTTTGTGGGATATATTGTGGGTTATATAGGTTGATAACTGTCTTTACTTATTGAGATAGAAGATTTTAGTACAAATGACAGGGTACTTGAGATTTTTCGGGATTGCTAATGGTGACGTGTTAATAAGCAGAAAATCACAGTTGCTGGAGGTAGGCGCCGCAAGGGTAGGCGGAACGTTGGGGGAAAGTGTTTGGCTGGATAATATAGACAGGCTAAGATTTGTTGAATTTTGTACATGGCAGATGCACAGGAGAGCAGAAGGTTTAATTCAGAAATGGTAATGGACATGAGTTTTGAGTAGGCTTAGGAGTCTCTGGGCCGGGGAGTAACCTTGCGCATCCAAAGGGTTGTGGTCGGTGAGACGCTGATCTTATAGTAAGGTGTGGGGGGATAGTGGCTGAAATTTTATCCTTACGAAGTCGGGATATTATGGAATTACAAGCAGTAGTATTAAGGTACAATCTGTGTTGCGGTTTTTGGAGGGCCGGGTTGGGCAAAGTTGTGGTTTATGACTGCGGTGTGTGAAAGGGATGGATTGGGATTGATGGCATTAGGATTAGGGTGAAGGCGATATATGTGAAGATAAGTATTATTCGGCGCAGGGGAGGAAAGAGTCTTCGAGTGACGGGGAGGTGAATGGGGGATGTCTGCTAAATGGTGGGGAGGCAGGGGACTTAGTCGAGTGTGAAGTTTTGTGAGTTTATGTTAAAGGTTCGCAATGTTAAATATACTCAAGGTAAAAACGGTTTGGTGGGTGTGAGTCGTCGTCAGGAATCACTGCAGGGGATGGCAGATTAAGTGTATCCACATTGATTGGCGAGAGTATGGGTGGAATTTCGTAAATTAAGAATAAAGGCAAGCGTGATGGAATTTGATATGATTTCTTATGGGGACTTTGGCATCAGAGAGGTGCTAAGACAAATGGGGGTTTGGTGAGAGACGCAATTGGTGCTTTTGGTGGGAAGTTGAAACGGCTTTCCATGAAATATATTTTTTATTCTGCCTTTGGTGGGTGGTAAGATTGTGGTTGAAGAGGGGTTTTCCTTTTATTGGGGGGGGTCAGATTTCTACCCCTTAGGGACTTTAATGTTAGATATGGGAGGGTGTGCCCTATCGTGGTGGGGGAGGGCTATCAGAACGTAATAGTTGATTTCTTGTATGTCTCTTCGGGGATGAGGGTGGTGGAGGGAAAAATTAGGATAAAAGCGTTGGGCGGCGTGTTTTCTATAAGAACAGTGTTGTAGGAAAAAACAATTATATGGGGGAAGGTGGGTAACTAGTTTTCTGGGGATATCGTGAACGTACTGTTGAACGTATTCTCCACTTGGTGACGGGAGTGAGAGGATGGGGTTGCCGTCTCCTTCAGTGTGTGTGTCCTCTATGGAGTGATTGGATGCTGATGAGGCAGGTTGGGAATGGTTGTGCAAGGTGTTTGATGTGGATAAAGTTTATTTGCAGGGAGCCGTTCGGGGGCTCGGGGTATGTAGGACCTTATGAACTGTTGTTAAAACCACGGAAGTTTTAAATGTTGTTTGTGATTTTCTGTTTTTTCTTTTACATTCATACAGGAACCTTTTATTACGGGGTTATAGTTAATATGTATATGATGAGATATGTTTTATATATTCGATTCTGGTGATAGCTTAATCCTTGTATTACTCTTTTTTTTTCTTGTGTAGTTCAAGGCGGTCATATTCATGAACTATGTACGAGGATATATAAGTTTTTTAGGGGGTTTATATATACCCTTCTATTGTCGGGAGTCATATTAATATATTGAATGTTAATCGGTAACATTAACTTTGTGTGGGTTGTGTAGATGTGTTTGTGGGAACCAATGTCTTAGGTATAGTTCTATGGTCGAATGTATATATATTTGATTCTTTTGTGACAAGTTATTTGAGTATTATTTCTTGCATAATCCAGTATCGTCTCTGTACCGAAAACACATGGGCACCATACACGCTCATGTGTGTATATGCATGTGTATATATATACATATATATATGATTATAGGACTTATTCCTACATGTTTTATAATGACTCCGACTGTTTGTTTGGAAATCGGTATGTTTTTTTTCCATAAACTGGTTGGGTTTATTTCAGTAGAATTTTGTTATATCAATGTGTTAAAATATATTTTGTTTTTGTGTGTATACTGACATTGTCTGGCACCGTTTTTTTTTTTTTTTTTTTTTTTTTTTTTTTTTTTTTTTTTTTTCTAATTGTCAGCTTGTGTTTTTTCTTTTATGGTTTATGTATCTGTTGCTTTTAAATAAAATACAAAAAAAAACTATGGTTTTATTCAGTTTTGATGTTCTACAGTTCTGAAAGAATAAATTATAAAATAAAAAATGCCTATAGCAAGGCTGTCATTAGACCCACCAAGAGTACAGCCGAATGGTTAAGAAATTATGTCGTGTGCATGTACAAAAAAATACAAAATCAACTGTAATACATTCAGCCACCTACCTGATATAAATGACAGGTACAGGGTCATTGTCACCACCTTACCCATGTACATTAAAAACTTTTGTCTTCTTCTTCTGGACTTGCTGGTTATCTTAAACACGACTCCAGTTTCATCACTGTGCCATGTCACATGCATAGAAACCATCTTTGTATAAACGGTTTCAATGCTTTTATTACTGGTCCAATTAACTATCATGGCAGGAAGTCAAAGAAGGGTCTAGAGTTGCATCCTGGGATTCTGTAGTTTTACTTGATATCACATTTCCCGTTCGTATGTTATCTTGTTCTTCTTTATTAATGAGGTCTTGACTTATTCCATCTTCTTCAAGGCTAATATCTGATATTGTTATTGTATATTCAAAATCATTACCATTCTTTCTTTTACAAAATTATTTTTTTTAGAAGTTTCAGGTGATCTTTTTCGACTAGCGAGATTTCTTTGTCGTTGCCTTTCTAGGTAATGCCTCCGAACTCTTTTTATAGGTTTTATACTTTTTGATGCCAGGAGTCCACAACTCTTCTTCCTCTCTCCTCTTACCTCTTAAGAAATAACCCATCTTTTGTCTTACAGGTGCTTTCTTCATTGGGGTTTCTGAAGATATACTTTTAGAATGTCCAGAGCATGATGTGTTCTCAGAAGAGCAAAGTGTTAGTGTGTGCTTCTCAGCAGCTTCTCCGGGACTACTCAATGTATCCTCAAGAGGAGTCGTTACTTTTTGTAAACTCGTATATGTTTATGATGGCAAATTTTCTATGTCAGTAGTCCTCTCTGAAGAACATGAAGGAATAATGACACGAGTTTTATCCATTTCTGACACACAATTCATTATTTTCTATATCTGCTTCAACTTTAGATTCTTTTGACAGAATTAAAATATCTTCTCTCCATCTGTGCCTCCTCAACAATCTGTTCCTCGGAGGCTTTATCAGCAAACATTTCCAGCTAAGTGTGGATTTTGAGTTGTGCAGGCTCACATCTTCACTACATTAAGGAACTGTTCTGATAGCTGGATGTGATCTAGAAGGCTTGGTGAGGTAACCACCAGTCCAGAACAATTAGCGATGCCAGGGGAAGAGCCATTGTAGACTTTTTCCCTACTCTCTGGGTCACTCCTTTCCCTGTCATCGTGACCTGGCCAATATGAGGGGTTTGCTGCCATGGTCATAAATACTCACCAGCTACATCCTTCAAGCAGGTCCTCATTGCATTCTGCTAGAATAAACTGCAAGTTTTCATTTATTCGTTTACAAGAAATCCTCATAGAAATAATGAGATTGTATATTATTCTTGGAAATTTTCACAATTTTTGTTCCAACAAGTGGCCACCTCCAACCAGCAGGGTGGTGACCCAAAAAAGAAAATAAATTCCCCAAAGGAAAATTACTTTCATCATTCAAAACTTTCCACCTCAATCATACATATTCACTGTCTTTGCAGAGGCACCAGAAAAAAACAGTGTAGAAGGCATATATGTAAGATGTATAATATAACCTCCAAACTGCCATATCCCAATACCTTACCTTCAAACCTTAAGCTGTCCAAACTTAGATTTACATTTAATGGTATGTGCTGAGTGCTCCGACCTTGATTTTATCCCATTTGAAAGCATGTAAAAATCGTAGATCCACATGGGTGCGCGACACGAGGGGATGTTAGAGCTACGGATTAGACAATTTAAGGGTTAAAGTGCAGGCACTGTATTATCTCATTTCCAGTACTCAAGTCTGGCTAATATAAAAATAACCAGTTTCCCTGATTCCCTTCACCACTTATTACCACTGTCACACTCCAACAGCTGTCATAGGTCCCATAAAATTTCATTCGTCGTCATCAATCTTATCATATATGCTCACACATGTTTGCGGGAAGTTCCAGTTTCCTTTAGCCCCATCCTTCCAAACCTTTCGGAGGGACGACCACCATATGCAAGCTTCCTTTTACTTCATTTTTATATGCTCATTCATTCTCTCTTGATCCTCATTCTCTCTAAATGATCAAATCATCTCATACACCTCTCTTCAGCCCTCTGTCTTAATACTTTTATTACTCTCCACACCTTAATTTCATTTCTCCACGACTTCTTATGTCATAATATTTAACACCACTCATTGCCCTTGACAGAACATCTCCACTGCCTCCAACGGGCTATTCGCTGCAGCATTTGCTCAACCCAAGCTTCACACACATTTAAGGTTGGATCCCAGTATACTTTCGTACATTCCCTTCTTTGCTTTCATGGTATAACGTTTGGTCTCTACTACATCAAATGGCACCACTCATCTTCTTTCCGGTATCAGTTCTATGGTTTAATTATCTTCCTAACCCATGCTTTGACAACGTCAAACTCTCAAACTATCTTGAAATATTCAATTCATCCGTGTCACCGTTTCTCTAATGTGATATCTATTTTTCTTTATTGTAAATGTTTTGATACCCTCTTCACCTTTCACTTTATTATGTTCACTTTCTACCTTTCTACCCTCTTCAAAATCCTACCAAAACTCGTCCACTAACCTTTTCAACTTTTCTTTAGAATCTCCGTTTTAAAAAACAGTATCAGCAAAAAGTAACTAACTCCCAATTTAGTATTTGATTTCCGTAACTTGTTCCCTCATTCCTCTCCCACCACCCAGCAACTATATTTATTTTACAACCCTTCTAAAATATATTAAACAACCATAGTGTCATTACACATCCCTGTCATTAGAGTAATTTTACGAGGAAATAATCTCCTCTCTCCTTACACACCGAACCTCGTCCTCAGTATCCTTATAAAAAAACTCTTTACAGCATTTAGTAACTTATTACCTATTCCATATACGTGCAAATCTCCAGATTGCTCCACCTATCCACTATCATTTGCCTTTCTACATCCATAAATTGCAATGAAAAAATTCCACTACCTTTAAATAACTGTTCACATGTTATGCTAACAAATTTACTCTTACATTGGACAAACCTACTTCATTCTGTTTTGGATAACAGAGCTACAGATGTCTGCCTTAATAATAAACCGTTTACCTATCTCAAAGCTCACAGATGGGAAATTTCTTAGGAATCCACACAATAATAGGACTCAAATTTCAAACACCATGCATACAGCATATGTTGCCATATGTATATTGCCGTGCTTACTATCGAAGATAAGGTGCAATGTTACACCAGCGCCCTCCAGGCACTTTATCACTCGATCATTTAACTCCCATCTCACCTATGGAATTTGCGCATGGAGCTCACAAATAAAAACCATCTCAGACCATTAATTACCACAACTGAAGGCAGCAGTTGAATGATAAATTCCCATATAGGCATCACACTCCACCTATATTCAAACTCTAAACCTAGCACCGTACAAAATTATCCAGACTTATTACTGTACCTACTACATGATGAACACCTTAATTCGAATTTCAACCTCGACAGCACACATGACCACAACCAAGGCACTCTTTGATAGTTCCTCGTGTCCATCTCACACTATGTTAAAAACTACTGTGCACATAAAAGGCCCAAAAATCATGGAATGCCTTACCTGTGAATGTAAAAGAAATTCAATTCTTCTTAAAACACTTATTCCCCACAACTAATTAAATACTGAATAACTCTCTAAATGTATAACTGTTACCCTATCAAACTTTTTTTAATTACATTACCTTAAAAGATACTCATTCCCTTGAATGCACCAGTAAAATATCAAAATGACCATATTGACTCTGTCTGAAATGTTCATTTGGCTTAATTGTGATTTGTTTTCTGCTCAATTTTCACCACTGAATATATCTGTGCTTTGTTAATCTTACGTTCATTTTAAGGATGCCTATAATGCTCTGCATACAAGGGGATTTCGGCAAGTACAGTCAACCACTGTATTTCTTTGTACTCCATGTATCATGTACAAACTTAATATAAAATATATCAACTCTATCTACACATTCACCCTACCACTCTAAAACACTCCTGTCATCTGCAATCCTACTGAATCACGAAATCATAATGACACTATTGCTAAACCAATCATTACCAAGGTGGGTTAGAACCATGTGGTTGGTTCGTTAATCCTACTCTGTCTTACCTTAATTATTTCAATAGCAACCCTACCGTACACATTTTACGCGTGAACTCAGTAACACTTATTCCACTTATTATTTTAACAATCTCTTTTTGTCACCCTTCCCTTCATATAAAGGACTATACATACTCTCTGCCAATCACTAGGTAACTTCACCTCTTTCATACATTTATTAAACAAAAATACCAAAACCAATCCACATACTATGTCTTCCTCATGTTTTAAAATTTCTCTCGTTGTTCTCATCATTGCCAGCTGCTTATACCACACATTTTCATTCTCACGTTTTGCATCATGCACCTCCCCCTCACTCACATCTTGTTGTCTTTACTCTTTTATAGATGTTTACCTTCCTTTGGTGTGCTCGAAATTACTGCCTCCATTATTCATCGACCTTTTAAAGATCCTCCCAAATTTTTCCTGCCATCTTCCCAATACCTTCAAACTCCTCTTCTACTAACTCGCCCCTTCAATCGCTGCCTGACCACGGTAGAGAGCGGTTGTGCTCTGCACCCCTCTGCTGTTTGTTGGTGAGTCACTTGTCAGGTACTGGCTGCCGCGGTGTGGAAGTGGTGCTTGTTTTTTTTTTCACACGCCTCTGTTAAACCAAACATAGGTGCTCTGTGATGTCAAGGATGTGTGGTTTAGTGGCGACGCAGGATATATACTGTAGGCATTGAGAAGCTACTTAAAGGAACTTAACGCCTAGTTCTGCGCAAGTCTTATTCGCCAAAGATCATCGGGAGGACATATGGTGTAAAGTAGTGACTTGTCGGTGTAGCAATTAAACGGAAGCCAAACGAAATATTCGTCAAACTGCTATCAGGCTACGGTTTATAAATCGTTGTTCACCAAGTTTCAGGACGTAAGTCCTTAGCGTCACACCAGCTGTCTATTGTAAGATTGATAGATGTTTTCACCGGCAATATACGTGGATCAAGTTACGCAACGTTCCCTTTGAGGCGGACGAGAGGCGGATATAAGGAAAGTTTTTGAGACATATGGGTCGGTGGCATTTGCTCGACGGGTACATGGCGGGGCCTGTGCTATGACGGGTTATCAGAGGGTTCTTTCAACTAAAAATGATAGTTGAGGCAACCCAATACCGTCTTATGGTATCTACAAGATTCAGGACGCAGGCTCACATGGTAATGTACCCAAGAACAACGACGTACATGCCGCCTATGTGGTGAGTATGATCACCATTGCGGCGACCTGTGACAAGCAATGACGTTGTGCCGGACCTGTGCGTGGATGTCCGCAGGCCCCTGCTTCAAAGGTGGCAGGTGAAAAACAAACTTGGATGGAGGGCGTGGCGTGTTTTGTGGAGCGAGATAGATAGTGGATCAGGCACACAGGAATGGCGGTGAATTGGAGTCCTCTCCCCCAGCGGCCTGATCTGGTATCGTCTCCTGTGGATAAGGAGGAGCAGCAATTACAGGAGAAGGTTCTCGAGATTGAGAAGATTTGGTGGGAGGTTGTTGAAGGACTTTGTCACCACCAGAGGAGGGAAGTTAATCTGGGCGTCGTGTCATCGGAGAGTGTCATTCCAGAAGTCGGAGACATGTTAATTTGAAACCATACCCCCCGGCCGGGATTGAAACCGCGGTCATAGAGTCTTCAAAACCTCACAAGCCCGTTGCAATGTGTCACCCCTCAAGGAAGGTTCCTTGATGTTGGTGGGGGCTCTTGATTTAGGGGAATTGGATCTGTGCTCCAAGTTACCGTATTTAAGCCTGAAGAAGGCCTTCCACATCCCCCCACCAGGCGCTGTATAATCCGCCGGGTTTAGCGCTTCCCTCTTGATTTTGATTATAATAATAATGCAATTGTGTCATTACGATTCTTATGTTCATGTGACGGCAGTGAAGGGAACTTGAACTAGAGTTCGTAACGGCCACGCTAAGTGGAGTATTCGTCTGTAAAAACTTGCATTTATGTGGTCACAGAGGTGCCTGTGCTAACTTTACTCTATGGGTGTTGAAATATACCTTGTTGGATGAATTTCTTATTGTGGCTAGCTGGTCTTAGTGGTACGCGACGGGCTGGTTTTGAGACTCTTGACGCGGGTTCAATCCCGGCCGGGGGTTAGGGTTGATTTGCAATCGCTGTCATTACGATTTTAAGACATGTTAATTTGGGTGTGGTGGTGGTTTGGAGTCGTCCGTTGTATCATATAACCATTCTCAGGTAGAGGTGAGTTTCATCGAGAGGAATCATCTGATCAAGATAAGTGTAACATGACGGTCACGAGAAAGAGGGTGGGCTAAGTCAGATTCTGATGACGTCATTACGCCTGACAAAGGCCTGGGGGTTAACAGACTTGAGGTGAAGTGTGAAGGTTAGTGGTGTAGGTTGGTGGATAGCCATCTTAGGAGGCTCCGAATAAGGGGGAGGGAAAGAGAGCACTCTGAAGGCTGTCAATTCTTAAATTCAGCTCTGGGAGTTGTAATGTGTGATGGGAGGAAGCAGGGGTGGAAACTTTAATAGGACCTTAGGTGTATGTTCTGTAAATGTTAAGGGTTTTGTACCGGTATGAAGAGAGATTGGTTCGTATTTTCTGAACAAATCTAGAGTGGATGTTGTGTTCCTGCAGGAGCTCAATTTTAAAGAGGGTAGGGTGTTGGAGGTGGCAGGGATTTCGGAGTAGTTACCTTGCCATCTCCCCGTCTAAAAGGTGGGTGTGGGGAATTTATAAGGGAAGACGAGCCCGGTTTGTTTTGAAGAGAAGGGGGAGGAGGGTGGCGGGGAGGGTATTGTTTTGTGTGTGGATGGGTGGTGGAGATGGGTAAGCGGTTCTTTTGTGAGTGTGTTATGCGCGGCAGAAATATCATCAAGGTTAAAGAATGATTTTGTGTGTGAGGTTTTGTGTCTTTTCGTAAGTGCACTGCCAGAGGGTAGCAATAGTTGGTGAGGGATTGGATAGTGTAATCAGGGTGGCTGATGTTGGACCCAAAAGGGGCTGGATATATGATCTGTGGCTCTTAGGGATTTATTAAGGTTGTTAGGCTTACGTGATGCTTTCGGGGGGCGGTGTGGGAGGAACTGAATATACGTTTGTTAGGAGTGGATTTGCTGCGAGACTAGATAGAGTGTACCATTCTCAGGGTGTGGATGTGAAATCTTTCCAGTACTGTGGAGGCTTACAATGTCAGATCATAGGGCAGTGGTGGTGGAGGTTGGTGGGGGACGCTTGCGGACATATTATAGAAGTTATTGGAAATTAAATATATGTGTTTTAGGGATGAGGTGGGTTTGGAGGGGTGGAATTTCAGTCCTATGGAGGGAGCTTAGTGTGGAAGAACAGGGAGTGGATGACATTTGTGGCTGGTGGGATAGTGTTGAAAGGAAAGGATTAGAAAGGTTTTATGTGGAGAGAAGGAAAAACGTATTAATAATTTAAAATATGGACTGGCCAAGTATTTTAGTGGATAGGTTAAGAGGGTGCTATGGGCGGGGGGTGGGACTGGTGGGAGAAATAATTTTCCTATGGATGAATTAGCTGAAATAAAGGGGAGGTTGGGGTGTTGCAAAATGAAAGGTTTTCAAGCTGTAGGGTGCAGGCAGGGGTGGAAGATGGTGCTTGGGCGACACATGCAGTCAGGCAGTGTGTTTTGCGGATCAAAAGCAAAGGAAGGACGGTGACAGCGATCCATTTTAGTGAGTAACGGAGGATGGTTGGGAATTATAGAGCAGGGGCAGGAGATACGAACACGAAGGGGGACGTTGTGCATAGCGGAGGCTTGGTACGAGAAAGTACTGGACCAGTGGGGGGATGGGTGACGTGGCGTTGACATGGTGAGTACGTATGTGAGTGTAATTTGGGAATGGTGATAGAAAGGCTTTAGGAGGGGACTTTTACGGCGGAGGATATAGAGAATGCGTTTAAGTTAAGGGGATGGAATGAGGGAAGGGGGGAAAGCATCCGGGTATTGACGGACTCCCAGTGAATTTTATTTCTCACACATTGGACATTAATAGGGATTTATAGTTAGGTTTTTAATCGTATGAAGGAGAAGGGTCTACGTTGGGGGAGATGCAGGTAACAGCAGTTGTAGTGTTGGTCCCAGAATGGGTCAAGGGGCAGCACACCCTTCGGAGTACGAGCCATATCATGCTGGTGTGCAGACTATAAGGTGTTCGCAAAAATTTTTAGGTTATAGGTTCAAATGTGTTGTGGGAAGGGTCGTGTCATATAATCTCAGTTTGGGTTGCGGGAAGGTCGATGATTGAAGGTCATGGTGATACTGAGATGTTTTGTCGTAGCTAAGGGTGGGGGTTGAAGGGGCGGCTTTGTTGGCTTTAGATTGGGCAGGGGCATATTGATAGAGTGGAAAGGGAGCTTTGCAGGTATACTTAGGAGACAGGGTTTTGGGAGGTAATAGTCGAAAGGGGGTGTGGGGAAATTCGCTTTACAAGGGGCGCGAAATATGGAGTATACAGTATTATATGGGTGTATGGGGAGGGAGATGCAATGGGTAAGATGCCTTAGACGGGGATGCCCATGTCAAAATATTGTTTGCTGTTTCCAGGCCCCCTTTTATAGAAGGGTTTTTACCGCGTTTTGTATGCCATGTGGGGAAGTGTGGGGGGTGGGGGAGGGCCGGGCCGGGGTTTAATTGGATATTTTTGACGACCCCACGTTCTTATTCGGAAGGGATTAAAGGGGAGTGTTGGACAGGTTGTGAATTTTTTGGGAAAGTGCCACGGGTATGCAGGTAAATATGCGAAGTCAAGGGATGGAGTTGGGTTTTGGGGGGGGGGTGGGGGGGGAGATAAAAATTTGTTAAAAAATCGGGGGGTTTTTTTTAAAAGATTTGTGGTATTATTTATAAGGATGAAGGTTGCGGTGCGGGGGGAAAACTCAGTGGTTATTTTGGAAAGGATCGTGGGGGTCTATGTTTTCTGAGACCCGGGCACCTACTCTTTAACGCGAGTGAAGTCGTAAAAATTTTTTGTTAGTAAGTTTTGGCATTTGCAGCTGTTTTCCCAATTACAGGGACAGCGTTGCAGGAATTCAAAGAGGGGGTGAAAAAAAATTTTTGGGGGGTTCATTTGTGATTGGTTACGGGGGGAAGTTGTAATGTTACCTGTAAGCCCGGGGGGGTTTGGGGTTTGAGGGATTTGAGACGGGGGGCTAAATGTTGTTTTTAAATGGGAAGTGTTGCGTAAAGGGGGGTGTAAGCGGGGCAGTTGGGGGGATACACACGGGGCTTTTGTGTGGTATCGAGGAATGAGTTGGGGGAATGAAAAAATCGTTTTGAGGGCTGTGTGTTGGTTAGGGAACGAGAAGGTTCGTATAGGGGTTTTTGGTAGGTTACTTGTAGGTGGGTGCTTTATCCCAGTTGGGGGTTTGTTCCCCGTATGCGGGGGAAGAGTTTTTGGTTTAAATTTTAGAAAAAAAGTTAACCCTGGGGCGCGTGAGGTGATTTTTCGTTCCTGCAGGGCCCTTTCCGCTGGTGAGATACTACGAAAAAAAGGGTTGTAGAGGGGGGGGGTGTGGGACTGTGGAGGGGATAGCTTTTTCCATGAGTTTACTTTTGTGAGGGTAGAGGGGGTTGGGTGGGTTAAGTGGTTTGGGTAAGAGGGGGGGGGGGTGGGGGGTGTCGGTTTCCCCGTGCTTTAAAGTTTTTGGGGTGGGTTAACGGGGGTTGTCATAAAGCTTTAGATTATACATGGTAGATTATATATATATGTCGTGGGTGAGAGGGGGGAGGGGGTGTGAGGAGAGAAGGAAAGTTCTTGCGGGAAGTTTATCGTACGATGTGTCATAACCCGGAAATTTTTGGGAGGAGGTGGGATAGGCTTTTCAGAGGGGTAAGAATGCTAACGTTAGAGATTCCGAAAAAACTTGATTATAAAGAGTGGTGAAAGGGGTTTTCATAGGTTTTGGAGGGGGGTCAGGGGGTCACGGGGTCGCCCCCTTGGGTGGGGGTGGGGAGTGTTGTGAATGGGGTTTGGAAGGTTTTTGGGTTTTTATTGAGCTTTTTGGCCGAAGGTGGGTTAGAGTCAAAGGGTTTGTTTATGTTAGTATAACACTTTTTGAATGTTGGTAATTTATAGGGTTTTTTTTATGTATAATTTTGTGTGTATCAGTCTTGATGACACGATTTTTGGGGAATAAGTTATTTTCTACAGGGAAATTGTTTTTGTTTTTTCTTTATGTTATGTGTGAATTTTTGCATATGAGATTTACTTAGATACTGTTTGGCTTTGTGATACAGTGCACTGTTTTTTGTGTGTTGTGAAACTTTTTGTGTGTGTTGTGTTGGTGTGTGTGTGTGTGTGTGTGTGGGTGTGTGTTGTGGTGTGTGTGTATATATAAATTTCCCTTTCTAAGTATGGCCTTTGTCATGGGAGACTTTGTTTGGATAAATTTTTTAAGGGGAATGAAAAATTAATTTTGGTGTGATACACCCCCCCCCAAATTTAGATGGGACCGGGGGGACTACATGGGAGGAAATTGTTAAGGCCACAAGGCACGATAAAGTGTAAATTTAGGAGACTTTAACTTTTGTCATATTTTTGGAAAATTTTTGACTGGGAAATTTTGAATAACACTTCTTAGAAGTAGTTCAGTTTTTTTTTGAAGCGTTTGTGACAGAACCTAAAAAGGGGGAAAAAACCGCTTACTAGTTTGGCAAACAATGAATCCCTTGTTATAATTTTTGAATTTTCAGAGGAACGGGTGCTACGACCACAAATCAATTACATTTAGCATTTAATGGGAAAAATAAGTAGGATAATCAGTAACAGTCCCAGATTTCGCTTAGCAATTACGATGGGCTTAGAGAAAAACTTTTACTGTTGACTGGGGGGAACGAAAAGAGCATCAATTTAAGTTTTTGAAACCCTACTTGCTGCTCAAAGAAAGTTTATCCCTTATAAAAATTAGATCAAACAGAAATGACCCAAAATGGATGAATAATAGGCTGAAATATCTACTAGGGCATAAGAAAGGAATTTATAGGCGTATCAAAAGAGGTGAGGTCATCTTATGAATCAGTATATTGACATTAAGAGGGACAAAAAAAAGGGGATAAGAAGAGCTAAAAGGGACTATGAAATTAAAGTTGCTAGGGATTCTAAAAAATAACCCAAAAGTTTTTTCCAGGTATATAGAACAAAAGTCAGAGATAAGATAGGTCCCCTTAAAAATAACTATGGGCTTCTTTCTGACAAAGAGAATGAAATGTGCCGATTTTAAATAATTATTTTCTCTCGGTTTTTACACAGGAAAAACCCCTAATAATATTCCAGCAATTAACTTTTATAGTGGGCCAGAAGAAAATAAATTATGTAACATCAAAAGTCACTAGTGAAATGGTTGTGAAGCAGATAGACAGACTGAAGCAAAATAAATCACCGGGTCCTGATGAGGTTTTTTCAAGGGTTCTTAAGGAATGCAAAATGGAACTCTGTGAACCATTAACTAATATTTTTAATTTATCTCTTCAAACGGTGTAGTGTCTGATATGTGGAAGATGGCTAATGTAATTCCTATTTTTAAAACAGGGGACAAGTCGTTACTGTCAAATTACCGCCCAATAAGCCTGACCTCAATTGTAGGCAAATTACTAGGTCAATTATAGCTGAGATTTTAAGAAGCCATCTCGATAAGCATAGCTTGATTAATGATACTCAGCATTCAAAAGAGGCCGGTCTTGTCTAACTAATTTATTAACTTTCTTCAGTAAAGTTTTTTGAGGCTGTTGACCACGATAAAGAAATTTGATTTTATTTACTTAGATTTAATAAGGCATTTGATAGAGTTCCGCACCAAAGACTGTTAAAGAAAGTAGCAGCTAAATGGCATTGGGGGAAGGGTGCTCTCGTGGATCGAGTCATGGCTCACAGACAGGAAGCAGAGAGTGTCCATAAATGGGGTTAAATCCGAGTGGGGATCAGTAAAAGTGGCATTCCACAGGGATCAGTCTTGGGGCCCATTGTTGTTTTAAAAATATATATCAATGATCTTGATGAAGGAATTATAGTGATATGAGCAAATTCGCCGATGACACAAAGATAGGTAGGATAATTGATTCAAACGTAGAAGTTAGGGAACTTCAGGGGGATTTAAGACAAACTCTACTCTTGGTCAGAAAAAGTGGCAGATGCAGTTCAATATAGATAAATGCAAGGTTTGAAGCTCGAGAGTGTCCATAACCCTAATACTTATAAGTTAAATGATGTAGAACTTAGCCATACAGATTGCGAAAAGGACTTTGGGGTTATGGTGAGCAGCAACCTTAAACCAAGACAGCAATGCCTAAGCATACGTAATAAGGCAAATAGATTACTGGGATTTATATCAAGAAGTGTAAGCAACAGAAGTCCAGAGGTCATACTGCAGCTTTATACATCATTAGTAAGGCCTCACCTAGATTATGCAGCTCAATTCTGGTCTCCATATTCTATTCAAGATTGATGGACTGTGGTGACCTGTACTTAACAGTGGTGACCTGTACTTAACTTGAGTGGTGACCTGTACTTAACTCAGTGGTGACCTGTACTTAACTCTGTGAAGAAGTGCCTTGTTTGCTCCCGTGGACTGAACCAAGATGCCCTCCATCGAGCAACTTTACCAGCAACTTAAGGAAGAATTGAGGGCAGCGAAGATGGAGATACGGCGATTGACCGAGGAAAACAAGAGGATTCGTAGTAGTCCTCCTGTTTCGAGTCCTCAGGTCAAGAAGGGATCGTGGTCAGTGGCTGGACAGCAGGGGACGACGAAGTTGACGATCAAGGAAAGCCAGAAACGATGAAGAAGAAAGAGACTGCTGTGGAAACTCCTGTGGAAACCTCCAACGCATTCTCGGTGCTACCCGACGAATGTGAGTCGACTACTGGGATCGTCACGACGAACGACAACAAGGAAGGCAAGAATATTGTTGTTGTTGGGGATAGCCAGGTTAGATACATGGATAGGGCATTCTGCTTGAAGGACAGGAGTAGGAGAAAAAGGGTATGCTTTCCTGGGGCTGGGATGGAGGACTTTTGTTAGCCGGCTTGACACATCATGAACGGTAATGGGATCAATTCTTTTATTTGCCTCAGTGCTGGAGGCATGAGTAGGCAAGCGTAGAAGTGAGGATTTAGTTAGAAAGTTCAGGACAGCTATAGACATAATTAGGAAGAAAGGGGGGGGCCCTGTTTAATGTGGCATTTTGCCAAGAAGAGGTGTTGGAAAATGAATGGTTGTCCAGAGCAATTGGTATTAATTGTTGGCTGGAAAAACCCACTGTAAGGATAATGCAGTACCATTCATTGACAACTGGGCAACTTCTATGGCCGAAATGACATGTATGCCAGGGATGGGGTTTAAATTATCCAGGGCAGGTGTGGGTTTTCTTGCTAAAATCAGTTGAGGGGGGTTTTTAGACTTTAAACTAGGATTAGATAGAGGTATGGGTTTAGAAATGATTAATAATGAGTATGGATATATTGACTTTTTTCTCTGATATTAAGAATCTTAATAGTTTAAATGTCATGGAGTAACTCTGGGTAATGATAATTTCAGAAATTGTGTTTAAAAACAAAGATGAATAGGAAAAAAGTGCAGAAGAAAAAAAATATGATGGTATTTTATGCTAACAGTCGAAAATGCAAGAAATAAAATTAATGAACTACGTTTGGTAGCATGTGCTGGGAACTTTGATATCATTGCATTAACTGAAACGTGGTATGATTTAAAGAGTCGGGATATGACTGCTGAGTGTAATATTCAGGGATTTAAGTTGTTCAATGTGGATAGATGTAATGGGAAGGGGGGAGGAGTTGCATTGTATGTTCGAGAAAATATTAATTGTTGCAAAAAAACAGGTATAAAAATAGATGGAGCAGTAACAGAGTCTGTTTGGGTAGAGTTCGTGGAGGGTCAAAAAAAACAATTCTAGGTGTAATATACCGACCTCCAGGCTTGGATCACGATAGAGGGGAGACTTCTTTGGGACGAAATTGTTAGGGCTTCTGGACACAGTAACATAGTCATAGTAGGGGACTTTAACTTTGGGTCAAATTGACTGGAATTCTTTGACAGGTAATCTAGAGTCCAGTGACTTTATGGAAACAGTTCAGGACTGTTTTTCTGAAACAGAGCGTAACTGAGCCTACAGGGGTAATAATTTGCTAGACCTACTCTTGTCAAATAAGGAAACACTCGTGAATAATCTGGAGATCACTGAAGAGCTTGGCGCAAGTGTCACAAATTTCCCTCACTTTTAGCATTAATTTGGGGAAAGCAAGAATAATGATATACAGTAAAAATCCCTGATTTTCGTTCTGCCGATTATAATGGACTTAGGGAACATCTGTTTTAAACTTGATTGGGGTTAAACTAGCTAATGATTTTATTGACGATAATCATACTTATGATATGAAGGGATCTGCTTTTTTGATTGTTTTCTTAATAATGTACACAGTGCCCCGAGTATATACATTTCCCCCGAGAGAAATTAAGTCTTATAATAACGACCCAAATGGGTTAACAGGAGGCTAAATCATCTATTAGGGGAGAAAAGGGGGAAATTTATAGGCGCATCAGAAGAGGAGAGGTTAACCTTACTGACCAATATGTTCAGCTTAAAAGAGAAGTAAAAAAGGCGATTAGAAAGGCTAAACGTGACTATGAAATTAGAGTTGCTAATAAATCAAAGACTAATCCAAAGGGGTTCTTTCAAGTGTATAGGACGAAGGTGAAGGAAAAAGTAGGACCTCTGAAATCTGGGGATGAACAGCTGACGGATAATGAACTGGAAATGTGTTCCTTATTTAATGACTATTTTTTGTCAGTTTTTACACAGGAAGATGTAAATGAGTTTTCCAGTAATTAACAATTATTTAGTTCCTGATGAATTTAAGTTAACTAATATTACTGTCACGAGGGACATGGTTATTAAACAGATAGACAAACTGAAAAAAAATAAGCCCCCGGGGACCCGATGAGTTGTTTTTTCAAGGGTACTTAAGGAATGCAAGATGGAGCTTAGTCAGCCATTAACGAGTGTACTCAATGCTCCATCCTTACCAGTGTTGTGCCAGAGTTGTGGAAGATGGCTAATGTGGTTCCTATATTCAAATCAGGGGATAAGTCCACTCCTTCAAATACGTCCAATAAGCCTGACATCTATAGTGGGCAAGTTATTAGAATCAATTATAGCTGCATTATCAATGTCACCTTGAAGAGCATAACTTGATAAATGAACTCAGCATGGATTCACGAGAGGTCGTTCCTGCCTGACTAACTTACTGACGTTTTTTCAATAGAACATTTGAGGCAGTTGACAGTGATAAGGAATATGATATTGTTATTTGGATTTTGTAAAGCCTTCGACAGAGTACCTCACAAGAGATTCTTAAGAAAAGTGGCAGCTCATGGTATAGGAGGTAAAGTTCTAGCATGGATTGAGGCATGGCTTACCAATAGAAAGCAGAGAGTTACCATTAATGGAGTGAAATCTGAATGGGGATTAGTCACTAGTGGCGTTCCACAAGGATCAGTTTTAGGCCCTCTTTCTATTCAAGATTGATGGACTGAACACATCGACTCAAGGTTGAGGGACTGATTACCTCATTCTCCTCCTGTTCTTCAAATTTCTCCTACGTATGGACTGATGAAGCCACTGTGTGGCGAAACGTTTCCTCAAAAAAGATACCCAAGAGTTGCAAAATGTGTCTAATTTATCAACATGTCGGTTCTCTGAACTATTCATCTACAAATCTGTCAGACACTGCAACTTCTTGGGATCTTAATACTTAGGAATTCTTCGCTTGCCTAATTCTTGGGCACGACCCATTTCCACATTGAACAAATGTGACACGACCTATGACTGCTGCACCTCTCCTGCCATACGGTTTAAGCTGCTTCTCCGCTGATTTTGCCCTATTCTATTCAAGTTGATGGACTGAACACATCGAAATCAAGGTTGAGGGACTGATTACCTCATTCTTTCCTCCTGTTCTTCAAGTTTCTCCTACGTAGGGGCTGATGAAGCCACTGTGTGGCGAAAACGTTTCCTCAATAAAGATACCCCAAAAGTTGCACATGTGTCTAATTTATCAACATGTCGGTTCTCTGAACCATTCATCTACAAACATTCCAGCAGGTACTGGAGTATCATACACAGTATATAACATTCCAGCAGTGTGAGGGAAATTTCAATAGATAGGAGTAGGAGGGAGTATATAGTAAAATGTTTAAATCCCGGCTACTTTTTAAGGTGGGTAAGTCAAGCCCCGCTATCCTCCCCCTCCTCCCCCCCCAAAAGGTGACGTGGGGGCTCCGGTCAACAGTAATCACTAGACTCACAGCTCCCCAACACTAGAAAGTACATGCCTGTCATATTCTAATGGACTTATTGGTTAAAAAGCTTCATTTTGTCAATAATTAAACTTAGTCCTTTCAGTCTTGATAATTTAAAACGTTTTAATAACACCACATTTTTAGGTTTTTAAACTTATCAGGGAGAGTGATTTTTTAAAGCGGGGGAAACCCTGTCTCTTTTTACAGCTTAAAAGGGAAAAGAGAGGGTACCTGCAAATAAAACGGCAAAAATTGAAGGAGACGGACTAACGTCGAGGCGCCCCAAATTTGACCTTACCTTTTGTGTACAAGTAGCGGGAAATATAACCCCTCATCATTGCAGGGGAAAAAACCCCTGCTTTCCTTCATCGGGACGGTTTATTGACGGCTATAAAAATCTGGGGAAAACGAGCCGGGGGTTTCACCAACCCCTGCGCCCCCCCCCCCCCCCCCCATCATAGCAAGGCTACATTTCAACAAACAGTTCCCCAACCCCAGACACCCAAGTTTTATATATATAATACGTTAAATTCAGTTATCTTTTATTTTTTTCTTTTTCATTTTCTTTAAGTAGGGTTTAAAATTTCATATTTTTAATGTTTTAATTTTTTTATTTTTTAAAAAATAAAGTGTTTTTTTTTGTCAGTTTTTTTCTTTTTCTATTCGCTAAATTTTTCCGAGGGGGGCCCGCCTTGGAATACGTCGAAGTTTTTAAGGGCCCGAGTAAACCTTCAAACAGGTTTCTGGGGTGTTTACACAGTATATAACACCCGCAGTACTGGATGTCTTACACGGTAATAACGTTCCCGCAGGTACTGGAGTGCCTTACCGGTATATACATTCCAGCAGGTATGGAGTATCTTACACAGTATATAACATTCCAGGGTACTGGAAAGTCTTACACCAGTTTTTACGGATGCGGCCCACAACAGTTAGTAACCCCCAGGGACCAGTTTTACCCCACTTGTAGGTGGCGGGGGGAGGGAGGGGATGGGGGAAGTAATAGGAATATGAGGAGGGAGTGGAAAGGAGATGAAGGGGGGTATAATGAGGGAAAAGTAAAGGGGTAGAAATTATTGGAAGAGGAGGAGTAGGTGTGGGAAGGGTGCGGAGGAAGAGGGATGTGTGGGAAAGTTCATTAGTGGACAGTTGAAGTAGGAATGAATTGTGTTGGCGTTTGTTAGGCGTATTTCTTGCTCAGGTAGGTGATGTTTCCCCCTCCCCCCCTCCCCCCATGCACCCGGTTGGAGGTGACGTGTGTCCTCCGAAAGGTTGTAAAACATTGACTTTCGGCTTCCATCAAAAATGTAAGTATTCATTTTCCCCTCCTGTTTAATTTATTTTTTATTTGGGGTTAAATTTGGTTTCAACAAGAGCTTCATTTTTGTTTTTGGTTTTTATGTTCAATTCTTCCTGCCTCATTTTGGGAAATTTTAGTTAACATCATTTAAATTCTCTCCTATCTGCAGTGTTTTTTCAATTGGTGTTAATTTTATGCTTATTTTAGCCTTGATTGTCGGGTCGGGTTTTCCGAGACAGGGGGATAAGAGAGGCAGCATTTTTCTTTAACAGATTTTACTTCAACTGGCATTTTGTACCCTTTACTGGGCCCCCTTTCCCTCTACCGACCCACGGCATACAACCCTTCTAGCTGCAGTCCCCAGTTATAAGCCCCCCAACGTTTCATGGTGGTTCTTATGGCGAGCAACTCTTCCAAATCGAATGCTCACGAAAAGTAAGACCGTTGCAAACAAACCCTACCCCGGCCGGGATTAACCGCGGTCAGAAAGTTCAAAACTCCAGCCGTCGCGTTAGCCCCCTAGACCAGCTAGCCACAATAAGATTCGTCCCAACTGGTTATTTTTAAACCACAAGGTTTTAGTGGTCAGAGGTCCAGTACCCCTGTTCTCAGAATCTCTACTCGTTTGGGTCAGTTGCTTAGTTGTCCCGTCCGTCCCCTGTGACCCTCCCCCCCCCCCCCTCGACATCAACAACGGCTCGGGGTTCCAAACCACGTTCGAGTAGTCCCCCGGCACAGCACGGCATCATTCTTCATAACTATTGTGTACATCCTAACTTTTGTGTCGCTAATTTATATATATTTATTTTTATTTTTTTTGCTTCAAGTAGGATTAATTTCACGTTTAAGTGTTTTATATTCTTTTCTGTTTTACATATTATTAATAAAATTGTTTATCTTATTATGCTACCATTGCTTTTTCTATCTTTTCATTACCGTAAGGAGGAACCAGCCATATGTTGAACCTTCACAAGGGAGATGGTAGGGGGAGAGGAAGTGGCGTCTATTAGTTCGGTTGGCAGAACACTCTGCTAACACACTGAGGTCCGTGGTTTGATCCCCGGTACGGGTGGAAACATTGAGAGCGTGTCTATTTTCACCTAGCAGTAATTAGGTACCTGGGTGTTAGTCGACTGGTGTGGGTTGCATCCTGAGGACAAAATTAACCTAATTTGCTCGAAATACCCTGTATAACAAGGGACTCTCTATATAGCATGTCATTGATGTCAGCTATGGTCTGTATAAGTTGCATCATGAACTTATGGAAATAAAAATTATTATAAAAGTAATTAGGAGGCAGACGAAATAAGGTGAGGAGAAGAAGGGTGAGGAAGTGTGTGCGGGGAGAGAGGGAGATGTTAGGGGAGGCGGAGGTGTGGAGGGGAGGTGTGGGGGAGGGGAAGATGTGAAGGTGTGGGGAGGGGAAGATGTGGAGGTGTGGGGGAGGGGAAGATGTGGAGAAGGTGTGGGGTAGGGGAAGATGTGGAGAAGGACGAAATGGGAACCAATTAGAGAATTTGAAGAAGGTGGAGAGCAGGAGTTAGGGGGAAAGATGGAGAGAGAGATGATGAACAAGAAAAAGAAAAGAAAAAGTAGAAGAGGAAGAAGAAAAAGAATAAGATAGGAATGAGGTAGATGGATAGTGAGGGAGACTGAGTGAGGGAGAGTGAAGGTGAGGGAGAGTGAGGGAGTGAAGGATGTTCACACAACTTGCAGCCAGGATCTTACCCCTACATAAATTTCCAGCCCACTGACTATACGTTGATGCTGGAAGGAAGGAGGAAGGGAGGGAAGGAGGATGAGAAAGTGGTAGGGAAGGAAGAGTGGCATACAAAGTCAGGCGGTGGCTACATATCGTCTGTCTGACTGTTCTCGTCAGTGAAAATTTTTCCCTCTTTTCTGCCTTTGGTTTATTTCTGACCGATCTAACACAGCACCAAATATTATTATTCAAAATTAGGCTAGGCTAGATTAGCACATTTTAAATAATGCTTACGTTAGGTCAGTAGCGTTTGATTGATATAATCTAGGTTTGGCTACGATAGATTACATTTATTTTTTGTTAGGATAAGACAGGCTAGATTAGGATACATTAGGTTAGGGTAGGGTTGGTTAGGTTATGGTTAGTTTTAGGTTAACATGGCCAGACGAAAGTAGGTTGAGTAGCTTAGGCTAGGCTAGATTAGAATAGGTTAACATGTAATACATATTAGCTGATGGTTTCTTTTTAGAACGTTCTCTCGTGAACGTTCAAAACTGAACGATGCGTGTCACCTGAACACTGATATTAAGACATCTTTCACCCTTAAAACTAGGATTAAACGTTCAGTGTACGTACACTGAGATGTACACACCTCTCAGTGTATTGAAACTGAATAGTTAATACTGGTGATATAAAGAACAGGAGAGGGGAAGCACATACAAGAAAAAGAGGGCTAAACCCAAAAACAAAAGGGCAACTCCCACAGAACAGGACTGTTTTATTAATATTAAAATTTCAGTAGATGTGTCTGTTATGTTTGCGGACACAACAGAAGAGGTACATGATGTAACCAGTACAGCGCCGCCCCATCCTCCCCTCCCACGCCACCTCCAGCCATTGTACTGTTTCTATTGCAGATTATTACAAATTCAGTAGCACAAGAGTCGGTTTCAATAACTGAAAATGAAAAGATCCTCAGCCCGTGCACAAATTTGGCCATCATAAAATCTAAGTGGGAAATTTGCAAATATGATACATCATGAACAAATAATAAAATTTGTCAATATGACCACCCAAAAGACATGGCATATTGTGCTGAAATAAAGCCTATGTCATTCCAAGACCAGCACATCTGTCCCCTTAAAATGCTTTATGCTGTTACTCGATGAAATACCATGTTTTAATGTAGAGTGGCCGTCATGCCAAGTGAAGGAAACAACCACGTACAAAACATGACTGTACAACGAACATTAACACTACAGTAGTACAGACAAAACATTTTTTATTGCCAGGAAATGGAAAAAAATGGTAAGAAATTGTTAAAAAGTATCATCCTGGACTAGAAACAAAGACAGTTGTGGGCTCCTCAGAGCCACCACATATTAAATTCGACAAAAAACCACCTTACCTCGGCTCAACAACATGCAATATAAAATATTTAACTTTGCAAACACTGAATGTCTTTAGCTGAATAACATCAACATAATACTGAACGTCAGTGTTCTTCTCACTAAGTCAACTACAATGTTCGCAGCTTTTAGGGAGACTTATCTAAAAGACTACTGTGACAGTGAAATATGGACTGGTGGGTGGATGCTATTTACATGCTACTTAAAATCAAACAGGAAGGTTGGTCTGTAATGTTAGGCACTCATATGCATGAGTTACTTAACGATATGTATTTTTGTAGTCAGATTTTAATGGTTACGATTTAAAATAAGAATTTAGTTGTTGTGCTCGTGTATCAACCACCAGATACAACCTCTCACAAGTGCAGAAGCAACTAATGAAATATCAAGTACTGTCTTGAAAACCTGTTAAGTTCAGCCTCAAATATCTCATTACTTGGTGATCTCAGTTTAAGAGCTAAATGGAAAAAAATGTAGCAAAATACTGTAATAGCAGACAGAATCCAGGAGCCATTTCAGACGAATAGTCTGACTCAACCGAAACTATTATGCTTATGCAATAGATCGCTCAGGCCGCAAATATATGAACCGACTAGACTACAAAATAATCTTGACTTTATATTCACACATAATGAAAACTGGTATGGAACATAATAGTGTCGATAATAGACAGTAAACTCAGACCTTAACCTCTTGGAAGTTCAAACATGCATACTACCTGCTCCTGATCAGCAAAACACACTTAACCATAAGTGCATATTAAACAAATTTAATTATAATAAGAACATCAGGTGTGAGATAATGAATAATGACCTTATTGAAATATTCTGGAAAGTCATTATGATTAAGAATTGAACTAGTATTTCGAGAGGATAATCTCAATGGCACTATAAGTTTGCTCCAAACACATACAATTATGAAGGAGGAGGAGGAGAAGTGCAGATTGTAAAGAATGGCGTGAACTGTATAGGCAACACTGGCTAGATAAATGACAAACACTGAGTTCAAACTGAATGCATCAGAGTCCAGGAGAGACAGAGGGAGCAAAAGGTATACTTATCACACGCAAAAATCATGGCATGAACAACATTTAACATCAAGGCTTTAATTAAAGAAGGAACATACACTCTGTGAAAACAAATACATGAGTAAAGGCAAAATACTACTGTGCGTTCAGTAAGTCATTATTCAACCTGAAGACTGATACCCAAATGAGTTTTTTATAATGAAACACAAAACGCTATGGACAACTCCACAATTTCTAATAAAATTCTAACCCCACTTGACTTCGAAGAAGCTATTGCTTGCATGTCTATGCACTCTGCCACGAGTCCAGACTCTTGGAACTCCATATTCATCAAGAACTGCAAGAAACCACTATTCATGTGTCTTAAATATTCCATGGAGAAGGAGCCAAGACAGTGGAGTCATCCCAGAGAAATTAAAAATCACCAATATAACCCCACTTCATAGTAGTGGCAATAAAGTATTTGCAATAGCTATGGACTGATAGAGCAAACGTACATGGGTTCAGAACAGGTCGCTCCTGCCTTATGCAACTGCTGACCATTATGGCATGACTTTGGGTACAATGGAAGTGTAGTCCACATTAACGTTACGAACGCATTGAACAAGTGCGACTGTGGTGCAAATGTAGACAAAACGCATGCAAAATGGATAATAGGTAAGGTGGGCAGATGGATATCTAACCTCTTAACAAACAGAACCCAAAAAGTAATAGTAAACAGAGTGAGATCGGGAGCTTCCAGTGCGCAAAGTTCTTTACCCCAAGGCGCTGTAATATCCCAGTACTCTTTCTCATTCTCATATCTGATAAACTATAACACACTGTTATCCTTTACAGTCGATACTAGATTTTACATGATAGTGGTATCCATAGACGACACAGCGACCCTCCAAACTTAATGTGAACTAAGTCTTCCATGGGCCACCGACAGCAATATGATGATATGATGTTCAATGAGTACAAGTTCCAACTGCTACATTAAGGGAAAAAACTGAGGAAATAAAAAAGGAAGATCTGAGTACAAGACAAATCAAATCACGCGAAATGAGTGAGCTACTCTAGTCCCAGTATGACTCGGTTTTTAGCGAGCCGCTAACCAGATTGAAAGTTGAAGACCTAAATGAATTTTTTATGAGACTCAAAATTTGGTAGACACAAACCTATCTGACAATATCCTGACGCCAAATGACTTCGAAAAGGCGATAATTGACATGGCAATGCACTCTGCCCAGGTCCAGACTCATGGAACTCTGTGTTCATTAAGAATTGCAAGAAACCCCTATCAGTGCTCTTAACATCCTATGGAGAGGGAGCATGGACACAGGGGTCGTTCAAAAAGCTGCTAAAATCAACCGACATAGCCCCATCCCCAAAGGTGACAGTAAAACAATAACAAAGAAACTACAGACAGATAGCGCTAAAAAAAAAACTTTGAAAGGGTTGTAAGAAGCAAGATCGCCACTCATATAGATACCCATCAGTTACACAACCCAGGTCAGCATGGATTTAGAGCAGGTCGCTCCTGTCTGTCCAGCTACTGGACCACTATATGACACGGTCCTGGATGCTCTAGAAAACAAACAATATGCAGATGTAATATCAACACTGCAAAGCCTTTAACAAGTGTGACCAGGGTGTAATGGCACACAAAATGCGTGATAAAGAAATAACAGAAAAAGTTGGTAGATGGAGCTATAATTTCCTAACAAATAGAGCACAAAGAGTAGCAGTAAACAGAGTAAAGTCTGAGGCGGCTACGTTGTAAAGTTCTGTTCCACAAGGCACAGTACTCGCTCCCATCCTGTTCATCCTGTTCATCATCCTCATATCTGACATAGACAGGGATATAAGTCACAGCACCGTATATTCCTTTGCAGATGACACCCGAATTTGCATGACAGTGTCCTCCATTGAAGACACTGCAAGACTCCAGGCGGACATCAACCAAATCTTTAAATGGGCTGCAGAAAACAATATGAAGTTCAATGATGAGAAGTTTCAATTTCTCCGATATGGAAAACGTGAGGAAATTAAAACTTCATCTGAGTATAAAACAAATTCCAACCACACAAAAGAGCGAAAAACTGTTGTAAAAAAACCCGGGGAGTGACCCTTTTTGGAAAGGATCTCACCCCCAAGGGACCATAAATTATAAAAAATCACATCGGGCCAGAAAAAAGACAGGATGGAAATGAAAACCCTTTCCCAAAACTAGGAAACCCCAAGCCCCATAAAGACACTTTTCCCAGGCCCATTTTTGTTCTATCTAGGCGGAATTTGCTGCACATTAACAGCACCTTTCAGGGATGGAAATTGTTTGACCTAGAAAATGTACAAAGAACCTTCAGGGAAAAAACTGCAATAAAACACCTTAGTTACGGGGGAAGCTTGAAGTTCCCCCGCCCCAAACCTTAAAAAACCCTTCCCCTTGAACGTCCCCCCCGGGAAAAAAAGATAAAAGGATAAATTTTCCCCTTTGAAAACTCCAAGGTTTAAAACCCAAACTTGCACCCAAAAAATTTTAAACTCCCCTTGAAAACCAAAAAAACCCTACGGGCCCAAGGGGTTGGAAACCCCAAACCCAAACCTTTTGGAAAAAGCAGGGTTTTTCCCCTAGAAACAAAAAAGGAAACAAAAAGTTTCCCCCAAAAAGGCCTTTCAAGTGGTCTTAACTTGCAAAAAGGGAGATTACCAAAAAGGGTTTTTTGTCCTCCCCAAGAAAGGCCCAAACAACCTGGGGGTCATTTCCCCTCCCTTTTCCGGGGCGTGGTTCTTTAACCCCGGTTTGCGTGGGGACCAACAGTAACACCGGTTGGGATCAGGCCCCTGTTTCCCCCAAAGGGGCCTTTGGCCCACAGCCCGACCGTGGGGATTTAAACCCCCAAAACCCTTCTCCGGGGTTAAAATCCAGGCAAAAGTGTAATTTGAAAACCCCTGGGGGGAAAATAATATCAGAAAAACCTACAATTCAATGGCACAACAGTGTTATAAAAACTGAACGGAAAATAAATGGGTTTGGAAAATTTAAGAACTTTAAAAAACATGAGAGGAAAACCCCAATGATGATACCCCTTCATATTGCAAAATACGCCCGGCCCCCCTTAAAGTCGGGAAAATTTTTGCAAAAATTTAAGAAAAAAAACAGAGAACCACTACGGGGTAAGCTCAAAAACACATGGTATATTATTACGGGAGCTTTTGGGGTTCCTCAATTGAACCTCTTAGAACTAGTTTTAAAAAAAAAAAGATAAAACAAAAACTACACCGGGAAGATTTTTGGAGGGTTTTGGTTTCCCAAAACCTGCACACTGAAAAAAACCCCCAATATAAAAAAACGGGTTTTTCCCACGCTGTGCCAAAATACTCAATGAAAAGCAAAACACATCACCCACAGTAAGAACAGCCATTAGAATAGGGGGAAACCAAGTCCTTGAAAACCCTTCCCCCCATGCAAAACGGAAATTACCAAGAATTTTTTAAAATTGTTTTTGTTACAAAAGGGCGACATCCTTTAAAGTAAACACATCTCCAGAGTTTGGATCAATAATTTTGATCCCTCTCTAGATTTTGGAGGGGGATAAACCCTTATTGATCCCCCCCCAAAGCATCTAGCCTTTTCCTGGTTTTGAAACCAATAAATCGGGGAAATATTTTACCCCCCAGTTACCCCAAAATTAAAAATTAAACGTTTAAGGGGAAATTTCCCAACTGGATGAAATAAAAGTTGTCTAGGTTTGTCATAGAGAATTTAAAAAAATTTTGGCAAAATTTAAAGTAATAAAGTCCTATTTTTCCTTTTGGGAAATTTAAACTTTAATTAAACCCTTTTAATAAGGGGGGGGGTTTTTAAAAATTTGTAAAAATAATCTACGTGCAAGGGGAAAACTTTTTAAAAAACTTTTCCGCCCTTTAAGCCCAAATCTGGCACGTAGCTTGAATAATTTTAAAAAATTTTAAAGTGTGTGAAAATGTATGTCTAAAAATTGCTTTTTTAATCTCCGAGACTCGATTCAAACTTAGCCCAACAAGTCCCAAAAAAATTTTAACTTTTAAACCCAAAAAGGGTTTAATCAACAATTGGCTTGAACAAAAAGAAAACCTTTTCCCCCAAACAGCACAAATGTACGAAGCGGCATTGAACAAAACAGCGTCAAGAAAGGGAAACAAGGAACCCAAAACAACGACCCTAATTTGGGGACCATCGGCAAACCTCCAAAAAAGGCATAAAACTCCCCAAATTTAAACGAAACAAATTTTCAGCTTTACCAAACCCTAACAAATT
Organism: Cherax quadricarinatus; assembly: GCF_026875155.1. Classification (NCBI taxonomy): domain Eukaryota; kingdom Metazoa; phylum Arthropoda; class Malacostraca; order Decapoda; family Parastacidae; genus Cherax; species Cherax quadricarinatus. The sequence goes on from NC_069424.1 coordinate 32,435,399, forward strand.
GGCAGTCCCAATAGATCCCAAAGGGAAATTAACTTGGGACCAAAAAAACCCCAAAGTTTTTCCCAAAGACACAACCTAGCAAAACGTCAAATACACTAAGTCTAAATAATGTTCTTAAACAGAGTTGCCAATACAAGAAAAATTCTGGGCCCCCCAACGAAAAACCCCTTTTCCCAAAAAATAAAGCAAAAAACCAAATATAACAGCAGTTTAAAGCATGCTGCCCGCCAAAAACTAACACCCAAATAGAGATGATTTTTAGGAAAGGGGAACTTCATCTCCGACATCGGGGGTGTCACGGGATTTTGCAGCTGCTACACAGCCCCTCACACAAAACGCCTTTAACGAGTGGGCGGGTTATTTAAAAAATTTGCAAAAAAGCCAATCAAAGCTTTTCATCACAAAGTACAATGACAGGTGTTTTTGGGTTTAAACAACCTCCCCTCCCTACATAAGCTAATTTAAAAGCCCAAATAATAATAAAAAGCAAGAAATTTTTTTCTTTAGATATTAAGAAAACATCGAAGTTTAAAAAATTTATTTTGAAAATTCAATATATAAAATTCGCCCTTTAAAAAAGGGGGTTGGGTTTGCGTGCAAAGTTTATGTACATTTTTTTCGTCCCATTGAACACCCCCCAAAAAGGGGCAACCTCGCAACCAGCAACCGGTAGCAAAGGGATTTAATAAATTTTCGGGGCCCACCGCCCAATCAGCCCCTAGGTTCAGCCAATCATATTCTGGAACTGGCAATTGTGGAGGTAACGTGGACACCACTCACATTCTTACCCTTGTCATTGTCACCCAGCTGCTGGTTGAACACGGTTGTCCATTCTGTCTCCAAGCTGTGTCTTTGTCTCTTGATTTACCGTGTGGTACAAATATATTTCTAACTGTATATAGTGTACATACTTGTAAATACTTATAATCGCACTTGGTGAAGGAAAATATAATTCAAAATCATTCAGCTGTGTTTGTTCTGCTCCTTGCTGCCCTTTACACCCAGGATAACAGACCTTATTGTGCCTGGGTTGTAATAGAGGCTCAACAGTATTCAAGAGAGAACTTGACTGATGTGATAAATGGATGTGAAAACCTCCAAGTTAAAAATTGAGACAATTATGTAACATTGGGAATCTTTATTAAGGAAACGTTACACCACACAGCGGCTTCATCAGTCCAATATAAAGTAGAAATGGGTTAGGAGAGGAGGAGTTTGAGGTAATCAGTCCCTCAGCCTGGAAACGATGTGTTCAGTCCATTACTCTTGCAGAAAGTGCAGCATATGGCCGGAGAAGTTGTTTATATACTGTAGTCAGGTGAGTCGAAGCAGGATGAGGCGGGGTCATTTCTACTTTGTATTGGACTGATGAAGTCACTGTGTGGCGAAACGTTTCCTTAATAAAGATTCCCATATGTTGCGTGTCTCAATCTTCCAGAGAATTTGATAAATTCTCCTCAACTTAGTTCTTGACCAGCTGCCGGGCTGTGTTGGAGACCAGCTACCAGGACTGGTCTAGGACCCAGTTGCAGGGCTGTGTTGGAGACCAGCTACCAGGACTGGTCTAGGACCCAGCTGCCGGGCTGTGTTGGAGACCAGCTACCAGGACTGGTCTAGGACCCAGTTGCGGGCTGTGTTGGAGACCAGCTACCAGGACTGGTCTAGGACCCAGCTGCCGGGCTGTGTTGGAGACCAGCTACCAGGACTGGTCTAGGACCCAGCTGCCGGGCCGGGGTCACCCAAAATGACTACATTTAAACCTGCAAGTTTAAATATATACACCCAGACATACACACCTTTCAGTGTATATACACCAAGACATAGACACTTCTCAGTGTATATACGACAAAATATCCACATTTCTAAGTGTAAGTATACCAAGTCATACACTTTTTTCAGTATATATGCACCAATATATACGCAACATGCCTCTCAGGGTATGCACGATGAGATATTCACACCTCTCAGTATATACCACTAGACATACACATCTCTCAATATAAATGCTAAGATATAAACAAAAAGACATACATACCTCTTAGTGTATATACGATGAAACATACGCACCTCTTAGTGCATATATACCATTGTGTGTAAGTCTCAGTATAAATGCACTGAGACATACACACTTCTCAGAGTATATGCACTGAGAGATATGCACTTCTGGGTATATATACACTGTATATTCACTGAATATTCACCGAATATTCACGGAGACACATACACACCTTTCAGTATATATTCAATAACAAATGAACACCACTTGGTGTAAACACACTGAGATATATACTTGACTTACAGCGCTAGTCACGGCATTATGCCGCCCCTTTCCCACACAAATACTAAATGCAAACACATACCATGAAAGATTATAATATATATATTTGCACTTCCTTCAGCCATGTAGGAAAACTCACACAAATTCTTGAGGGTTTGGGGAGGCATATTATTCCGTGCCTCATGTAGAGCAGCCTACAGCTGCGGGATGGAGCTGATATCCTTGTCCAGTAAGCTTCGTTTCACTATTAACCAGAGGTTCTCAATTGGGTTTAGGTCTGGGGAATTGCCTGGCCAGTCATTAAAGAACCTCACTTCACAGTAATTAAGCCACTGAACGACAGATTTGGCGGTATGACACGGTGCACCGTCCTGCATAAAAACCGTAGCCCCACACTTGTCAAACACCTCATGTAAATTGTCAAACAATAACTCCAGGTAATTATACTGATTCATGTACTGGTTTTTGGGAAGCACAATGAGTTCACCAACACTCTGAGCACTGAAACACCCCCAAACCATGAGCGAGTCTGAGTGTTTGGTGGTCCCACAGGTGCAGCGTGGGTCTAGTGGGTCACTATCTCTGGGCCGGTACACATGTCCCATACGGTTACAGATGACGGTGAAGGTTCCTTCATCACTCCAAAGTAATTCAAACCAGTGTTGAGGATTCCAGTGAAGATATTTGTTTGCATAATCCAGCGTACTTTTCTTCCGTGGCTTGGAGAAGATCGGTTTCTTAACCTGGTGGTGACTACTGTAGCCCAGTTCTGACACATGTCTGTTAACAGTTTTTACAGACACATCTGAGAGAAAAAGTGGGTTCTTTTCTTTCAGTTCTCTAGCAGTTATCTCTAACTGCTTCTTTATAACAGTTAAGGTACGAACAGATGTCTTTTTCGAGGGGCCAGGCCGAGGTCTGGCAGATGTAACTCGTCACCGCCACCAACCTTGGAACGCTGCACCCAGTTCTTCACTGAACGCTCACACACTCTAACATTCTTCACTATTTCTTTCATTTGTTGCCAGCTTTGCAAAACCCTATGTATAGCCCCAAAATGAAAGGGAACACCGGACAAAAGATGGGGCAGATGAGAGACAAAAGTGTAACACTTCCTCTCACCACAGCAGCCACGTGAGCACTGAAGAGTCACTGTGGAGTGTGGTAGCAGGCCGTGACATCATGTTAACGTCTGCAACCCGGTATAAAGCACTAACGAAAAAAGACCCCACCGTATGGTAGGCCTTTGATTTTCGTCACGACATTATCCCGGGGCACTCACCCGGCATAATACCATGACAAGCACTGTATATATATAAATATATATATATATATATATATATATATATAATATATATATATATAATATATATATATATATATATAATATATACGTAACATATACACCTCACGATGTATATCAATACTCTGCTAGTAGTTCAGGGGACATTAGAAAGCAACGCTCAAGAGCTCCATGGGGATCAACTAGTACATACCTCATTAGGCAAGCACAATATTTACGTCATCACGCAACGACAACAAATACATCGCAAAAAATATATAACATGGTTAACCCGAAAATTTTTAACTATAAATTAAAGAGGAAAAACATCATCCCGATATCTGCAGTTTAGTTGTTCATAAACAAAGACAACAAAGACACAACTGTCTGGTATTGTTAAATTGTGTGTGTGTGTGTGTGTGTGTGTGTGTGTGTGTGTGTGTGTGTGTGTGTGTATGTGTAGTGTGTGTTGTATGTGTGTGTGTGTTGTGTGTATGTGTTGTGTGTGGTGTATGTGTGTATGTGTGTGTTTGTGGTGTGTTGTGTTGTGTGTTAGTGTGTGTGTGTGTATGTGTGTGTGTGTGTGTGTGTGTGTATGTGTGTGTGTGTGTGTGTGTGTATGTGTGTGTGTGTGTGTGTGTGTGTGTGTGTGTGTGTGGTGTGTGTGTGTGTGGTGTGTATGTGTGTGTGTGGTGTGTGTGTGTGTATGTGTGTGTGTGTATGTGTGTATGGTGTGTGTGTGTGTGTGTGTGTGTGTGTGTGTGTGTGTGTGTGTGTGTGGTGTGTGTGTGTGTGTGTATGTGTGTGTACCCACCTATATGTACTCACCTATATGTGGTTGCAGGGGTCGAGTCATAGCTCCTGGCCCGCCTCTTCACTGGTCGATACTAATTCACTCCTCTCCCTGCTCCATGAAAATTTGTCATACCTCTTCTTAAAGCTATTTATGGAACTTGCTTCCACTACTTCACTCTCCAGCTTATTACAGTTTCTGACAACTCTAAGACTAAAAGAAATACTTCCTAACATCCCTATGATTCATTTGGGTTTTCAGTTTCCAATTGTGTCCCCCTGTTTCTGTATCCCATCTCTGAAGCATTCGATCCTTGTCCCACGTTGTCCAATGCCTCTAGTATTTTTTACTTTGTTATCATGTCCCCCCTTACCTCCTATCCTCTAGTGTCATCAGGTTGAGTTCCCTTAAAACCCCTCCTCATAAGACATACCCCTCAGTTTTCCCGGGGCTAATCGTGTTGCAAATTTTTGCACTTTCTCTCAATTTCTTGACGTGTTTGCTAAGGGGGGTTTTTCCATACGGGGGCCTGCATATTCCCCAGTAACCCTTACAAACACGGGGTTTACAATTTTTCGTGAATGCCCTCCTTCCCTCAGATGCCCTAAACCCCAAAATCCCCCCCATTTTTTGCCAATTTTCCCAAAATCCTCACAGTTTTTTTGATTGTGTGTGCCTCAGGGGACATGTTCGTTAAAATTTTTGCTTACCCCAAAAACCTTTTCTTTAACTGACTTTTTCGCTGTTGGTTTCCTAACCGGGTACCCGTTTCGGTCTCGTGCCCTTTCCCCCAAAATTTTCAAACCCTTTACACTTACGGGGGTTTTAAACTCCAGGAGCCTTTTGGGTCGGCCCCTTTACTTGTAGTTTGCCCCAGTTTCCCCTTGTAATCTTAACTGATCCTCTCCCCCTTGGGTACTCCCCCCTCATCATTTTTCACATCATAAAAGCGAACGTGACACTTCTAAAATCTTTTCCTTCCCCCATGCCCATTCACGTATACAAGAAAAAAAACCGGGCCCTGGGACTGAACTTTGTGGAACCCCACCCGACACATTCGCCCACCCCCGACACTTAAAAAAAGTACCAACACACGTTTTTTTCCTTCCTGTCAGGTTTTTCCCCCTTTGATCCATTGCAGAAACTTTCCCGTTTTTCCCCGGCCTGCTCCTCTGTTTTTTTGAAACCAGCCCCTCTTGTGGGGTCCCTGTGTCAAAACCCTTCTTCAATCAAAAAGGGGATCCCAATCTACCCATCCCTCTCTTCTTCCCCCTTTCTTAATTCTGTTCCCCAAATCGTAGAACTCAAGTAGATTTGTGACACGGGTTTTCCCCCATCTCTAAAGGGCCGGGTGCTGCCCTGTCATGTATGAGCCCCCAATTTTTTCAATTTTTTTTCCACTATTTTTTCTCCTGATAATTTTTTTCCATGATTTTTACATAAAATCCCAAATCAGTGAAAACGGGGCCCCTGTTTTTAATGCTGCCTGTTTTGCCCCTTTTTTAAAAAAATTGGGGAAAAACAGTACTGTCTTCCACCCCTCGGGCAACTGCCCTTTTTTTCGATAGTTTTTTTACGAAAAAGGGCTGCTAAGGCACACCCCATTCCCCTTTTGCTCCCTCTCTCATATCCATGGAGATATGTTATCGGGGCCCCCCTCCCTTTTGGGGTATGGGATTTTCGTCCTAGCATTTTCCCTTCACCCTACCTTGGTTATGTGTATTGTGCCCCAA
>NC_069424.1:32446484-32481487 GCF_026875155.1 Cherax quadricarinatus
ATCTTGTGTTGAGCTCCTGACATACCTCTCGGTCGTTTCTTGTGAATTCCCATCACCCTTCCTCAGTCTGATTACCTGGTCCTTGACTGTTGTTTTCCTCCTGATGTGGCTGTACAACAGCTTCGGGTCAGTCTTTACTTTTGATGCTATGTCATTTTCATATTGTCTCTGAGCCTCACCTTCTTATCTGTGCATATTCGTTTCTGGCTCTTTCGGCTGATCTCTTTATTTTCCTGAGTTCTCTGTCTTCTGTACCTTTTCCATTCTCTAGTACACCTAGTTTTTGCCTCCCTACACCTTTGGGTGAACCAAGGACTCGTTCTGTTCTTCCCATTATTTCTGTTTCCCTTGGGAACAAACCTCTCCTCTGCCTCCTTGCATTTTGTTGCTACATAGTCCATCATTTCTTGTACTGGTTTTCCTGTCAGTTCCCTCTCCCACTGAATGTCTTGAAGGAAGTTCCTCATGCCTGAGTAGTTCCCCTTTTGTAGTTTGTTTTTTTCCCAGCCTATTCCTGCTACTCTTCCACTTGGAGCTCAACTATGTAGTCGAAGCACAGAACCACATGATCACTAGCTCCCAGGGGCCTTTCATACATGATACCCTCGATGTCCGAACTGCTCATGGTGAATACAAGGTCCAACCTTGCTGGTTCATCCTCTCCTCTCCTCTGGTAGTGTCTCTAACATGTTGATGCATGAGGTTCTCCAGTACCACATCCATCATCTTGGCTCTCCATGTTTCGGGACCCCATGGGGCTCCAGGTTTTCCCAGTCATCTCCTTGTGATTGAAATCACCCATAACTAGTAACTTGCTCCCCCATGTGTGCTCTTCCCTGGCCACCTCGGCTAGTGTGTCGATCATTGCTCTGTTGCTCTCATCGTATTCTTCTCTTGGCCTCCTGCAGTTCTGTGGTGGGTTGTACATTACTGCAATTATCACCTTATGTCCCTCAGACTGGATTGTTCCTACTAAGTAGTCCCTTTCGCCCATGCCATCCATTCCTTCCATTTTCTCAAAACCCCACTGGTTTTTAATGAGCAGTGCAACTCCTCTCCCCCTCTCCTCCCTCTGTCTTTCCTGAGGATTTGATATCCGGATGGAAAGATTGAATCTGTTATTATTCTGGTGAGTTTTGTTTCTGTGAGTGCTATTATGTCTGGGGATGTCTCTTTGATTCTTTCGTGCCACTCCTCATACTTGTTTGTTATTCCATCTGCATTTGTATACCACACCTTCAACTTCTTTTCTAAGACTGTGGTCTGGGAAGTATATTGGGGTTGGGGAAGTGGGAGACCTGGTAAGGAACTATGGGTTGTTGCTGTCGGGGTGAAGTTTGTAATGTAGTGGGTGGGGCATTGGATGTGGCATGGGTGTTTTGATTTAGAGTGTTTGGTTGCACTGGGGTTGACCTGGTTGGAGGCTTCTATAGGAAGTTGAGAGGGAGGCTGTATTTGATCTTCTTCCTGGTCTGGGATCTCCTGTCTGTCTTCTCCATCCCCTCTCTTTCCTCCTTTCCCTTTGTACCATCTCTCTCAGTTTCTTCCTTTCTTCTTGTGTTCCGTCGCCGTCGAGATACACCTTCCTGTATGCTGTCATGTCCCTTAATCGTGCTTTCTCCTGCAGGATCCTGGTCCGAGTCGCTTCTGCCTTGAAGGTCACTCTCACTGGCCGGGTTCTTTTTTTTACAAACCCCCCTATTCTCCGAAAATTTTCCAAGCTGGGTCATATCGTCTTCTCCTATTGCTTTCATGATGCTTTCAATTGCTTTTTTTTTCCCTTGTTTTCTTGCTTCATATGTTTCCCCTTCGACTTCCTGGAGCCCATACCAAAGACTGACCTCACCCTTTCATTCTCCCACTGCATATCCCTGTGTATCCCCTCATTTAATTTGGTTTCCTCCACTGCAGCTTTCCTTTCATCAGTTCACTGCTAATGTACGGGCTCAGTGGGCCTGTCTTTTCCCTTCTCGGCTTTCCTTGGGCTCTGGTTGTTGTCTGTTAGGCCTCCCACAAAAACTTAGCTCTTTCATTGCTACAGTCTCCTCTGATAGGCATCTCCATGCATTGTGCGCCCTTCTTTCCCCTACAGTCCCCTTATTTGTGGCCTGAGTAGCCAGTCTCTGATGTCAATCCCGAAATGTTCTTTAAGTTCTTTAGGCTGTTTCAGATTTTTCAATTCCTCTTCTAAACCTGTATCCTAGCTTCTGCTGCTTGACATGCATCCTCCCACTTCCTGCTTTCCATATCTTAATTCCTCTTCTTCCATTCTCCATGCTAAGTTCTACCTATTTCTTTTCCCATTTCATGAATCCCTTTTTAAATGATCTCTGCTGCCCAAACTTTCCTTTGCATTTCCTCCCCAGTCCCTTGTTTTTTCTTGTTTGTTCGCTGGGCAACCCATTTTTGTTTTAATCCTGAATTGCCTCAAGTGGGAATCCTATGTAGTTCTGTATTTAGGTTAGTAAAGGTGTAGTCAGAGTGTGGGGGGGGGAGGAAGTAGTGGAGGAACTGTGGCGATGTGGGAGCTGGAGTTGGGGAGGGTGGGGAGGGTTTAGGTGAACGGGGGAGGCGGGTGATCGAGGGAGGGGAGGGATCAGGGGAAGTAGTGAGATGGACGGTGGTAGGGGGCGTGTATGTGTGCCTGTATATGTGTGTGTGTGTGGTTGTGTGTGTGTGTGTGTGTGTGTGTGTGTGAGTGTGTGTTGTGTGGTTTGGTGGTGTGTGTGGGGTGTTTGTGTGTGGTGTGTGTTGTGTGTTGTGTGTGTGTGTGGTGTGTGTGGTGGTGTTGTGGTGGGTGTGTGTGTGTGATGTAATTTTGTGTGTAATTGAGTGTGGAATTATGTGTGGGTTTATTATGTACTGAAAAGGTAGGTGGCTTGTGGCGTTTATGGTAAGTACAGTGGTCCTTGGCTGCCACCACCTTCTTGTGACCAACACCCAACCCCTGGGACTTACCAGCACTTTACTTACAGTGGTGTGTGTGTTGTGTGTGTGTGTGTTTGTTTGGGATGGTGTGTGTGTGTGTGTGTGTTTTGTTGGTATGTGGGTGTGTTTATGTGGGTGTGTGTATGTAGTGGGTGTGTGTGTGTGTGTGTGTAATGTGTGTGTGTGTGTGTGTTGTGTGTGTTGTGTGTGTGTGTTTGTGTATTGTGTGGTAAATATATATGTGTGTACCAACCTATTTGTCCTCACCTAATTTGGTGGTTGCAGGGGTCGAGTCAATAGCTCCTGGCCCCGCCTCTTCACTGAATTGCTTACTAGGTCCTCACTCTCCCTGCTAACATAGCTTTATCATACCTCGCCTTAAAATTTGTATGGTTCCCGCCTCCACTAACTTCACTTTCTAGCTATTCATGACTTGACTACTCTATGACTGAAGAAATACTTCCTAACATCCCTTCGATTCATCCTGCGATTTTCAACTTCCAATGTGACCTCTTGTGTCTGGTGTCCCACTCTGGAACATTCCTGTCTTGTACACCTGTCTATTCCCGGCCATATTTTTATTATGTCGTTATCAGTCCTCCCCCTGACCTCCTGCCTCCAAGTGCGTCAGCCGATTTTCCCTCAACCTTTTCTTCGTAGGAAACAATCCCCGTAGCTCTGGGAACTAGTCTTGTTGCAAACCTTTGCAACCTTTCTACTAATTTCTTGACGTGCTTGACTAGGTGTGAGATTCCAAACTGGTGCTGCAAACTCCCTGTATGGGCCCTGACGTAAATGGTAATACAGGGTCTTGAACGACTCCTTACTGGAGGTAATCGAACGCTATCCGTAGTTTGCCATTCGCCCGTATGCGCAGCAGTTATCTGATTTATGAGCGCCTCATGAGATATGGCTCGTGTTATACTCACCCCCAGATCTTTTTCCGTGAGTGAGTTTGCAGTCTTTGGCCATCTAAACTATAATTGTGTGCTGCGGTCTTCTTTGCCCCTTCACCAACTTTCATGACATTGCATTTGGCAGGGTTTAAACTCAAGGAGCCAGTTGCCTGGACCAGCTTGCAGCCTGTCCAGGTCTCTTTGTATCCCTGCCAGATCCTCATCCGATTTGATCTTCTCATTACTTCACATCATCTGCAAACAAGGACACTTCTGAGTCTTATCCCTTCCGTTATGTCGTTTCACATATACCAAAACAGCACAGGTCCTAGGACTGACCCCTGTGAGGAAACCCCCGCTTGTCACAAGTGCCCACCCTGGACACCTTCGGTCACGTACCATGAACCGTGTTGCCTCCCTGTCAGGTATCTCTGTACCCATTTGCAGTGCCTTTCCCTGTTATAGTGCCTGATCATCTAGATTTTTCAGTAACCTCTTGTGAGGAACTGTGTCGAAGGCCTTTTTGCAGTCCAAAAAATGCATCGATCCACCCCTCTCTCTCTTGTCTTACTTCTGTCACCTTGTCATAAAACTCTAGTAGGTTTGTGGACACAGGATTTTCCTTCCCTGAACCAGCTGTTGTCAATTATACACTTGGTTCTTTCCAGGTGCTCCACACCCTCTCCTCCTGATGATCTTCTCCATGACCTTGCATACTATACACGTTAGTGATACAGGTTACTGTAAGTTTAGTGCCTCAATGTCTGTCTCCCTTTTTAAAAATTGGGACTACATTTGCCATCTCCATACCTCAGGGAAGTTGCCCCCCAGTTTCAAATGATGTGTGTGGTGTGTGGGGTGTGGGTGTGTGGTGTTGTTAATTAATGTTGTCGAATTATGTGGGTTAATTATGTGTCTGAAAAGTAGGTGGCTTGTGCTTGGAGTGTAATGTAGATTCTCAGTTTTGTCACTTTGGTCCACAAACCTCTTCTGACCTGACTCCAACCCTTCCAGTGTTTGCTATGCTCGACCTGGCTTATGGGAGTTAATCGCCTTGGTGTCAATGAGTAACCATTTGCTAAAGGCCTATGATTAAAATGTGAGTGCCTATTCTGTGGAGCAGTCGTGCTATGAGAGTTAACCATTCACATTCACTTGGCGGTTTAATTGGAAATCCCTGAACCCACACCCAAACCAAACACTCATAGTGATACAGTACTTGTAGTGCAGCTGTTAGCACTGTTAGATTGTCCAGGTCGATGTGAGGCGTCCTGGCGTAGAATCCAGCTCGATGTAACGTCCCTGGCGTAGATCCCTCAATTTCTTCTCGTTAATAAATGTACCCCTATTCACCTGTATTTCTTTCCACTGGTCACAACGATTGTTTCACTATATTACCATCTTGGGTGAACACTTGGCAACACCGCCTTACACACTACCATGCGCCCAACAACGCTTTTATTTTCCAGATCACTTACAAAATTGGTGGCCTCCCCCACACTTATGGTGGCCTCAGGCAATTAAAAAAAAACACTTCTAGGATTGTTTCACTACCCTGACACAACTTAGCAACAACCCTTCAGAACACTAGTAGCCTCAAAAAACACTTAAAATTCCCGAAGCCACCAACGGCGTGACTAGCGCGCTCCGCTGTCCTGTTGTACTCACCTCTAGTTGTACTCACCTAGTTGAGGTTGCGGGGGTCGAGTCCGACTCCTGGCCCGCCTCTTCACTGATCGCTACTAGGTCACTCTCCCCGAGCCGTGAGCTTTATCATACCTCTGCTTAAAGCTATGTAGGATCCTGCCCTCCCCTACATCGGCTTCCCAAACTATCCACTTAACTGACTACTCTGTGGCTTGAAGAAATACTCCAACATCCCCTGTGATTCATCTGTGTCTTTACTTCCAACTGAGTCCCCTTGATTGCGTGGTCCCCAAACACTGGAACATCCTGTCTTTGTCCACCTTGTCAATTACCCCCTCAGTATTTTGTATGTCCTTATCATGTCCCCCTATCTCTCCTGTCCTCCAGAGAACGTCAGTTTGATTTCCCCTTAACCTCTCTCGAAGGACATTACCTCTTAGCTCTGGGACTAGTCTTGTTGCAAAACATTTGCAACTTTCTCTAGTTTCTTTACGTGCTTTGGCTAGGTGTTGGGTTCCAAACTGGTGCCGCATACTCCAATATGGGCCAACGTAAACGGTGTACAGGGTCCTGAACGATTCCTTAATAAGATGTCGGATGGCTGTTCTGAGTTTTTGGCTAGGCGCCCATATGCTGCAGCAGTTTATTTGGTTGGATGTGCGCTTCAGGAGATTGCCTGTGTATACCTGGTGGTGGTGTGGTGTGTGTGTGTGTGTGGAGTGTTGTGTGTGTCTGTGTCTGTTGTCTGTGTCCTGTGTCCCCTGTGTCTGGTCTGTCCCTGTCTGTCTCTTACTCACCTAGTTTGGTGGTTGCAGGGGTTGATTCATACTATTGCCCCTCCTTCTTCACTGCTGCTACTACAAGGTCACTCTCCCTGCTCCTTGGAGGCTTTATCATACCTCTTCTTAAAGCTATGTGAATCCAGCCTCACTACATCATTTCCAGACTATTCCACTTCCAGACAACTCTGTGACTGAAGAAATACTCCAACATCCGCTAATGATTCACCTAAGCTTCAACGTCCAACTGTGTCCCCTTCTTCGCTGTGTCCCCATCTCTGGAACATCCTGTCTCTGAACCAACCTTGTCATTCCCTCTCTTTACATGTTATCATAATCCCCCTATCTCTCCTGTCCTCCAGTGTTCGTCAGGTCGATTTCCCTTAACCTCTCCTCGTAGGACATGTTCCACTTAGCTCTGGACTATCCTTGTTGCAAACCTTTGGCCACTTTTTCTAATTTCCTTAATAATATGGTATGATTAATAAATTTTCATTAAATTTCCAGTTGCCAATTACTAACTTTCCTGAGTTGCTAAATTTAATGAGTAGTAACTCAAGATATATCGTGATTCATAGTTTTGTATTTAGGGGTGACCTTTTTTTGAATACTGAAGGAATTAAATGGACTTTTTTCGTTTTTTTAAACAAAAGTTTCATCGATTTATGACACAGGAAAGATTTATTGGAAAAAAGTAAAAAAGTTATACCGTAGACTGTGTATACTGTATACTGACAAACTTGTATCATTGTCACAGTGTGGAAGACCTTCCAGCGAAGACAATTTAAGACCTAATGAATTAAATTTTGGAAGGAGAATGTGGATAACTTAGTGGAGAGGATTATGAGATCAAAATGTACTGGATGATGCCAAGGAACTGGTCGTATAACATATAGAGAGTAAGTATTTTTGTGCTTAAATATGTACAGAAACTGGGACCAAATATAAATAATAAATGTGCCTTAAATTTGAGGCAATTAGCAGTGCTCTCACAAGTGTTTGATACCCAGACACAGAGAGACAATTTTATATCTTACGGGTGAGTTTGTATTTTGTAAATGAAAAATATAATTGGGTGTACTCACCTAATTGTATTCCAGCATTGTGTTGCCAGGGGCAGAGATCAGCTCTTGGATCCGCCGTTCACGTAGATCGCTTACTAGGTCCTCTCTCTCTCTCTCACTCTCCTCTGCTGCCTTGACTTTGGCATACCTCGTCTTAAAGCTATGTAATGGTTCCTGCCCTCCAATTATACACTTGCTAGACTGTACCAAACCCTGAACACCTCTAACTCTAACACTTTTCTCTAATTTCTTGACGGTGCTTTGACCAGGTGTGGGTTCAAACTGTGCTGCATCCTCCAGTAATGGCCTGTTGTACACATATACAGTGTCTTGAAACGATTCCTTACTAAGTATCGGAACGCCTATTCTCAGGTTTTGCCAGGCGCCCATGTGGGCTGCAGCAGTTATATGTTGATGTTGTGCTTCCGGAGACATGCTCGGTGTTAATGGTCACCCCAAGATCTTTCTCCTTGAGTGAGGGTTTGCAAGCCTTTGTCCACCTAGCCTATAATCCTGTGGTCTTCTTTGCCCTTCCCCGATCATTCATGACTTTGTATATGGTGGGGTTTGAAGTCGAGAAGGCCCATTGCTGACCACGTGTTCAGCCTGTCCAGGTCTCTTTGTAGTCCTGCCTCTTCCTCATCTGTTGTGTGTGTGAGTGTGGTATTTGGTGTGTGTTGTGTGGTGTGTGTGTGTGTTGTGCAGTGCCGTTTGTGTGGTGTGTGTGTGTTGTGTGTGGTGTGTGGGTGTGTGTGTGTGTTGTGTAATGGTGTGTGTGTGTGTGTGTGTGTTGTGTGTGTGTGTGGTGTTGTGAGTGTTTGGTGTGAGTGTGTGTGTGTGTGTGTGTGTGTGGTGAGTGTGAGTGGTGTGTGTGGTGTGTGTTTCGTGTGTGTGTGTGTGTTGTGTGTGTGTGTGGAGTGGTAAATTTGTGAGTATGTGTGTGTGTGTGTGTGTGTGTGTGTGGAGTGTGTGTGTTGTGGAGGTGTGGGTGTGTGTGGTGTTGTGTGTTGTGTGAGTGTTTGTGTGGTGAGTGTGTGTGTGTGTGTGAGTGTTTGTGTGTGTGTGTGTGGTCTTAGATTTTACACTAGTATTTTGTGAGACCTATACCTGGAGTGTACCTGGAGAGGGTGTCGGGGGTCAACGCCCCCGCGGCTCGGTCTAAGACGTAGTTTTATATTCCATATTATTTTGTTGCTCTGAGAGTCAGAGATGTGTGAGGGACCGGCAAGGTGAAGACATCCCTGGAAATACACCTGATATAAAATGTGATGAGTTGACAAATATAAGAGGTGACTGTGGAGGTGACATGTTCCTCAGAAGTGACCCAAGAAATGATCTCTCTGAAAGTGAATTTAAGATGAAATGAATATTCTTATAATGCATATAAAACATTTGTAAAATATACAGCCCTTCATGTGAAAAAAATACAGAGATTACTAGATAATCACGTTGATGAAGTAATAGAACTGAGATGGCCAAGAACAACAGAGAAGAACAGAATGTGTTCCTCCACCTATCTCTTTCCTCCTCCTCCTCCTTCCTCTTCTTTCTCCTTCTTCCACCTCCTCTCTCCACCGGGGGTCTTCGTCCCAACCACACTAATGGGCTACTATAACTACCACCCCCCCCCCCCAGAAATCACTTATCCCGAGGGGGTGAACCTGCTGTCGGACGACCTTAATTAACTTTAATAATCTCGGATTAATATAAATATGTCTCCTGCTGAGAGTTTATATGATGTTTATTGTCAGTGAAGGTGACGAATCAATTATTGTCAGTGAAGGTGATGGATCAATTATTGTCAGTGAAGGTGACGGATCAATTATTGTCAGTGAAGGTGATGGATCAATTATTGTCAGTGAAGGTGATGGATCAATTATTGTCAGAGAAGGTGATGGATCAATTATTGTCAGTGAAGGTGACCGAATCCAATTAATGTACAGTGAAGGTGATGGATTCAATTATTGTCAGTTAAGGTGATGAATCAATTTATTTGTCAGTGGAAGGTGATGATCAATTATTGTCAAGTGACGGTGACGAACAATTATTGTCAGTGAAGGTGATGGATCAATTATTGTCAGTGAAGGTGATGGATCAATTATTGTCAGTGAAGGTGACGGATCAATTATTGTCAGTGAAGGTGATGGATCAATTATTGTCAGTGAAGGTGATGGATCAATTATTGTCAGTGAAGGTGATGGATCAATTATTGTCAGTGAAGGTGATGGATCAATTATTGTCAGTGAAGGTGATGGATCAATTATTGTCAGTGAAGGTGATGGATCAATTATTGTCAGTGAAGGTGATGGATCAATTATTGTCAGTGAAGGTAGGATCAATTATTTGTCCATGAAGGTGATGGATCAATAATTGTCAGTGAAGTGATGGATCAATTATTGTCAGTGAAGGTGACGGATCAATTATTATAAGTGAAGGTGATGCATCAATTATTGTCAGTGAAGGTGATGTATCAATTATTGTCAGTGAAGGTGATGGATCAATTATTGTCAGTGAAGGTGATGGATCAATTATTGTCAGTGAAGGTGATGGATCAATTATTGTCAGTGAAGGTGATGGATCAATTATTGTCAGTGAAGGTGATGTATCAACTATTATCAGTGAAGGTGATGGATCAATTATTGTCAGAGGAGGTGATGGATCAATTATCAGTGAAGGTGATGGATCAATTATTGTCAGCGAAGGTGATGGATCAATTATTGTCAAAGGTGATAGATCAATTATTGTCAGTGAAGGTGATGGATCAATTATTGTAAGTGAAGGTGATGGATCAATTATTGTCAGTAAAGGTGATGGATCAATTATTTCCAGGTAAGGTGATGGATCAATTATTGTCAGTAAAGGTTATGGATCAATTATTGTCAGTTAAGGTGATGGATCAATTATTGTCAGTTAAGGTGATGGATCAATTATTGTCAGTGAAGGTGATGGATCATTTATTGTCAGTGAAGGTGATGGATCAATTAATTGTCAGTAAATGGTATGATCAATTATTGTCAGCAAAGTGAGGATCCAATTATTGTCAGTAAAGTGATGGATCAATTTATTGTCAGTGGAATGTGATGATTCATTTATTGTTCAGTGAAGGTGATGGATCAATTATTGTCGAAAGGTGATGGATTCAATTAATGTCATTAAGGAGATGGATCAATTATTGTCATTAAGGTGATGGATCAATTAATTGTCAGTGAAGTGATGGATCATTATTGTCAGTGGAAGGTGAAGGATCAATATTTCATAAAGGAGATGGATCAATTAATTGTCAGCAAAGGTGGGATGGAATCAATTATTGTCAGTAAAGGTGATGGATCAATTATTGTCAGCAAAGGTGATGGATCAATTATTGTCAGTGAAGGTGATGGATCAATTATTGTCAGTGAAGGTGATGGATCAATTATTGTCAGTGAAGGTGATGGATCAATTATTGTCAGTAAAGGTGATGGATCAATTATTGTCAGTAAAGGTGATGGATCAATTATTTCAGCAAAAGGTGATGATCCATTATTGTCCCATTAAGGTGATGGAATCATTATTGTGTCAGTTAAGGTGAGGATCAATTAATGTCCAGTGAAGGTGATGGATCATTTATTGTCAGTGAAGGTGATGGATCAATTATTGTCAGTAAAGGTGATGGATCAATTATTGTCAGCAAAGGTGATGGATCAATTATTGTCAGCAAAGGTGATGGATCAATTATTGTCAGCTAAGGTGATGGATCAATTATTGTCAGTGAAGGTGATGGATCAATTATTGTCAGTGAAGGTGATGGATCATTTATTGTCAGTGAAGGTGATGGATCAATTATTGTCAGTGAAGGTGATGGATCAATTATTGGTCATGACAGAAGGTGAAGGATCAATTATTGTCAGTAAAGGTGATGGATCAATTATTGTCAGTAAAGGTGATGGATCAATTATTGTCAGCAAAGGTGATGGATCAATTATTGTCAGTGAAGGTGATGGATCAATTATTGTCAGTGAAGGTGATGGATCAATTATTGTCAGTGAAGGTGATGGATCAATTATTGTCAGTGAAGGTGATGGATCAATTATTGTCAGTGAAAGGTATGGGATCATTTATTGACCAAGTGCAGATGGAATTCAATTATTGTCAGTGAAGGGTGATGGATCATTATTGTTCAGTGAAGGTATGGATCAATTATTGTCAGTGAAGGTGATGGATCAATTATTGTCAGTGAAGGTGATGGATCAATTATTGTCAGTGAAGGTGATGGATCAATATTGTCAGTGAGGTGATGGATCCCAATTATTGTCATGAAGGTGAGATCAATTATTGTCAGTGAAGGAGATTGGAATCAATTATTGTCAGTGAAGTGATGGATCAATTATTGGTCAGTGAACTGATGGATCAAATTATTGTCATTAAAGGTGATGGGATCAATTATTGTCAGTAAAGTGATGGATCAATTATGTCAGCAAAGTGATGATCAATTTTGTCCAGTGAAGGTATGATAATTATTGGTCCAGTGAAGGTGATTGGGATCAATTTATTGTCAGTAGAAGGTGATGTTCAATTATTTATCAGTGAAGTGTGATGGACAATTATTGTCAGTGAAGGTGGATGGATCATTTTTTTTATTTGTCAGTGGAAGGTGATGGATCAATTATTGTCAGTGAAGGTGATGGATCAATTATTGTCAGTGAAGGTGATGGATCAATTATTGTCAGTGAAGGTGATGGATCAATTATTGTCAGTGAAGGTGATGGATCAATTATTGTCAGTGAAGGGGTGATGATCAAATTATTGTCATTGAAGGTTGATGGACCAATTTATTGTCATTGAAGTGATGGATCAATTATTGTCAGTGAAGTGATGGATCAATTATTGTCAGTGAAGGTGATGGATCAATTATTGTCAGTGGAAGGTTGATGGATCAATTATTGTCAGTGAAGGTGAAGGATCAATTATTGTCCCGTTGAAGTATGGATCAATTATTGTCAGTTGAAGTGATGGATTCCAATTATTGTCAGTGAAGGTGATGATCAATTATTGTTCAGTGGAAGGTGATGGATCAAATAATTTCATTGAAGGTTTATGATCAATTATTGTCAGCAAAGGTGATGGATCAATTATTGTCAGCAAAGGTGATGGATCAATTATTGTCAGCAAAGGTGATGGATCAATTATTGTCAGCAAAGGTGATGGATCAATTATTGTCAGCAAAGGTGATGGATCAATTATTGTCAGCAAAGGTGATGGATCAATTATTGTCAGCAAAGGTGATGGATCAATTATTGTCAGCAAAGGTGATTAATCAATTATTGTCAGCAAAGGTGATGGATCAATTATTGTCAGCAAAGGTGATGGATCAATTATTGTCAGCAAAGGTGATGGATCAATTATTGTCAGCAAAGGTGATGGATCAATTATTGTCAGCAAAGGTGATGGATCAATTATTGTCAGCAAAGGTGATGGATCAATTATTGTCAGCAAAGGTGATGGATCAATTATTGTCAGCAAAGGTGATGGATCAATTATTGTCAGCAAAGGTGATGGATCAATTATTGTCAGCAAAGGTGATGGATCAATTATTGTCAGCAAAGGTGATGGATCAATTATTGTCAGCAAAGGTGATGGATCAATTATTGTCAGCCAACGGGTGGATCAATTTTGTCAGTAAAGTGATGGATCAATTATTGTCAGCAAAGGTGCTGGATCAATTTGTCAGCAAGGTGATGGATCAATTATTGTCAGCAAAGGTGATGGATCAATTATTGTCAGCAAAGGTGATGGATCAATTATTGTCAGCAAAGGTGATGGATCAATTATTGTCAGAAAAGGGGTGAGGATAAATTATTGCAGTAAAGGGTGGTCAATTATTGTCAGTAAAGATGATGGATCAATTTTGCAGTTAAAAGGTGATGGATCAGTTTTGTCGCAAAGGTGAGGTTCTTTTATGTCACAAAGGTGGGGGTCAATTTATTGTCGAAAAGGTGGGATCAATTATTGTCAGCAAAGGTGATGGATCAATTTTTGCAGAAAGGTGTTGGGTCAATTTTGTCACCCCAAAGGTGATGGATCAATTATTGTCAAAAAAAGTGTGGTCAATTATTGCAGTAAAGGTGATGGTCTTTTGTAGAAAGGTGATGGTACTTTTGTAGCAAGGTAAAGGACAATTTTGTCGTAAAGGTGATGGATCAATTATTGTCAGTAAAGGTGATGGATCAATTATTGTCAGTAAAGGTGATGGATCAATTATTGTCAGCAAAGGTGATGGATCAATTTTGTCGCAAAGGTGATGTCAATTATTGTCAGCAAAGGTGAGGATAAATTATTGTCAGTGAAGGTGATGGATCAATTTATTGTAGTGGGGTGCGGTTTAAATTATTGCCCAGTGGGGTGATGGATAAATTTTGTCAGTGGAGGTGTGGTTAAATTTTTGTCAGTGAAGGTGAGGATCTTTTTTTGTCAGTGAAGGTGAGGGATAATTATTGTAGTGAAGGGATGGATAAATTATTTTCGTGAAGGTGATGATCAGTTATTGTCAGGGAGGTGAGGGATCAATTATTGTCGTAAAGGTGATGGTCAATTTATAAGTAAAGGGATGGATCTTATTGACAGTAAAGGTGAGGGGTCAAATTATTGTCAGTGAAGGTGATGGAAAAATTTGTCAGTGATGATGGATCAATTTTTGTCGTAAATTTGATGTATCAATTATGTCAGTGAAGGGATGGACAATTATTGTCAGTGAAGGTGAGGATCAATTTTGTCAGGGAGGTGAGGATCAATTGTCAGTGAGGGGGGATCAAAATTGTCAGTGAACGTGAGGGAACAATTATTGTCAGTGAATTGTGGTTAATTTTGTCAGTGAAGGTGAGATAATATTTCAGTGAAGGTGATGGATCAATTATTGTCATGGAGGTGATGGATCAATTGTCAGTGAAGGTGATGGATCAATTATTGTCAGCGAATGTGATGGATCAATTATTGTCAAAGGTGATAGATCAATTATTGCAGTAAAGGGTGAGGATCAATTATTGTCAGTGAAGGGTGATGGATCAATTATTGTCCGTAAAGGTGATGGATCAATTATTGTCAGCAAAGGTGATGGATCAATTATTGTCGTGAAGGTGATGGATCATTTTTTTGTCAGTTAAGGTGTGGATAAATTTTGTCATTTAAGGTGTGGATAAATTTTTGTCGTGAGGTGAGGATCATTATTGTCATTTAAAAGGTAAGGGATCAATTATTGCAGTAAAGGTGAGGGATAAATTTTTTGTCGTAAAGGTTATGGATAAATTTATGTCAGTTAAGGTGATGGATAATTTTTGTCGTTAAGGTGATGGCATTATTGCATTAAAGGTGAGGATCAATTATTGTCAGTAAAGGGTGGATTAATTATTGTCAGAAAAGGTGATGGATCAATTATTGTAGAAAAGGTGATGGTAATTTTTGTAGTAAAGGTGTGGATAATTTTTTGTCATTTAAAGGTGATGGTCAATTATTGCAGTTAAGGTGTGGATCAATTTTGTCGTAAAGGTGTGGATCAATTATTGTCAGCAAAGGTGATGGATCTTTTATTGTCAGAAAGGTGGGGGGTTTTCAATTTTTGCAGCAAAGGTGATGGATAATTATTGTGTAAGGTGATGGATCAATTATTGTCGAAAAGGGTGTGGATCAATTATTGCAGCAAAGGTGATGGCCCAAATTATTGTCCCCCAAAGTGATGGATCAATTATTGTCAGAAAGGGGGTGATGGATAAATTTTTGTCAGCAAAGGGGATGGTAAATTTTTGTCAGCAAAGGTGAGGATAATTTTTGTAGCAAAGGTGATGGTCAATATTGTCAACAAAAGGTGAGGATCAATTTTGTCAGAAAGGGTGATGGATATTTATTGTCGCAAAGGTGATGGATCAATTATTGTCAGCAAAGGTGGGGATAATTTTTTTCCGAAAAAGGGATGGATAATTTTATTGTCAGCAAAGGGATGGATAAATTATTGTCAGTAAAGGTGATGGATCAATATTGTCAGGAAAGGGTGGATCAATTATTTCAGCAAAGGTTTTTGGTAAATTATGTCAGCAAAGGTGTGGGAAAATTATTGTCAGCAAAGGGGGTCAATTATTGCAGAAAAAGGTTGAGGATCAATTATTGTCGAAAGGTGATGGATCAATTTTGTCACCCCGGTGAGGGAAAAATTTATTGTCAGAAAAGGTGATGGATCAATTATTGTCAGCAAAGGTGATGGATCAATTATTGTCAGCAAAGGTGATGGATCAATTATTGTCAGCAAAGGTGATGGATCTTTATTGTCAGCAAAGGGTGATGGATCAATTATTTCAGAAAAAGGTGAGGATCAATTATTTTAAAGCAAAAGGTGATGGTAAATTTTTTGTCAGCAAAGGTGTGGATCAATTATTGTCAGCAAAGGTGAGGGATAAATATTGTCAGCAAAGGTGAAGGATCAATTATTGTCAGCAAAGGTGGGGGATCATTATTGTCTAAAGGTGATGGATAAATTTTGTCACCCCAAAGGGGATGGATCAATTATTGTCAGCAAAGGTGTGGATCAATTTTTGCAGCAAAGGTGATGGTCAATTTTTGTCGCAAAGGTGAAGGATCAATTATTGTCAGCAAAGGTGTGGATAATTTTATTGAGCAAAGGTGTGGATAAATTTTTGTCAGAAAGGGGTGATGGATAATTATTGTCAGAAAAGGGTGTGGTCAATTATTGTCAGCAAAGGTGTGGTCAATTATTGTCGAAAGGTGTGGATAAATTTATTGTCAGCAAGGTTTATGGATAAATTTTGTCAGCAAAGGTGATGGATCAATTTGTGAAGGGTTTGTGGGATCTTTATTGTCGTAGGTGAGGATAAATTTTATTTCGAAAAAGGGGATGGATCATTTTTTGTTGAAAGGTGTGGATCAATTTTTGTCGCAAAGGTGAGGATCAATTATTTCAGCAAAGGTGTGGTTAATTATTGTCAGAAAAGGTTTTGAGGATCAATTATTGTCAGCAAAAGGTATGGATAATTTTGTCAGCAAAGGTGTGGATCAATTATTGTCAGCAAAGGTGATGGATAAATTATTGTCAGCAAAGGTGATGGATAATTATTGAGAAAAAGGGTTTGTGGACAATTATTGTCGCAAGGTGAGGATCAATTATTTCGAAAGGTGATGGATCAATTATTGTCGAAAAGGTGATGGTAATTTTTGTCAGCAAAGGGTGATGGATAAATTTATTGTCAGCAAAGGTGATGGATAAATTTTTGTCAGCAAGGTGTGGATCAATTATTGTCGCAAAGGTGATGGATCAATTATTGTCGAAAAGGTGATGGTAAATTTTATTGTCAGAAAAGGGTGTGGATAAATTATTGTCAGAAAAGGTGAGGAAAATTTTGTCAGCAAAGGTGTTTTTCAATTATTTCAGCAAAGGTGATGGATCAATTTTTGTATAAAGGTGATTAATCAATTTTGTAGCAAAGGTGATGGATAAATTTATTGTCACCCCAAAGGTGATGGATAATTTTTGTCAGTAAAGGTGATGGATCAATTATTGTCAGCAAAGGTGATGGTCAATATTGTCACAAAGGTGATGGATCAATTTTTGTGAAAAGGTGATGGTCAATTATTGTCGCAAAGGTGATGGATCAATTATTGCAGCAAAGTGATGGATAAATTATTGTCGCAAAAGGTGAGGATAATTTTGTCAGTAAGTGATGGATCATTATTGCAGCAAAGGTGATTAACAATTATTGTCAGAAAGGTGGGGTCAATTATTTCAGCAAAGGTGATTAACAATTTTGTCAGCAAGGGATGGTCAATTTTGTCAGCAAAGGTGATGGATCAATTATTGTCAGAAAAGGGTGATGGATCAATTATTGTCAGAAAAAGGTGTGGATCAATTATTGCAGCAAAGGTGATGGTAAATTTTTGTCAGCAAAGGTGATGGATCTTTTATTGTAGAAAAAGGTGATGGATAAATTTTTGTCAGCAAAAGGTGATGGATAAATTATTGTCAGCAAAGGTGATGGATAATTTTGTCAGTAAAGGTGATGGATCAATTATTGTCGCAAGGTGAAAATCAATTATTGTCAGCAAAGGTGAGGGATCAATTTTGTCAGCAAAGGTGTTAATCAATTTTGTCAGAAAGGTGAGGATCAAATTATTGTCGCAAAGGTGTTAAAAATTTTGTCAGCAAAGGTGTGGATCATTATTGTCAGCAACGGTAAAGGATAAATTAGTCAGTAAAGGGGGATGGATCAATTATTGTCAGCAAAGGTGTTGGGTCAATTATTGTCAGCAAAGGGAGGATCAATTTTGTCACCCAAAGGGAGGACAATTATTGTCAGTAAAGGTGATGGATCAATTATTGTCAGCAAAGGTGATGGATCAATTATTGTCAGCAAAGGTGATGGATCAATTATTGTCAGCAAAGGTGATGGATAAATTTTGTCCCCCAAAGGGTTTAATAATTTTGCAGCAAGGTGATGGATAAATTATTGTAGCAAGGTGATTAATCTTTATTGTCAGAAAGGGTGGATAGTTTTTCAGAAAAAGGGATTGGTAAAATTTTGTCAGAAAAGGTGATGGATAAATTATTGTACCCAAAGGTGTGGACTTATTGTCAGCAAAGGGTGTTGGATAATTATTGTCAGAAAAGGTGGGGATCAATTTTGTCAGCAAAGGTGATGGTAAATTTATTGTGAAATTTTGTGGATCAATTATTGTCGCAAAGGGATGGATAAAATTTTTGTCAGTAAAGGTGATGGAAAATTTATTGTCAGCAAAGGTGTTTAATGATTTTTGTCGCAAAGGGATGGTCAATTTTGTCCAAAGGTATTAATCAATTTTGCAGCAAAGGTGGGGGATCGATTTGCGAAAAGGTGATGGATCAATTTTGCGTAAGGTGAGGATAAATTATTGTCAGCAAAGGTGAGGATATTTTTGTCAGCAAAGGTGATGGATAAATTATTGTAGCAAAGGTGATGGCAATTATTGTAGCAAATTTTGAGGATCAATTTTTTGCAGTTAAGGTGAGGGATCAATTTTGTCAGAAAGGTGATGGATCAATTATTGTGCAAAGGTGATGGATAAAATTATTGTCGAAAGGTGAGGGTCTTATTGTCGAAAAGGTGAGGATAATTTTTTGTCGCAAAGGTTTTATGGTAAATTTATTGTCAGCAAAAGGTGATGGATAAATTATTGTCGTAAAGGTGAGGGTCAATTTTGTCAGCAAAGGTGTTTAAATAATTATGTCGCAAGGGATGGATCAATTATTGTCAGCAAGGGATTAAAATCAATTATTGTCAGCAAAGGTGATGGTCAATTATTGTCGAAAAGGGTGAGGACAATTTTGTCAGTAAGGTGAGGGATAAAATTATTGTCAGCAAAGGGTGATGGATAAATTTGATCACTAAGAACCTCCAAAGAAAACCTTTTCATAAATGTAAAAAAAATATAGATGTTATTTGCAGTTATTGTTTTAAAGGTGTTGTTTTAAAGGTGATTGTTTTCAAGGGTTGTTTTAAAGATGATTGTTTTCAAGGTGTTGTTTTCAAGATGTTGTTTTAAAGTGATTGTTTTCAAGGTGATTGTTTTCAAGATGATTGTTTTCAAGTGATTGTTTTAAAAAGATGATTGTTTTCAAGGTGTTTTTTTTAAAAGATGATTGTTTTCAAGATGATTTTTTTAAAGGGGGGTGACTGTTTTCAGTGATTGTTTTCAAGATGTTTTGTTTTCAAGGGATGTTTTCAAGAGTTTTTTTAAAGATGTTGTTTTCAGGTGATGTTTTAAGATGATTGTTTTAAGAATTGTTTTAAAGGTGACTGTTTTCAAAGATGTTTTTTCAAGATGATTGTTTTAAAGGTGATTGTTTTCAAGAGTTTGTTTTAAAGAGATTTTTTTCAAGTGATTTTTTTTAAAGATGATTGTTTTCAAGGTGATTGTTTTCAAGGTGATGTTTTAAAGATGATTGTTTTAAGTGATTGTTTTCAAGGTGTGTTTTCAAGATGTTGTTTTAAAGATGTTTTTTTTCAAGGGGATGTTTTCAAGATGATTTTTTTAAGGATTTTTTTTCAAGGTGACGGGTTTCAAGATGATTGTTTTAAAGTGATTGTTTTAAGGGGGAGTTTTCAATGATTGTTTTAAAGATGATTGTTTTCAAGAGATTGTTTTCAAGGTGACTGTTTTCTGATTGTTTTCAAGGATTGTTTTCAAGGTGATTTTTTTAGATGATTGTTTTCAAGAGATTGTTTTCAAGGTGATGTTTTAAGATGTTTTTTTTAAGATGATTGTTTTCAAGGTGCTGTTTTCAGAGATTGTTTTCAGGGGGATTGTTTTAAAGGGGTGATGTTTTAAGATGATTTTTTCAAGAGATTTTTTCAAGATGATTTTTTTAAGGGCTTTTTTTCAAGTGTTGTTTTCAAGTTTGATTGTTTTCAAGGTGCTGTTTTCAGATATTGTTTTAAAGATGATTTTTTTCAAGGTGCTGTTTTCAAGATGTTTGTTTTCAAGAGATTGTTTTCAAGATTTTTGTTTTCAAGGTGCTTTTTTAAAGATGATTTTTTTCAAGTGTTTGTTTAAGATGATTTTTTTTAAAGGTGTGTTTTCAAGATGATTGTTTTCAAGATGTTTTTTTTCAAGATGATTGTTTCAAGGGGATGTTTTCAAGGATTGTTTTCAAGATGTTGTTTCAAGGTGCTGTTTTCAAGATGATTGTTTTCAAGTGATTTTTTTAAAGATGATTTTTTTTCAAGGTGATTTTTTTCCCAGTGATGTTTTCAAATGATTGTTTTAAAGATGTTTGTTTTCAGATGATTGTTTTCAAGGTGACTGTTTTCAAGATTGTTTTCAAGATGTTTGTTTTAAGGTGCTGTTTTCAAGATGTTTGTTTTCAAGATGATTGTTTTCAAGATGTTTGTTTTAAAGGGTGATTGTTTTCAGGTGACTGTTTTAAAGTGTTTTGTTTTCAAGATGATTGTTTTCAAGATGATTGTTTTCAAGATGATTGTTTTCAAGGTGATTGTTTTCAAGGTGATTGTTTTCAAGGTGATTGTTTTCAAGATGATTGTTTTCATGGTGATTGTTTTCAAGATGATTATTTTCAAGATGATTGTTTTCAAGGTGATTGTTTTCAAGATGATTGTTTTCAAGTTGATTGTTTTCAAGATAATTGTTTTCAAGATGATTGTTTTCAAGGTGATTATTTTCAAGATGATTGTTTTCAAGGTGATTATTTTCAAGATGATTGTTTTCAAGGTGACTGCTTTCAAGATGATTATTTTCAAGATGATTGTTTTCAAGATGATTGTTTTCAAATTGACTGTTTTCAAGACGATTGTTTTCATGGTGATTGTTTTCAAGATGATTGTTTTCCAGATGATTGTTTTCAAAATGATTGTTTTCAAGATGATTGTTTTCAAGGTGATTATTTTCAAGATGATTGTTTTCAAGGTGACTGCTTTCAAGATGATTATTTTCAAGATGATTGTTTTCAAGGTGATTATTTTCAAGATGATTGTTTTCAAGGTGACTGCTTTCAAGATGATTATTTTCAAGATGATTGTTTTCAAGGTGACTGTTTTCAAGATGATTGTCTTCATGGTTAATGTTTTCAAGATGATTGTTTTCAAGATGATTATTTTCAAGATGATTATTTTCAAGGTGATTGTTTTCAAGGTGATTGTTTTCTAGGTGATTGTTTTCTAGATGATTGTTTTCAAGATGATTGTTTTCAAGATGATTGTTTTCAAGATGATTGTTTTCAAGTTGATTGTTTTCAAGGTGATTGTTTTCAAGATGATTGTTTTCAAGATGATTGTTTTCAAGGAGATTGTTTTCAAGATGATTGTTTTCAAGATGATTGTTTTCAAGATCATTGTTTTCAAGATGATTGTTTTCAAAATGATTGTTTTCAAGATGATTGTTTTCAAGGTGACTGTTTTCAAGATGATTATTTTCATGATTGTTTTCAAGGTGATTGTTTTCAAAATGATTGTTTTCATTGTGATTGTTTTCAAGATGAGTATTTTCAAGATGATTGTTTTCAAGGTGAGTGTTTTCAAGATGATTGTTCTCAAGGGGATTGTTTTCAAGATGATTTTCATTGTGATTGTTTTCAAGATTGTTTTCAAGATGATTATTTTCAAGATGATTGTTTTCAAGATTATTGTTTTCAAGGTGATTGTTTAAAAAATGATTGATTATAAGAATCTCGTTTTCAAGATGATTGATTTTAAGAATCTCGTTTTCAAGATGATTGTTTTCAAGGTGACTCTTTTCAAGATCATTATTTTCATGATTGTTTTCAAGGTGATTGTTTTCAAGATGATTGTTTTCATGGTGATTGTTTTCAAGATGATAATTTTCAAGATGATTGTTTTCAAGGTGATTGTTTTCAAGATGATTGTTTTCATGGTGATTGTTTTCAAGATGATAATTTTCAAGATGATTGTTTTCAAGGTGATTGTTTTCAAGGTGATTATTTTCAAGATGATTGTTTTAAAGATGATTGTTTTCAAGATGATTGTTTTCAAGATGATTATTTTCAAGATTATTGTTTTCAAGGTGACTGTTTAAAAAATGATTGATTTTAAGAATCTCGTTTTCAAGATGATTGTTTTCAAGGTGACTCTTTTCAAGATGATTTTCAAAATGACTCTTTTCAAGATGATTGTTTTAAAAATGATTGTTTTCAAGATGATTGTTCTCAAGATGGTTGTTCTCAAGATGGTTGTTGTCAAGATGGTTGTTTTCAAGGTGACTGTTTTCAAGGTGACTGTTTTCAAGGTGACTGTTTTCAAGGTGACTGTTTTCAAGGTGACTGTTTTCAAGGTGACTGTTCTCAAGGTGACTGTTCTCAAGGTGACTGTTCTCAAGGTGACTGTTCTCAAGGTGACTGTTCTCAAGGTGACTGTTCTCAAGGTGACTGTTCTCAAGGTGACTGTTCTCAAGGTGACTGTTCTCAAGGTGACTGTTCTCAAGGTGACTGTTCTCAAGGTGACTGTTCTCAAGGTGACTGTTCTCAAGGTGACTGTTCTCAAGGTGACTGTTCTCAAGGTGACTGTTCTCAAGGTGACTGTTCTCAAGGTGACTGTTTTCAAGGTGACTGTTCTCAAGGTGACTGTTTTCAAGGTGACTGTTTTCAAGGTGACTGTTTTCAAGGTGACTGTTTTCAAGGTGACTGTTTTCAAGGTGATTGTTTTCAAGGTGATTGTTTTCAAGGTGATTGTTTTCAAGGTGATTATTTTCAAGATGATTGTTTTCAAGGTGATTGTTTTCAAGGTGATTGTTTTCAAGGTGATTGTTTTCAAGATGATTATTTTCAAAATGATTGTTTTCAAGGTGATTGTTTCCAAGATGATTGTTTTCAAGATAATTGTTTGCAAGGTGATTGTTTTCAAGATTATTTTCAAGCTGATTGTTTTCAAGATGATTGTATTAAAGATGTTTATTTTCAAGATGATTGTTTTCAATATGATTGTTTTCAAGATGACTGTTTTCAAATGACTGTTTTCAAAATTATTGTTTTTAAGATTATTTCCAAGATGATTGTTTTCAAAGTTATTGTTTTCAAAATAATTTTCAAAATTATTGTTTTCAAGATGATTGTTTTCAAGATGGTGTCAGGATTATTTTCAAGATGATTGTTTTCAAGATGGTTTCAGGATTATTTTCAAGATGATTGTTTTCAAAGTTATTGTTTTCAAAATAATTTTCAAAATTATTGTTTTCAAAATGATTGTTTTCAAGATGGTTTCAGGATTATTTTCAAGATGATTGTTTTCAAGATGATTGTTTTTTAAATGACTGTTTTCAAAATGATTGTTTAAGATTATTTCCAAGATGATTGTTTTCAAAGTTATTGTTTTCAAAATAATTTTCAAAATTATTGTTTTCAAGATGATTGTTTTCAAGATGGTGTCAGGATTATTTTCAAGATGATTGTTTTCAAGATGGTTTCAGGATTATTTTCAAGATGATTGTTTTCAAAAAGATTGTTCTCAAGATGATTGTTTCAGAGATTATTTTCAAGATGATTGTTTTCAAGATTAATTGTTTTCAAAATGATTGTTTTCAAATTATGTTTGTAAAGTATTGTGAAGCTACTCAAACACACATAAATATACCTTTTTAATAATGACACTAAAGTTATGATTGATACTGTGTACATGAATGATTGTGTGAACTATGTATATGTATGATTGTGTGAACTATGTATAAAAACGTATTTTTGAATCTGTGAATAAGAATAATTTTTGAGCAACTTTATATTTCAACCAAAAGTGACATAAACGCCTTTACATTAATGTTTTTCATAATCTATCATCCAATAAAATATTTAAATTGTGCAACATTTTATTTATCAGTCTCGCATAAAATATTCTGTCAGATAGCACTAACACCTGTCAACACTCAGGTACCACTAACACCTGTCAACACTCAGATAGCACTAACACCTGTCAACACTCAGATAGCACTAACACCTGTCAACACTCAGGTACCACTAACACCTGTCAACACTCAGATAGCACTAACACCTGTCAACACTCAGATAGCACTAACACCTGTCAACACTCAGGTACCCACAACACCTGTCAACACTCAGATAGCACTAACACCTGTCAACACTCAGATAGCACTAACACCTGTCAACACTCAGGTACCACTAACACCTGTCAAACACTCAGATAGCACTAACACCTGTCAACACTCAGATAGCACTAACACCTGTCAACACTCAGGTACCACTAACACCTGTCAACACTCAGATAGCACTAACACCTGTCAACACTCAGGTACCACTAACACCTGTCAACACTCAGATAGCACTAAACACCTGTCAACACTCAGGTACCACTAACACCTGTCAACACTCAGATAGCACTAACACCTGTCAACACTCAGATAGCACTAACACCTGTCAACACCAGGTACCACTAACACCTGTCAACATCAGGTACCACTAACACCTGTCAACACTCAGATAGCACTAACACCTGTCAACACTCAGATAGCACTAACACCTGTCAACACTCAGGTACCACTAACACCTGTCAACACTCAGGTACCACTAACATCTGTCAACACTCAGGTACCACTAACACCTGTCAACACTCAGGTAACACTAACATCTGTCAACACTCATGTACCACTAACACCTGTCAACACTCAGGTAACACTAACACCTGTCAACACTCAGATAGCACTAACACCTGTCAACACTCAGATAGCACTAACACCTGTCAACACTCAGATAGCACTAACACCTGTCAACACTCAGATAGCACTAACACCTGTCAACACTCAGATAGCACTAACACCTGTCAAACACTCAGATAGCACTAACACCTGTCAACACTCAGATAGCACTAACACCTGTCAACACTCAGATAGCACTAACACCTGTCAACACTCAGGTACCACTAACACCTGTCAACACTCAGATAGCACTAACACCTGTCTACACTCAGATAGCACTAACACCTGTCAACACTCAGGTACCACTAACACCTGTCAACACTCAGATAGCACTAACACCTGTCAAACTCAGATAGCACTAACACCTGTCAACACTCAGGTACCACTAACACCTGTCAACACTCAGATAGCACTAACACCTGTCAACACTCAGGTACCACTAACACCTGTCAACACTCAGATAGCACTAACACCTGTCAACACTCAGGTACCACTAACACCTGTCAACACTCAGATAGCACTAACACCTGTCAACACTCAGGTACCACTAACACCTGTCAACACTCAGGCACCACTAACACCTGTCAACACTCAGGCACCACTAACACCTGTCAACACTCAGGTACCACTAACACCTGTCAACACTCAGGTAACACTAACACCTGTCAACACTCAGGTACCACTAACACCTGTCAACACTCAGGTACCACTAACACCTGTCAACACTCAGGTACCACTAACACCTGTCAACACTCAGGTAACACTAACACCTGTCAACACTCAGGTACCACTAACACCTGTCAACACTCACGCACCACTAACACCTGTCAACACTCAGGTACCACTAACACCTGTCAACACTCAGGTCCCACAAACACCTGTCAACACTGGAAAATAAATGGTAAAAAAAACCGCCCAATAATGGAAATAAAAAACAAAAATCAGTATAAGTGACCCTTTATTGAAAAGTTTCACCCACACAGTGGGTTTTTCTAAAGTCACACACGGATTACCTGGGTTGGAAGGTAGGGGAAGTATTTATAGTCAATTGGGGTCGTGAAAATGCTGCATCTGATGATCCCCCGGGGGGGTTATAGATTTGGGTAGCTTGGCAGGGGATTGGACAAGTTGTAGACCTTCTGCAGTTTTCTATGTTTTTTTATGTGGGTAGGATGAAAAAGTTTTTTGGGCGAGGGGTTCATATGTTAAGAAGCCTTGTTTGGTTGAAATTGTTGGTTGTAGAGAAAGCGATGTTTCCGGGATTCTTCTGTATTGAGTGTTTCTTCTGGCTATAAGTCTTGGTTTTTGTATAATTTAAAGGGTTGGGGAAATTGCGATGCGTACACAGCATTCCTTGTATGTCAGTCCGCTTCATTTTGGGTGTTCTGAATCTGTTTTGGAGGTTCTTGATTTTTCCCCCACATATAATTTGTTGCCATTACAAGGTTTATGTATACCCCTGCAGGAGGGGACTTGTCCGATATTGATTCCTTGATGGTCGGGTTGTGGGGGTAGATATTTTGAATGAGTTTTGGCAAAGATGTTGGAAACTTTTTTTGGGCAATGGATTTTTTTTGGGGGGACTATGTATCTTTCTCGGCATGTCTTCTCTGGGTGTTTAAAGAGTTTAATGCCCGCCGTCTGCCTCTGATGAAGGGACTAGGTAGGGGGAGTTTGGAAAATACTTGTTCAATTATTGCATTTTTTTTTCAAGGAACTCATTACTGCAGATTCTATGCACTGGGAAAGAAGCCTTAATCACACCACGTTTTTTTTGGTGCGGGGAGATAAAGGGGGGAGTCGTTTTGGTTTTTGGGGGGTTTTCGATGACTTTAAAAGAATTCGTGGTCAGCTTTGCAGCAGAAAATCAAGGAAAGGGAAAAGTGTTGTCGACTTTTCTTCAAATGTGAACTGGATTGAAGGTGACCTGGTTTAGTTGTTTGGGGGCTTGAACGTTAAACGTTTAGGATTATAGGGAATGCTCAACATAACGGAGCCAGGTGACAGACGAAGGAATAATGGTGGGAAACGTTCGGCTTCTAGATGTTCCATGTATAATTGCCAGGGCTGCACTGGGGCCCCATGGGATCCAAAATCTGCTGAAAAAGGTGATTTTCGAAGGAGAAACACGTAAAGCAACACATAGTTCAAAAGGTCATAAATTTCTGAAGGGGGATCAAGTGAAACGTCAATTTTCCTGCGCAAGAGATCGATGGGTTGGGATAGGTTTTTTGGTGAAAGGGAATCATAAGGCTGGAAAGTTTCTTGTTCCCGATTTATGTTGCGAATGCGATTGGGATCACCCGAGTGTTTGAGATTGTGGACTGATTTTCCCCAAGAGTTAGAGGGGTGTTTGGCAAAATTCCTGGAGTGGGGGGGAGCACTGCCTTTTCCCCGGGAATAGGGCCTCAGTGGGATACCAGGCTTGTGAGTCTTTGGCAGGCCATACATTCTGGCAGGTCTGGGTTGCTGGGCTTTGGTGTGCAGAATTTTCTTCCCTTGTTCTAGCCCCTCAGAATGCGGCGAGTCCTTTAAAGAAAAGTTTTAGAAAGGTTGTCCACTTGGTTAGTTGTGGGGAGGTTTGTAGGTATCTGGGTCATTAAGTAGATTGGCATTTTGTTCCTGTAATCGTCAGTGTTCATGTTTAACAACACCGTGATAAAGGACTCGCCGCATTCTGAGGGGCCCCAGAAAAAGGGGAAAAACTTCTGCACACCATCCCCAGCAACCCAGACCTGCCAGAATGTAGGGGCTGCCAAGACTCACAAGCCGGGTATCCCACTGAGGCCCATATCCTCGGGAATAGGCAGTGCTCCCCACCAGCTCTCAGGAATTCTCGCCAAACACCTCTCTAAACTCTTGGGCACTATCAGTCCAGCACATCTCAAACACTCGGGTGTTCTTCTCAATCGCATTCGAAACATCAACATCAGGAACAAGAAATTTCCAGCCTTGACGTGACTTCCTATTCACCAAAGTACCTACTACACAAGCCATCGATCTCTTGCGCAGGAAAATTGACAAATTCACTTGATCTTCCCTTTCCCAGCCAGCGATTTCATCGACCTTGTTGAACTATGTGTTGGCTTTACGTGTTTCTCCTTCGAAAATCACCTCTTTCAGCAGACTTTTGGCTACCCATGGGTTCGCCACTCAGTGCAGTCCTGGCGAACTTATACATGGAACATCTAGAAGCCGAACGTTTCTCCACCATTATTCCTTCGTCTGTCACCTGGCCCCGTTATGTTGACGACATTCTCCTCATAACTCCTAAACGC
Organism: Cherax quadricarinatus; assembly: GCF_026875155.1. Lineage (NCBI taxonomy): Eukaryota > Metazoa > Arthropoda > Malacostraca > Decapoda > Parastacidae > Cherax > Cherax quadricarinatus. The sequence continues at coordinate 32,474,258 of NC_069424.1, forward strand.
TTCAACGTTCAAGCTCTCCAAGACAAGCTCAACCAGGTCGAGCCTTCAATCCAGTTTTACACTTGAAGAGAAGTCTACAACACTCTTCCTTTCCTTTATGTTCTGCTCTGCAAAGCTGACCACGAACTTTTGTTTTAAGTCTATCGAAAACCCACCAACCAAAAAAGATCTTCTCCACTTCTACTCTCACCACGACACCAAAACCAAACGTGGGTGTTGATTATAGGCTTCTTCCTACTGCACTCAGAATCTGCAGCAATGAGTTTCCTGAGGAAGAATGCACTATAATTGAACAAGTATTTTCCAAACTCCACTATCCTAGTCACTTCATCAGAGACTGCAGACGGCGGGCATTAAACATCTTCAAAAACACCCAGAGAGACACTGCCGAGAAGAGATACATAGTCCTCCCCAACAACTCCATTGCCAAACATGTTTCCAACATCTTTACCAAAACATCATTCCAAGTATCTACCTCCACAACCACGACATCAAGGACATCACCAGTAGTAGACAGGACAAGCCTCCATCCTCTGCAGGGGTATACATAATCCCTTGTAATGACTGCAACAAATTATATGTGGGCGAAACATCAAGAGACCTCCAAACACGCATTTCAGAACACCAATATGCAAGCAGGACTGACGATACAAGGAATGCCTGTGTACAGCATCGCAAATTCACACAACCATTTAATTAACTACAAAAACTCAAGACTTATAGCCACAGAAGACAACACTCAATACAGAAGAATCCTGGAATCATCGCTTATCTCTACAACCAACAATTTCAACCAGAACAATGGCTTCTATAACATAGCTGAACCACTCGCAAGAACTTCTTCATCGCTATCCCACATAAGAACATAGAACACTGCAGAAGGTCTACAACTTGTCCAATACCCCTGCCAAGCTACCCAAGACTCTATAACCCCACCCGGTGGATCATCAGATGCAGCATTCTTCACCTGACCTCAACATTCTGACTATAAATACTCTCGTACCTTCCAACCCCAGGTAGATCCGTGTGTGACTTGAGAAAGCCCACTGTGTGGGTGAAACGTTGTCAATAAAGGATCACATTATACTGCATTTGTGTTTATATTTCCACCTGTCAACACTCAGGTACCACTAACACCTGTCAACACTCAGGCACCACTAACACCTGTCAACACTCAGGTAATACTAACACCTGTCAACACTCAGGTACCACTAACACCTGTCAACACTCAGGTACCACTAACACCTGTAAACACTCAGGCACCACTAACACCTGTCAACACTCAGGTAATACTAACACCTGTCAACACTCAGGTAACACTAACACCTATCAACACTCAGGTAACACTAACACCTGTCAACACTCAGGTAACACTAACACCTGTCAACACTCAGGTACCACTAACACCTGTCAACACTCAGGTACCACTAACACCTGTCAACACTCAGGTAACACTAACACCTGTAAACACTCAGGCAACACTAACACCTGTCAACACTCAGGTAACACTAACACCTATCAACACTCAGGTAACACTAACACTTGTCAACACTCAGGTACCACTAACACCTGTCAACACTCAAGTAACACTAACACCTGTCAACACTCAGGTAACACTAACACCTGTCAACACTCAGGTAACACTAACACCTATCAACACTCAGGTAACACTAACACCTGTCAACACTCAGGTAACACTAACACTTGTCAACACTCAGGTACCACTAACACCTGTCAACACTCAGGTAACACTAACACCTGTCAACACTCAGGTAACACTAACACCTGTCAACACTCAGGTAACACTAACACCTATCAACACTAAGGTAACACTAACACCTGTCAACACTCAGGTAACACTAACACCTGTCAACACTCAGGTACCACTAACACCTGTCAACACTCAGGTAACACTAACACCTGTCAACACTCAGGTAACACTAACACCTATCAACACTCAGGTAACACTAACACCTGTCAACACTCAGGTAACACTAACACTTGTCAACACTCAGGTACCACTAACACCTGTCAACACTCAGGTAACACTAACACCTGTCAACACTCAGGTAACACTAACACCTGTCAACACTCAGGTGCCACTAACACCTGTCAACACTCAGGTAACACTAACACCTGTCAACACTCAGGTACCACTAACACCTGTCAACATTCAGGTACCACTAACACCTGTCAACACTCAGGTAACACTAACACCTATCAACACTAAGGTAACACTAACACCTGTCAACACTCAGGTACCACTAACACCTGTCAACACTCAGGTACCACTAACACCTGTTGTTACGTTGGTAGGTCTTATTATTTTGATAGTAAGGTTCTCACTACATGTTCTAGTGTGGGGTAGCTTTTTACTTAATGGCCTTATTTTCTAGGGGTAATACTTACATCATGGCTGATCATCTTGAGTGTCTCTGATACCCTTTCACCAGCCCTCTTCACAGGTTATGTAAACTACTACTATAAAAATATAACTGTATTCTCAATAGATATGTACAGAATATACAATCACAGCCTCCATTTTCAAAACAAAATCTACACACTCCATACCTGTTTTCCACATGGTGTGTTCCAACAACTTTTGTCCTCTCTTCTTGACATAACTCTGGGCTAACCAGTGTTTTGACACACTTTAGTCACCCTGGGTATGGTAGCCACAACTTAAATTATAAAAACTCACCCCTGGAGCACACATAATGCCCCAAAAGATAGAAGGACCCAGAGATCCTGCCAGGTTGAAGGTCAGCCACAGAGAGAGAGTCAGTGAGAGGGAGAGAGAGAGAGCCTGGCTAAGCTCCTCCCACCAAAACAAAAGACTGTTGCCAAGCACAATTCTCCAGTTACCACAATTCTACCACACCTTAATTTTACTTTTACAAAAAGAAATACAACTTTATAAACTACTTATTTAAATTGTGTGTTTATGTGTCTATAGTATAACCTATTATATTGAGAAAAATAGGCTTGACCCAGCTGCCTCTCAGTCATAAGGTTGATCAGTCCTTCTGACATTTAGAGCAAAGTCCCCATCAATTCAATATAATTAGGTATTCCAGAGTAACTGTTACTTATAAATACATGTTGGGTCCTATAGCCCCATAACACCTGCCAACACTCAGGTAACACTAACACCTGTCAACACTCAGGTACCACTAACACGTGTCAACACTCAGGTACCACTAACACCTATCTACACTCAGGTAACACTAACACCTGTCAACACTCAGGTACCACTAACACGTGTCAACACTCAGGTACTACTAACACGTGTTAACACTCAGGTACCACTAACACCTATCAACACTCAGGTAACACTAACACCTGTCAACACTCAGGTACCACTAACACCTGTCAACACTCAGGTACCACTAACACCTATCAACACTCAGGTAACACTAACACCTGTCAACACTCAGGTACCACTAACACCTGTCAACACGCAGGAACCACTAACACCTATCAACACTCAGGTAACACTAACACCTGTCAACATTCAGGTACCACTAACACCTGTAAACACTCAGGTACCACTAACACCTATCAACACTCATGCAACACTAACACCTGTCAACACTCAGGTACCACTAACACCTGTCAACACTCAGGTACTACTAACACGAGGTAACACTCAGGTACCACTAACACGTGTCAACACTCAGGTACCACTAACGCCTGTCAACAATCAAGTACCACTAACACCTGTCAACACTCAGGTAACACTAACACGTGGCAACACTCAGGTACCACTAACACCTGGCAACACTCAGGAACCACTAACACTTGTCAACACTCAGGTAACACTAACACCTGTCACCACTCAGGTAACACTAACACCCGTCAACACTCAGGTACCACTAACACCTGTCAACACTCAGGCAACACTAACACCTATCAATACTCAGGTACCACTAACACCTGTCAACACTCAGGTACCACTAACACGTGTCAACACTCAGGTAACACTAACACCTGTCACCACTCAGTTACAACTAACACCTGTCAACACTCAGGTACCACTAACACCTATCAACACTGAGGTACCACTAACACCTATCAACACTCAGGTACCACTAACACCTGTCAACACTCATGTACCACTAACACCTGTCAACACTCAGGTATCACTAACACCTATCAACGCTCAGGTATCACTAACACCTATCAACACTCAGGTACCACTAACACCTATCAACGCTCAGGTACAACTAATACCTATTAACACTCAGGTACCACTAACACCTGTCAACACTCAGGTACCACTAACACCTGTCAACACTCAGGTCCCACTAACACCTGCCAACACTCAGGTGCCACAAACACCTGTAAACACTCAGGTACCACTAACACCTGTCAACACTCAGGTACCACTAACTCTTGTTAACACTCAGGTACCACTAACACCTGTCAACTCTCAGGTACCACTAACACCTATCAACACTCAGGTACCACTAACTCTTGTTAACACTCAGGTACCACTAACACCTGTCAACATTCAGGTACCACTAACTCTTGTTAACGCTCAGGTAACACTAACACCTGTCAACACTCAGGTACCACTAACAACTGTCAACACTCAGGTACCACTAACACCTATCAACACTCAGGTACCCCTAACACCTATCAACGCTCAGGTACCGCTAACACCTATCAACACTCAGGTACCACTGACACCTGTCATCACTCAGGTACCACTAACACCTGTCAACACTCAGGTACCACTAACACCTATCAACACTCAGGTACCAATAACACCTATCAACACTCAGGTACCACTAACACCTGTCAACACTCAGGTACCACTAACACCTATCAACGCTCAGGTACCACTGACACCTATCAACACTCAGATACCACTAACACCTATCAACGCTCAGGTACCACTAACACCTATCAACGCTCAGGTACCACTAACACCTATCAACACGCAGGTACTACTAGCGCCTATCAACGCTCAGGTACCATTAACACCTGTCAACACTCAGGTAACAACAGGTATTCCTACAATTTTATGGTGCACTAACTCCTCCTTGCTGCTGGGTACTCTCAGCAGCTCCCACTAATTCCCCCAGCTGCTAGGTACTCTCAACAACTCCCACTAATTCCCCAGCTGCTAGGTACTCTCAGCAACTCCCACTAATTCCCCCAGCTGCTAGGTCCTCTCAGCAACTCCCACTAATTCCCCCAGCTGCTAGGTACTCTCAGCAGCTCCCACTAATTCCCCCAGCTGCTAGGTACTCTCAACAACTCCCACTAATTCCCCAGCTGCTAGGTACTCTCAGCAACTCCCACTAATTCCCCCAACTGCTAGGTCCTCTCAGCAACTCCCACTAATTCCCCAGCGCCTAGGTATCTCAGCAACTCCCACTAATTCCCCCAGCTGCTAGGTCCTCTCAGCAACTCCCACTAATTCCCCCAGCGCCTAGGTACTCTCAGCAACTCCCACTAATTCCCCCAGCTGCTAGGTACTCTCAGCAACTCCCACTAATTCCCCAGTTGCTAGGTACTCTCAGCAACTCCCACTAATTCCCCCAGCGGCTAGGTACTCTCAGCAACTCCCACTAATTCCCCCAGCGCCTAGGTACTCTCAGCAACTCCCACTAATTCCCCCAGCTGCTAGGTCCTCTCAGCAACTCCCACTAATTCCCCCAGCGCCTAGGTACTCTCAGCAACTCCCACTAATTCCCCCAGCTGCTAGGTCCTCTCAGCAACTCCCACTAATTCCCCCAGCGCCTAGGTACTCTCAGCAACTCCCACTAATTCCCCCAGCTGCTAGGTACTCTCAGCAACTCCCACTAATTCCCCAGTTGCTAGGTACTCTCAGCAACTCCCACTAATTCCCCCAGCGGCTAGGTACTCTCAGCAACTCCCACTAATTCCCCCAGCTGCTAGGTACTCTCAGCAACTCCCACTAATTCCCCCATCTGCTAGGTACTCTTCGCAACTCCCACTAATTCCCCCAGCTGCTAGGTACTCTCAGCAACTCCCACTAATTCCCCCAGCTGCTAGGTACTCTCAACAACTCCCACTAATTCCCCAGCTGCTAGGTACTCTCAGCAACTCCCACTAATTCCCCCAGCTGCTAGGTACTCTCAGCAACTCCCACTAATTCCCCCAGCGGCTAGGTACTTCGCAACTCCCACTAACTCCCCCAGCTGCGAGGAACTCTCAGCAACTCCCACTAATTCCCCCAGCTGCTAGGTACTCTCAGCAACTCCTACTAACTCCCCCAGCTGCTGGGTACTCTCAGCAACTCCCACTAATTCCCCCAGCTGCTAGGTACTCTCAGCAATTCTCACTAATTCCCCAGCTGCTATGTACTCTCAGCATCTCCCACTAACTCCCCCAGCTGCTAGATACTCTCAGCAACTCCCACTAATTCCCCCAGCTGCTATGTACTCTCACTAACTCCTAACTGTTAAGTACTCCCAGTAACTCCTCGTAGCTGCTAGATGCTCCCAGTAATTCCTAGCTGCAAGGCACTTCCAGTAACTCCTCCTAGCTGCTAGGTACTACCAGCAACCCCTCCTAGCTGCTAGGTACTCCCAGGAGCTCCTCCTAGCTGCTAGGTGCTCTCAGCTACTCCTAGCTGCTAGGTAGTCTCAGCAACTACTCCTAGCTGTTATGTACTTTCAGCAACTCTTAGCCGCTAGGTGCTCTCCGCAACTCCTCCTAGCTGCTAGATACTCTCAGCAACTCCTCCTAGCTGCTAGACACTCTCAGCAACTCCTCCTAGCTGCTAGATACTCTCAGCAACTCCTCCTAGCTGCTATGGACTTTCAGCAACTCCTAGCTGCTAGGTACTTCCAGCAACTCCTAGCTGCTAGGTACTTCCAGCAACTCCTCCAAGCTGCTAGGTACGCCCAGCAACTTCTCCTAGCTGCTAGGTGCTCCCAGCAACTCCTAGCTGCTAGGTACTCCCAGCAACTCTTCCTAGCTGCTAGGTACTCCCAGCAACTCTTCCTAGCTGCTAGGTACTCAAAGCAACTCCTAGCTATTATGTACTCCCAGAAATTCCTCCTAGCTGCTAGGTTCTCTCAGCAACTCCTCCTAGCTGCTAGGTTCTCTCAGCAACTCCTCCTAGCTGCTAGGTAATCCTAGCAAAGGACCATAAATGAGGGACCGTCGAGGCTGTCAAATTTCTTTATGTTGTATTTTATGGGGGGAGTGAAAAATGGACGATGTTGGGAGGGGTGAGTGTTGGGGGGTGGG
>NC_069424.1:32481987-32500397 GCF_026875155.1 Cherax quadricarinatus
GGGGGGCCTTTACTGCTAAGACGACCTTTTTTGTCCACCCCGAAAGCATTGGTGAGCTTGTTTTTGGTAAATTTTTTTCCCAATCGTTTGTCCCAGTGGACTGTTTGTGTTCTTTGGGGAGGAGCTGGTTTACGGGAGGAGTCTGCAAGGGTGTCCCCACCGTATCGCTCCTTCAGTAAACCTGGGGGTCTTGAGCCCCCTACCACATCTCTCAAGCGTTTGGGGGACGATTTTCTTGACTAATGCACTGGAAGTCAAACATGAAGACAGAAAAGCAAGGTAAAGCTACATGCGTTGTTTTGCGCACCCCTATACCTCCCAGTCCACGGGGAGGGTTGCCTGATCCCATTGCTGATCCTCTAGGCCCAGGCAGGGCCAGATTAAGAAGTCTCCGGGCCCTAGGCTATTCAGATGGCGGGGCCCCTTTGAGTTATGGGGTAAACGAAGCGACCCCTTCCAGCTTGGGGTGGGGGGGGGTCGGTGTGAGCCTGTTTAAGGTCTAATTAATATATTCTGGCTATTTAGATTAAATTTAATAGGGAAAGTACATCAAAAACAACCAAAACCTTTTAACCAACAGCCATTATAACTATCTTGTTAAATCATGCATTTTAAAGAGAATAAACTCAAGACAGCATAGAAATTACTAGATTAGGCTATTAAAGTAGCGACATCATGTACCTATTATATTCAGCATAACCACTACAGCACTATTCCCTTTTATAAATCACTGACCATTATTGTTATCATTGCATCATGAAATAAGACTATCAAATCAATAAACTACAGAAAATTGGAGAGGAACTCCCATACTCACCCATAGCATGAAAACACAGCTGTTTGATGTAACAAAGGCGTGTTGAGTGTTGCCATCTTTTGGTTTAGGTTTATTTATTTTTATTTTATTTCATATTTATTTTTGTTTTGATTAATTTTTAAAAATCAATTTTACTCTCCAAACACTTGAAGTTTTTTAGGTAGGGACCCCCTTTCCCACTTGCACCAGGGTGCGCAGTCTCTTGGATGAGCCCCTGAACCCCTTGGACCATGGGCCCCCAAATGCGGGGACCCTAGGCAAATGCCTAGTTTGCCTATGCGGTAATCCGGCCCTGGTGACAAAGGGTTTAGTGCCTTTTTAAAGGTGGTTGATCTCAGGTGTGCGTCATATTTGTCGAGTGTTGGGTTGTCAAAAGAGGTGCACACCTCAGGAAGTGAGTCTTGACATAGTAAGACACCTGTTGAGGAGATACGAGCATCATGGGCAAACAAAATCGCTTATTCTCCCCTCCATTCTCATCAGATCATTAAATTTGTCCTTGAGGACAGTGTCGATGGCCTAGTGACCCAGTGGTGCTCCAAGAGGGTACTGTTGGACGGAGTGGTAGTAGACTTCCAGGAGGAGTCTTCCCCAAAGGCATTGATTATTTCCTGGTTCGATTTCAAAACTGGGGGGATTGAGGATGAGTCCTAAACTTCTCCTGTGTTTTCCCCCATTTTAAGTCCTCTAACAGGGACTCTTCAGTACCTGCCAGACTGCCATCATCCAGTACCAGATGTTTGAGCTCGCTGCGTAGGCTGGAAGTTAGTTCTCTTACTGCCAAGCAGAAGAGAAGTGGAGCGAGTGGGTTACCCCTCTGAAAAACCCACTGATGAGAGAATTTCATGTCCTGCAGCACTGCGGGGCTCCTGAGGAGTTTTTGATTGCAACCTGTTTAATTTGGCCAAGCATACGTTACATAAAAAATTGTTTCGGGTTTACATCCCCAATTTGCCCCCTGCCCAAAAAACTTACGGACTGAGAGATAGGGGAGAATGTGCAGTAAAAATTTCCTTTTGCGCATAGTAGCGCTCCCCCATAATTATAAAAAATTTTTACGGGCTTTAAAATTTCATAATTAATAAAGAACACGGGGTCAACATTTGTCCCCCCAAAACAATTCACCTATAAAAAAACATTTTATCAGAAATTTTTGCCAGAACAAGGGTACTTTTTTCGGGAAAAAAATTTTGGGATCGATGCCTCCACTAAGCTTTCAAATCAGCCGGCTGTGCGGGCCAGTGGGCTGCAAAAAAACAGCACCTGGCTAAAACAGGGAATCACAAGGAAGCCTCGAAACTGGTTACAGATACTGGTAGGGCCCTTTAGGTCAGGCGGGTGGGGAAAAGAGGAGGGCTATTGGTAAGCAAAAAGGGTTTTGAGTAAAAAATAAATCAGTAAATTTTTGAAAAAAAAAGAAATTTGTGGAAAAATACTGTATATTTTTTCCCCGGAAAAAAGGGGTTAATTTTATAGGTAAATAATGCCCTAAATTGTATTTTTAAAAGAAGAAATGTTATCAAAAATTTGGGAAAACCCTGCGGCTGGGGGGGTTTCCATTTCCCGCCTTTTTTCTTTGAATTGGACACAAACGGTAGTGTATAAGGGGAAAAATTTTTTCGTGCTCAAAAAGGTTTAAAATTTTGGGTGACACTTCTCAATAGGAGGCGAAATTTTTGGGGATGTGCATTTTTGAAATAACTTGAGATATAAAACCCGACGGGACAAACAGCCCAGGAACCTCAGATAAGTCTGTTATGTTTAACTCGGCCCAGTGTTTTTTTTCATAGATAGACAGTGAGGTTTTTTTTGAGTAGGGATACACTTTAATCCCCATAAAAATTGGGTGAGTGTTTTGTTTAAACCCCTTTTTGAGGGTTTTGGTCGAAAAAAAGTATGTCTTACGTGTGGGGGTTTTCGACGAAACTATTTACCAAAAATCTACGGCCCTCAAAAACTCGCGCAAAAAAGGCGGGTTTGGCCCTAGGTTTTGGGGAGAATGGGCCCTCCGGGGGTCGGGGGTGCGCGGTGAAAAAAAATCGGGACCCCGTGGTGCATTGGGGAATGCCCTCTTAGTAAACAATGTCCACCATCCCCCCGCAGTAAAAAAGGTCCTCACCCCTTTGGGTTAAAATTGGGGGGACACTTTTGTTCCCCGTGCCCTTTCTAATATTTGAGGGAAGTGCCAGTGAAGATGATTTTTTCGTGGTTTTAGTGGGGTTTTTTTTGACCAAAACTAAGGGACCATAATATCGGTAATAGTGGGAAAACCCAGACAAACCCCAGCCTTCCCCTCTGGTGCTGGGCCCCTTTTTCACGTTCAGTTGTTCCAGAAACCGAAGAGGAAATTTTCTATTTTTCCCAAATCCCAGACTAAATTTTAGAGCATGGGGGGAAAAAAGTGATAGGAATATGAACTACAAGCTTTTAAAACCAATTTTCCAGTATGATAGTGAAGTGAAAATATTCCCCATTTAAGCGTCATAAATACGACGAAAATATGCGCTCTGGTAGTTTTCCATATGTTATCCCAAAGGGGAAGGGGTGTACCCCGGAGAAACATCCCGGGGCTGTATAACAGGAACAAAACAGGAAAATGACAAAGATACTTTTTGAAAATTGGAGGGAAAATGTCGGGGGAAAAGTGGTGCCGGCGGTGGGCACCACCCGGGGGCCATGCTCCCACCCACCTGCCACCCAGGGCCGCCCCTCAGCTGATCTAGAAAAAAGTCCACCATCCCCCATCCCCCACCACACCACCTCCACAACCACAACCTCCACAACCACAACCACCTGCCCATTGCCCCAGTCCCCCACCACAGACCGCACCTGGGTTTGGCGGGAAGCTTAAATTTTTGTTCCAAATCCCCCCCAAGTTTGATGACAGCCAAAGGGGAATACGGCCCTTTGTGCACTTGGGAAAAATGCCACTGAACAGGAATGTTTCGAGTTATTCTTTGACGAACCACTAAATAAAAAAGTATTGTCTTTGGAAAAGCAACACAATACAACGAGTACACCATGGCAAACACATTATTTTCCCCCCCAAAACCCACGTCTACCCATGGAAGGGGGCAATTGGGGCTGAGATGTATTTTCCCCCTTCCCACAATAATGCTTATGCCACATGTTTAAAGCAAAAATTTGAAATCTTTAACGGGCCCAACAGACCCCCGATTGCAAACCGGGTTTTTTCAGTAATAAAATCCCCGTGAATCGATTTGTGCTAATGTTTACGTATGCTTCACTTCTCAATAAAACCAGGCCTGAAGAACTGCCGGGTTTAAAAATTTTTAGGAATTGTTTGTTATCTAAAACAAAAATTTCGTACGCATTTTATCCCTTCAGGAAGCTGAATTGATGAGTTTTTTGATTCTGTTAAAAGGAAAGACTCTTTTTAAAAGCAGTACATACCAAGCAAGAGGAAACCTTTGGTATAAAGTTTTTTTGTGCTTTGTGATTGTTCCCGGGGCTGGTTTTGGGAATTTATTGTGTACACGGGAAAGTTTACATTGCAAAATACCAGGAATTTAAATTGGGCATCTCGGGGTAAAGTGGTTCAAAACAAGATAGAACCAAAACCTTGGAAAGGGGGCATATTTATATCCCAGAAAACGGGTACAAAAAAACCCCTAAACTCAGGGATTTTTTTGCAGTGAACATGACAGATGTGTGTGGCACAGTGCTGCAAACGAAACAAATCCCCCAATTTTTGACGCTGGAAACTCGTAGAGGTGAGGTGCAGGAGTTTCCCTGGCCAAGGGACATAAATGGCATTTTGGTGGCATGACAAACGAGTTTTTGCCCACACTTTTTGTCATCAGTTCACCCCAATGAAATGGCAGACAGGGGCAGGCAGCATAGGGAAAAAACCCCCAAATTCTAAAACCTGCAGCTTGTTTTAAAATTAAAACCTTCAACATGCGTTCAGTGGAAAAATGTACGCAGTTTGGGGTTTGCTGATTGTTTTTCGCAAGATTTTATAAGGGGTTTACATCAAACTTTTTTTTTTCCATTTTCCCGACTTTCCATGCTCAATGCTTATAATATGTATAAGATGAGCACCAAAAAAAACCACAGTTAGGCGAATTCTTTTTGGTCTGCATCAGACAAATAAAATTCAAGTCCCAAAGGGAACACCCACCTGCAATTGACCCCCCCCCCAAAATTTTATCAAAAACCTACCTGCCTCTAAAAGCGGGGTTTGATCACTTCCTGGTAAAACTGCCTGTTTTAACTGCTTTCAAAAAAAAAGGTCAGAAGAGGTGATACGTCTGTGCACATAAAAAAAAAAAACGCCCACAAAAACACAGAGACACCTTTTATGTGTGGGGAGTGTAAAATCCCACTGTGCATGACACCATGTTTCAAAGAGTTCCACAGGCTGCAAACTTCTAGAAACTTTCCCCTGTAACTGCATTTTTGGTATATAAAATATAGAAAAATGTAAAACAACATTTCATATCGTTTGTTTGTGTAAATATTTTCCCTGTAAACAAAAAAATGACAAGTTTTTTCGCCCTTATTGTGTATTTATTGAAAAAGAAATAACTTACAAAATACTAAACATTTTGGTCCAAAGGCCATAAAAGTTACCAGAAAAAAAAAAAATTGAAAAAAAATTTGGAAAATATTTAACATAAAAAAGTAAAATGAAAAATCCCGGGGTGAGGCAGTGGGCGATGTTACCATTTGTTGTTAAATTTTTGGCAAATTCCGCCTCCATATCTCGGAAGTATTGACTTTAAAATTTTTTTTGTTTACCAAAAGGGTTAAAAAAAAAAACTCTATTTTTTCATAAGAAAAAATAATTTTTTTTTTTTTTTAAAATTTTTGGCCGACCCTGAAAAAGGGTTTTTTCGGAGAGGGCCTGTCGCCCCCAAAAGGGGTTTAAGAGTATTCTCCTTCTTTTTAGGGTAATTGTGTATATAAATAACCCTTTTTTTAATTTTTAATATACATACAAAATTTTTTAAAAATTTTTCCCAAAAAACCTGGTGAAAGTATATTTCTTTTATAAATTAAATAGGCCCAAAGAGCAACTTGGGGGAATGACAGTTGTAGGTATCAAAGGGGGGACTTTTTTTGCGACCTGGGTGTCCCAAATTCCTACTTGTCAAACCCCAAAATAAATAATAACAAATTTTTGGGTTCATTTACTGTTATGTACATAATGATACATTCAGAAAAAATCAATTTTCCCCCCTTTAAATTTTCCCCGTTGGTCCTTTTTTGAACCGGAGGTAATTGGGAAATTCATTAATTAGTTAATTATTTAAAATAATTTTTATTGAAATAACAGAAGGGGGTGGAGTTAAGTTCAAAAATTTCCCTTAAGGTAGGGGTTTAAAATTTTTTTTAAAAATTTTAAATTTTTGATAAGTCAAGTCTGGCTAATTTATTTTAAAATTTGTATAATATTAATTTGATAAAAACAATTCTGGCCAAGATTTATATCGTGTATGTGTAAGTAAAATTTTTAAAGTGGGAAATATTAATTTTTCTAAAACCAAAATTCTGGCAAGGGGTTTATTTAAATTTTTTAATATTAATTTTTATAAGCCAAGTCCCGGCTAAAGGGTTTTTTTGTATTAATGTACAATTTTAAGTTTTTATTATTTTTTTTAAAATGTAAGTGGCCCCAAGCTCAAATAGCTAGGGTTTAAAAAAAAGGTAAGTTGAATTTAGGTTGTAAGTTTGGGGGTCAGTGTTTTTAAAAAAAGTTGAATTTAAAACATTGCATCATGGCTGAAAATGAAGAAAAAATATAGAGGACAAAAATATAGAATATAGAGTAAAGAAAGCATTTACTAAAAGGGTAGAAAAGGCATATAAAAAGTTCTTGGAATTAATGAATCAAGAAACGTGAATACGTGATTTAAAATTGTATTTTGATCTTTTTGGGGAAAAGATATGATCAAACAAATTATTTTAAAAAACAAATATGAAGGGGATTTTTTTAGAAACCGTGTAGATGAGACTGAAGTAATCTTTTGATTAAACAGATTGTGAAATTTGAGGAAAAGATTCCCTTTTTTGTAAAAGGGCAGGCCCCTTTAAAAAATTAAAAAGGGGTAAACCCGGCAGTTTAACAAATCTGTTCCAAAAAAAAAATGTCTTTGGGCCCAAAAATTCCCCAAAAATTAAGTTTACCTTATTTAAACCCCCGGGGGGAAAAAATTTGGGGGGAGTTTTTTTCAATTTTTAAAAACACTGTGCATGACAGGAGTGACCAAACCCCTTTTTAACTAAATTATTTTAACCCCCAAAGGAAAAGGTAAGAGGGAAAGCTCACATACTCATACAAACCTTTTTCCCCCTGCAGAAGACTCTTCCAAAAGGGAAACAGTTGACTTGTTTTAAATCCCCCTTAAAGGGTAATATAGAACAAAGAAGGGGGTTTAATCTAGTGAATAACATTGTTTAAATTTAAAAAAACCAGATCACACCCTTTAAAAAGGTTTTCAACATTTTTTGAGTTAAAAATGGGGAGCACCTCAAAACTTTAAGTAACAAATATAATCTGAAGGAATCAACTTTTATTGAGTGCCCCTTGTCCCGAAAAAATTAAGCTGTAAAACACTTCAATGGGTTCTCGAAAAGTATTTACAAGGGTTTTTTTTGGTCCCGGAAAGGGAAAAAAGACTAGGTCTACAAGAATTTTAATTTTTTCAGTTTCAACCACCAACTAAAATCATTTTTTAAAAATACAACCATAAAAAACTCTGAGGTAACTTTTCAATTTTTTACAAAAGGGGAAAAAAAACCCCCAAAGGTAATAAACAAAATTCTTTCCTAAAAAGAGTTGCATAGTGCATATCAAAATAGCAGGAATCAAAATAAGATTCCCCCACAAGGTAAAAGAGTAAATACCCTCTTAAGGGGTACCCCCGTTTTAAAAAGAAACCAGTCAAAGAAAAGGAGATTGTCCCCTTTTGCAAGGGGTTTCTCATTTTTCTAAGAAATTTCAAGCATACAATTCATGGGAAAATAAGGCCCGAAAAATTGGAAAACTTGACAGATTTTCAGGGGGTTTTTGGTAATCAGGGGACAATGTAAAAAGGGTTGTCATGGGCCCAAATTTAAAAAACGTTATCAAAGCCCACAAAGGAAAACACCATATAAATCCCTGTGTAAAGGTCAAAAATAATTTTTTAATAATGATAATGTTGACAAACCTAAACAACAGTAGCTAATGTAAAAAAATTTTTTTCTATTTTTAATAATGTGGTTTTTTCTTTAAGTAGCCTTTCCCGGTTACAAATAAAAAAATTTGTGATAAAAGGGATAAAAAAAAAAATGAAATGCATTATTGGACCAGGGATCTCAGCGTACTTTCATAAAAGTAAATGTCTTGGGTGGTTTTGAAAGAAAAAGATGGGGGATCCCCCAACTTTAAAAATTTTCTGGGTTTTTTCTCGGATAAAAGGGGGTCAATTGTATGACAAATGTTTATTTAACTTTAGGTTGGGGGAATGAGAAAAAAAAGTGTTTTAAGCGTAATTGAGATAGATTTTTCCCGGAAAATATCTACGTAGGGCTTAGTAAAACCACAGAAAGACTCCACATAAAAATAAAATTTTGCACCTTCTGGGGTAAGTGAAGATTCCCGTAGGCCCAATAAAAATTTTGATAGGTAAAAGGGCCTTTTTGCCCCCCTTTGAAAAAGGGTATAGTAAAAAAAATGTGGTGTCACCCTTTTGAAAAACTGCAGGAGGCCCCGTAATGTAAGGTAAATTTCCCCGTAAAATAATTCATGACTAAGGAAACTACCAAAAACCCCTAACTGGTGGGCCCACTCATGCAAATTCTCCCAGTAAAAAAATTTTTCCTAGAGGGTGGGGGTTGAGCCATGCATAAAAATTTTGGGGGAAATTAAAACAGCATTGGGAAAAAATGTAAATGAAAAAAGTCCCCCTATTTATTCTTTACTCAGGATCAATACCCGAGAGGGTGTAAAATTTGAAATCTGGCCCAAAACGGGGGCAACTTTCCCCCGGGGACGAACCAACCCGAATTTTCCTACAATTTTCAGAATGGCATAGGACATTAAGGCTCAGCTCCGCGAAATGAGTAAGGGCCCGAGAATTGTTAACTGGGCCCAAAATGAAATAAATTTCTAACCCGTTTAAATTAATTTAAAATTTTTAGAAGAAAGGGACCCCCTTCCCGAGCAAAACCAAAATTTTTGGTCCCCTATTTACCACATCACGGGGTAAGAAGGTTTTCTAAGAACCCCCTCCTTTGAGGATTGTGTTTAATTGTATTTCCCGGGGTAAAAAAATGTACCTATTTTAAAAGACTTTTTTATGACAGGTCTTTCGGGTTTACAAAAAAATAAGACCCCTTTAAAAGTATGGGAAGTCCATTGAATAAAAATAATGAGCAAACAATTTTATGTGGAAAAATTTCTGGGTTTACTTTAAATGAAGAGGAACGTTAATGACTTATGGGAAGGCTAAAAAATAATTCAAAGTGCAAATATGCCTCTGAGGGAATGGAATAGTAATTCGTCCAAATTAAAGAACAAAATAAAATAAAGTTTTTCCCCCAGTTAAGTGGCCCAAAAAGTAAATAATGATTGGGGTTTTTTCTTGGGGTACCCGAGGAGATTTTTTTAAAGTTTAAAAACCCAATAATTTTCAGTATGCCCAAAAATTAACCCCCTTTTAAAAGATTTTGCTTTCTGAAGTTTCCCAAAAGTTTTGATCCACTAGGGGTTTTTTTGTCACCCCTTAAAAATAAGAGGGAAATTTTTAATACCG
Organism: Cherax quadricarinatus; assembly: GCF_026875155.1. Taxonomy (NCBI): domain Eukaryota; kingdom Metazoa; phylum Arthropoda; class Malacostraca; order Decapoda; family Parastacidae; genus Cherax; species Cherax quadricarinatus. The sequence goes on from NC_069424.1 coordinate 32,491,570, forward strand.
GAAGCATGGAAACCCTTTAAAAGTGCTTGGGGTGAAATTCTACCTGAGGAATTCATAACAGGGGGGGAAAGAATTAATTGGTGATTTTTGAAAAAATTCCCAAAGTTGGGGTTTCCCCCCGCCAGGTGGCCAATCCAAAGGGGAAAAAAAAGTACCCACATTTTTGTGATGCTTCAAAAATTTGGGATATGGAGCAGTTGCTTACCTTTAATGTAATAGTGGTTTTTTTTCTCTTTTTATGTCTAAGACTAAAAGGGCCCCCCCAAATTTAAAACACGTACCTTACCTCAATTTTTAAATTTAAAAGCCAATTTTTGGAGGTGCAAATTTGCTAATTATTAAGAAAAAAAAGTTCCAGGAGAAAAAAAATTAGCGACACGGGAAAAATTTTGGGCGGGTAATGAGGGATTCTTTACATGGATTCGTAAAGGAAACATTTAAAATTTTTTACATACAAAACAGAGTCCTAAATTAAAACAGTTTAAGAAAAATAAAAAGTTTTTGGGTCACAGTGTTTTTAAAATTTAATCATAACTTGGGGAGGAGAAAACCAACTGATTTCTTTCTCGAGGGTTAAACTTGCCCAAATTTTTTAAATGCGTATCATGGTTTAAAAGGGCTTAGCTGGTTGGGAAATAAAGTAATTGGGGGCCCGTACAAAAGGCCCTATATTGGGCCCCCCGAATTAAATGTGCCCCCCCGCTTTCCAATTTGTTTTTTTCCTCCCTTAGCCATTTATAAAACAGGGGGTTTTTTCTTTACCCAAAAATAATCAAGTAATTTTAAAAATTTGGGGTTTAAAAATTTTTAAACAAATGAATATATCATGTAAGTTTTACATCCTCTGAAAATTGGATAAAAAAGGTACATACCTGGGGTTTTTTCCCCGGAGAGAGTTCCGGGGGTTTAACGCCCCCGCGGGGCCCCGGGCCCGTTACCAGGGCCCCCCTGGTGGATCAGAGCCTGATCAACCAGGCTTTGCTGGGTTTGAGCGAATGGAAAGAATTTTTTTTGCTCTAGAGTTAAAAATTGGGCTGACCCTTTCAAATAGGAGGCGAAATTGTTGGGGTGCCTTCCTGCATTTAAAATTTTAGTATCAGGCGACTGGGGCAACCCCGGCTTTCCCGGAAAACCCCAGATAATTTTGTTTAAAGTTTTAAATTTTGGGCCCGTAATTTTTATAAATTTAGACAGTGAGGTTTTCTGGGTATAATCTATGGAAATGAGATTAAATTGATGATGGAAAGAAAAATCGTGAAAGGTTTCATAATAGAGAAATTGGGGCTGTATTTAGAGAACAATATAATTAGGTGCAGAGGTAGGTTACAAAATGCTGAATTGGGTGATTATGCTAAATGAACTATCTTACTGTCCAAAACTCATCATCTAACAAATTTATTTGTTCTAAATGCCCATAAAAATGTAATGAATGGTGGGGTACAAGATACCTTAAATTGTATTAGAGAAACTTTCTGGATTCCACAAGGACGGCAAAGTGTAAAAAGGGTGATTAAATCTTGTGTAATATGTCGCCGTGTGGATGCCAGATCCTATATGTACCCAGGTCCTTCACCATTGTCAAATGAGCAATTTGAGTCGTTTAGCAACGAACTACGGCCGGGCGCAGTGTAGAGAATACAGTGGACCCCCGCATAGCGACCTTAATCCGTGCAAGAGGGCTGATTGTTATGCGAAATGTTCGGTATGCGAATGAATTTTCCCCATAAGAAATAATGGAAATCAAATTAATCCGTGCAAGACACCCAAAAGTATGAAAAAAAAATTTTACCACATGAAATATACATTTCCTACACACAAAGAGAAGGATACATGCACAATAGTAGAGTAGTACATGCACAATATATATTGTGCATGTACTACTCTACTAAATGAAGAATAAATGACACTTACCTTTATTGAAGATGCAGCAATGACTGGTGAGACACTGTGTCCTGGGAGTGCCTTTTCCTCCTGAGTACTGTAGGTCCTGTTTGGCATTTTCTTCCAGAACAGGCCTTATCACACTGTGTATGCCACTACGATTCTTAAATCTCTCAAACCAACCTTTGCTGGCTTTAAATTCACCAATATGAGCACTAGTTCCAGCATTTTCCCTGTTCACCTGGGTGTTAGTCGACTGGTGTGGGTTGCATCCTGGGAGACAAGATTAAGGACCCCAATGGAAATAAGTTAGACAGTCTTCGATGACACTGACTTTTTTGGGTTATCCTGGGTGGCAAATCCTCTGGGGTTAATTGTTTCTTGGTATTCTCAATAGCCACACCAACAACGTGCTACGCAGCAGCAGCAGCAGGACGGTGGTACAGCAGCAACAGACGATGCTACAGCAGCAACAGACGATGCTACAGCAGCAGCAGACATGCTACAGCAGCAACAGACGATGCTACAGCACAGCAGACGATGCTACAGCAGCAGCAGACAATGCTACAGCAGCAGTAGACAATGCTACAGCAGCAGCAGACGATGCTACAGCAGCAGCAGACGATGCTACAGCAGCAGCAGACGATGCTACAGCAGCAGCAGACGATGCTACAGCAGCAGCCAGCAGCTGACGGTGGTACAACAGCAGCAGCAGCTGACAGTGCAGCAGCAGCTGACAGTGCAGCAGCAGCTGACGGTGGTGCAGCAGCAGCAGCAGCTGTACCACCAATAGTAGCGATGGTTGATTGGGGTTTATTATACAACCTGACCAGCTCGGAGACACGCACTCCACTTTCATACTTATCAATGATCTTTTTCTTCATCTCTATAGTAATTCTCACCCTTATTGCTGTAGGGTTGGCACTATTAGCTTTCTTGGGCCCATGGTCACTTATTTTCCAGAAAAATCACCAAAAACACACAATTTACGAAATGTTCCGATTGTATGCTTGGATGTTACCGCGGAGGCTGGCTGGTAAACAATGCCACCGGCGGAACATGTGAGCGTGGCTCAGGCCGCACATTGGACGCGTCTTGGACGAAGGGCGTGAGCGGGTTTTTGGGCGGTTATGCGAGCAAAATTTTTGCGAAAAAAGCGAGGGGTATGCGGATTGTACGGTATGCGATGCGTCCGGTATGCGGGGTCCACTGTACTGTATATATTTTTCCGGAAATACAGTAATTTATAGGTAAATAGTATGCCCTATATTGTATTTTTAAAAGAAGTATGTTATCGAAAATGGGAAACCTGCGGCTGGGGAGGTCACTCGTTATTTTTGTTTGAATTGGACACTAACGGTAGTGTATAATGGGAAGAATTTTTCGTGCTCTGGAGGTTAAAATTGGTTGACACCTCTCAAATAGGAGGCGAAATTGTTGGATGTGCATTCCTGCATAACTTGAGATATCAGCGACTGGACAAGACAGCTCCCGGAACCTCAGATAAGTCTGTTATGTTTAACTCTGGCCAGTGTTATTTTCATAGATAGACAGTGAGGTTTTCTGAGTATGATACACATTAATCTCCAGTCAAATTGTGAGTGATATGATTAAGAGATATTCTCCTTCTGTTATGTAATTGTGTATATATATAAATCCTTTTTTAATTTTAATATACAGTCCACAATTTTATATATTTACCAGAATTCCTGGTGTATGTATATTTCATTTATAATTAATAGGTCCAGAGCAACTTGTGGATATGACAGTTGTAGGTATCGAAGGGGGACATTTTTTGCGACCTAGGTGTCCCAAATTCCTACTGTCTAACTCATAAATAATAATTATCTTTGTTCATTACTGTTATGTACATAATGATACATTCAGATAAATGCAATTTTCCAACAAGTATTTTGTGTGAATATGCAATGAGGAGCTGCAACAATTTTCTTTTTTAAAGTAGTGCACAGGTGTTTGCTAAGTGAAAAACCCTCCCTAATGTAGCCTCTGTGGCTAAACAAAATTATGTTAAGCAAACGATCATTCTGCAGTGAATTACAGCACTATAATATTATGTACTGCATAATACAGTGATAATAGATTAAAATAAATCATCTGAATAATAAATAATATAATTAAGAAATTTTCATGTGTATTATATTATAATGATTATATAGTTATGCAAAATTATAAAATTGTCCTATTTACACATTTTTTTTCTTCTGCAGAATTGGTTATGGGTGATGATTCTTCCACGGAACCTGCTCCCACTGATATATCCTCCGATCCTCCAAGAGGAACTTTTGTGTATGATGATTCTCAGCAGCCTGATCATGATTATGATAGTGCTGAACGAAATGAAAGTGGAAGTGAGAGTGAGCTCTCTCAAGGAAATCACTCAAATGACATTGAAGACAGCAAACCTTACAGTGAAGTTGGCAGTGCTGGGTGCTAGCGATAGTAGATATAGTTTAAACTACAGTTTCGCTTTCGGTAAGATGAAAATGACACTGGTATTAGTTCAGACAGTGAAATTAGTGACATTGGTAAAAGAGACAGTGAAAATGACGGAGCAGAAGGTCGCAGTGGTGAAGGACGAGTCACGTACATTTATTCCAGGACAAATAAAATGACGGAGCAGAAGGTCGCAGTGGTAGAGGAGGAGTCCCATACACTTACGCCAGGACAAATGAAAATGACGGAGCAGAAGGTCACAATAGTGAAGGACGAGCCACATACACTTATGTCAGGACAGATGAAAATGACGGAGCAGAAGGTCACAGTGGTGAAGGAGGAGTCACATACACTTATGCCAGGACAAATGAAAATGACGAGCAGAAGGTCACGATAGTGAAGGACGAGTCACATACACTTATGTCAGGACAGATGAAAATGATGGAGCAGAAGGTCCCAGTGGTGAAGGAGGAGTTACATACACTTATGCCAGGACAAATGATAAAGATATAGCAGTGATCGTAGTGATGGTAACAGAGGTGGCTCATATTCCTCCTACAAATACAGACTCACTCCTGTTGATGTAGAAGAGTTGATGGTGGGCATGGAGGCGGTCATGGTGGGGAAGTGGAGGCCAGCTGGAGAAAGTTATGGTGAGGGTAGTGTTATCAGAATGGAGTAGGCTTTGGGGTAGTAGTTATAGTAGCAGTAGCAGTAGTGATAGAGGAGGATATGGAGTTAGTGGTACAGGACGATATGGAGGGAAGGTGGTGCGGGTGAAGGATATGGCAGTGATGGTGCTGGTAGACGACTGGAAGGCAGTGGAGAAGACATGGCAGTGGTGATAGTGATGGGCCACATGTCAGACGGTAGTGTGAGATATGGAGTGACGGTGCTGGGTGTGAGACGTGTAATTGGTGTTCTGGTGTGAGATATGGAAGTGATGGTGCTGATGTGAGATATGGAAGTGATGGCAACTAGTTATACGATACGAAGCGATGGTACTGTTTTAAGATATGGAAATGATGGTGCTGGTGCCGTGAAGCACATGGAGGTGATGGTGCTGGTGAAGCAGATGGAGGTGCTGGTACTGCAGAGGATATGGTTATGGTAGTGCTGGTGAAGCAGATGGAGGTGCTGGTACTAGCAGAGGATACAGTTATGGTAGTGCTGGTGAAGCAGATGGAGGTGCTGTACTGGCAGAGGATACAGTTATGGTAGTGCTGGTGAAGCAGATGGAGGTGCTGGTACTAGCAGAGGATACAGTTATGGTAGTGCTGGTGAAGCAGATGGAGGTGCTGGTACTGGCAAGGATACAGTTATGGTATGCTGGTGAAGCAGATGGAGGTGCTGGTACTGGCAGAGGATACAGTTTGGTAGTGCTGGTGAAGCAGATGGAAGTGCTGGTACTGGCAGAGGATACAGTTATGGTAGTGCTGACGAAGCAGATGGAGGTGCTGTACTGGCAGAAGATACGGTTATGGTAGGCTGGTGTGAAGCAGATGGAGGTGCTGGTACTGGCAGAGGATACGGTTATGGTAGTGCTGGTGAAGCAGATGGAGGTGCTGGTACTGGCAGAGGATACGGTTATGGTAGTGCTGGTGAAGCAGATGGAGGTGCTGGTACTGGCAGAGGATACGGTTATGATAGTGCTGGTGAAGCAGATGGAAGTGCTGTGCTGGCAGAGGATACGGTTATGGTGGTGCTGGTGAAGCAGATGGAGGTGCTGGTGGAGTATATGGCAGTAGAGGTGATGCAAGAGGAGGCTACAGTGTTACTGGCTATGATAGTTCTTCACAGCCACAGTTCAACCTCGACCATATCCCAATCGTCCAGGACAAACCTCTGTACAAGAGTGTGGAGGTGGTGACTGCAACACCTCAGGTTGCAAGTGCATTGGAGAAAAGGGCTCCAGAGTGAGTACTCTACCATAATTGCTTCTATACAGTTTTTTAACCCCCCCCCCAAAAAAAAAAAAAAAAAAAAAAAAAGGGTAATGCTCAGAATGTAGTAAAGCCTCAATATAATGAGGGCTTACTGAAAAATAAAAAAAATAACTGAAACATGTCAATTTGAAATACATACAGGTATTGTAATATTTTGTTGCATAGGATACTTTATTTTCAGTTTAGTTTCTTATAAATGATAGGAATTGATGTAACACTTACTATATTAATACTACATGTAAATGTCTGCTTTATATACATTATTATGAGGTTTTTCATAATAGCTTATTTATGTACATTATGTACAGTAATTTTTATCTTCATATACAGTATCATGACAGCTTTTCTGTAAATACAGATATACATTTTTTTAATTGTTTTGAGGCAATGACATACAATTGCAGGGTTCACCAGGCTGCCAGGTCCTCAGGGAGAGAAGGGCCAACAGGGCTTTCCTGGTATGGAAGGTCTTATGGGGCCCAAGGGCAGCAAAGGAGAGCCAGGTCCACAGGGTCCAACTGGACCCAAGGGTGACAGAGTAAGTCTGTGTGCCATTTTTATATTTTAATTGCTTCAGCAATATTTTTCTAAGTAAAGTGAGAACTATTGAAAGGTTGTTTTTATCTGTTACATTTTTAAATATCAGTATCTAAACATTCCACAAGTAGACAAAACAGTAAGGAAATGATTCGTTCACTAACCGATTTTAATTGTGTGGTGTTTAGTCTTTTCTGCCATGCCACACCTTATGTACACAATTAGATTTCTCAGTACATTATATAATTTAAAAGTACACATAGTGAAGGTTGCCTTAACCCAGCGCTTCTCAACCTTTTTTACCCATGCAGAACCCTTGAATTAATTTTCATGTCTCAAGGAACCCATATATAAAAAATTATTATATATTCATTAATTTATATCTTTCTTTCTCTTTTATATACCAAAAGTTCATAAAGAAAATATAATTTTTTTTTTCTGACATCTGGTTTAAGCAAAAAGTAACTTAAGTTTTTCTTAAGTTTATTAACAATGCAAAAAAAAAAAAATCAATCAAACTGCTTCTTTAAAGAGTTCATACGGAAGTTACTTTTAAATGATAACAGGTTGAAGACTTTAACTTTATTATAACACCCAAGAATTTTCCAAGAATATGCTGTATGTGTATAGTATTTTTTTTTTCAACACGTAGGCCGTCTCCCACAGAGGCAGGGTAACCCAAAAAAGAAACACTTTCACCATTATTCAACACTTTCACCATCACTCACACATTATCACTGTCTTTGCTCGATAGGACAGTTTAGATGTCACTCTAAACAGTCAGTGCCTCAAGCCTCTCTAAATGTATGCATTGTACTTCCCACCTCCAGGACTCATGTCCGGCTAACCGGTTTACCTGAATCCCTTCACAAAATATTACCCTGCTCACACTCCAACAGCTCGTCAAATCCCTAAAAAACATCGTCTCCATTCACTCCTATCTAACATGTTCACACATGCTGCTGTATGTCAAAGCTCCTTGCAAACAAAACCTCTTTACCCCCTCCTTCCATTAAACACAAAAATTACTCAAAAATGCATTTACACAAGATAACCCTATATATCACTGTTTCTCTCGAACCCCTGGCGACCTCTCGCCATAAATGCAGAGGTTTATATATTGGTGTATTTTTTTTTTTATCACACTGGCCGTCTCCCACCAAGGTAAGGTGACTAAAAAAAAAAAAGAAAAAACACTTTCACCATCACTCAAATCCATCACTGTCTTGCCAGAGGTGCACCAATACTACAGTTCAGATGCCTCTCCAAACTGCAATATCCCCACCCCTCCTTCAGAGTGCAGACACTACATCCCATGTCCAGACTCAAATCCGGTTTCCTTGAATCCTTCATATAAATATTAGCTTGCTCACACTTCAACAGTACATCCAAGTCATAAAAACCACTTGTTTCCAATCATTCTTATCTAACATACTCATACGCCTGTTGGATTTGCAAACCCGTTGCATACAAACCTACTTACCTCTCTCCCTCCATCATTTCCTAGGACAACCCCTACCATGCCTTCCCTTTATGACAGATTTATAAAAAAGCAAATTAAAAATGCTGTATTAGAGAAATTTTATTTATTTTGGAACGAGTGAAATGTAATCTTGAATATATTTGTTTGACATTCATGTTTTTTTGGGCCAATTTTGAATGGCTGTCTTTTATGATCCATAATATTTTTCAGGGTAAAATGGGTCTGAATGCTTCCCAGGTATCAATGGAATTCCAGGTATCCCAGGTCCCCCAGGTCCCACAGGCAGACCAGGCTGGACGGTTGCAACGGTACAGACGTATGTATAGTATTAGTTGTCTATACTGTAAAGTGATTATAACAAATAATTATGTACATGTACGTATTAGGGTGTACCAAGCACAGTAATTTTTTTTTTTGTGAGAGGTAAAACCACAGAACTTTTGACTATAATAAAAAAATTTTTTAAAGAAACCCCCCATAAAAAAAAGTTTTGCAACAAATTTGAAATAAAAAATTGGAAATTTAAA